>JAUMJK010000138.1:3837500-4399884 GCA_033558105.1 Coccyzus lansbergi | reverse complement strand
GGCTCTGACCCAATCACTAAGCGCTTCACCGCCCAGCAGCCAATCAGAAGTTCCTCTGCTCTCCCGGTCCCGCCCCCCCCTTCCTTATCAACCAATCAGAGGCCGCGGCGGCTCCGCTCCTCCACTCTCCTCCTGCGGCTAGTGGCTGGCAGGGGAAGATGCTCCATGGGGTTAGTGGGACTGTGTTCTCGTACCCAGTTGTTTGCACAGTTTCTGGTGTTAATTACAGTTGTCTCTGCTTCGCAGCCTTTGAAGGAGAACACGTTTGCAGATGAAAGTGCCCCGAGAGCCAAATTTTAGTGCAACTGGCACTACCTTTTATTTCTCTGCGAGCAGCAGACTGGAGCTTTTCCGCCACAGCCGCTCCTGCCCGTTGTAACTGCCCTCTTGAATGAGAGAAGGGAACCATGGCAGCTCCCTTGATGTGATTTTCACCCGATTTGGCTCTTAAGTGCACGTGCATTCACACAAACTGACATAACCCAATACATAATTCCCATCCCAGGGAAGGTCTGGTTTGAATTGATGTTAATACTATAATGATAGCAAATTCCCTCTGAATATTTAATGAGTATTGTGAGAATTGGTTGATATTTTTTTTGCTGCAGCTGTTTTGTGTGCTTTTGTGATATGGATCTATCTCAGGGTCGGGAGATGTTGCGTAGACAATCTTCAGACATAACCTAAGTGAATATTCTTTTGACCATTCTTTGCCTAAAACTAGTATGCAAATCCTGGCCCGAAGGAAGGAAGTGATCGTAACAGGAATTCCATAGAATCATAGAATCACCAGGTTGGAAGAGATCCACAAGGCAGACTCGAACTCATCAAGAGGAGACAATGAGGAAGGAAATAAGATAAAGACACAAAGGACTGTGATAATGGGTGGTCTCAAAATCTGTTGAAAATGTATATTCATACAAGTACAAACTTCTGTGACCAGTCTTTGCAGTATGCCTGTTTTAGAAAGGCATCTGATTCAGCGCTGAATTGTAAAATAAAAATATTATTAGACTTTGTCCTTTTTCATATTTTAGCAGTGAAAGAGTGTTTTTCACAGTGTTAAAGTTCTTTGACGAAGATTGGCCCAACCAGCTGCCTAAATAAAAGGGAACCCAACTGGAGAAACCCTCATTCTAGTTCCCATAGTATAAACATTAACATGAACTTCTCAAGATTGACATAGTGTGTCTGTAGGGGAACCAAGATGCTGAATGTAGAAAATGAATGCTTTTCAAAAGGTGGTTCTTTTCTCCTATATATTTACTGACTTTTCACCTGAAGCAAAGCAGCATGAGAATCAATTGATAAATTTTGCAGCAGTGGGTTTGTATGTTTAATTATCTCGTAATATAAATCTACAGACCATATCCAGGCATGAATAAATTACCTGAAAGAATAAACACTCTCTTGGAGTGAGAGGATTTATTGATATGCTTAATTGCCTTGTAAAATGTCGCTGTTTTAGGTCAAGAGATAACCTGTCTTAGGGCTAAGAGAATTTATTGATGTGTTTAATTGACTTGTGAGGTGTGGTTGACTTAGGTCAGGAGATAACCTGAAGGAAATCTCCAGACATGGTTGGATAATCTAAAACAATAAACATTCTTTGAGGACTTACACTGTTCTTTGTCTAAAACTAGTGTGTGTGTGTATATATATACTTACTGCTTTTGTAAGATGCTCTGTCACAGAAACTAATTCAGCTCTTGGAGTGTGCTGCTAATGATTATAAAATTACTGTACACGTGGATTCAACATAAAATACAGGAGCTGAAACTATTAAAGATGTCAACAATATAGAAAAAGAACCGACAATATTTCAGCGGGGATTTTAAAACTAATGATTTGAAAGACCATTTCAAAAATCTCTTTTGTTTTCTGAGTGAGAGTATTGCTACTAGCAATGTCTTCTCCCTACTGATAATAATGTAAATGATTCCCTCCAGACTGCTTTTTAATTGGCAGAAAAGTCTGCAGAATGAGATGAACTATTCTTTGCCAAGACAAACATCCTCATCCACGTCAGTTATATTATGTTTTTCTTGCTTGTTCCAGAGCTGTATCAGGTTCATATCCCCTATATAAAGATAAATGCCAGTCACCTCATAGCTTCATGATATCTACAAGAAAGGCTAATGTGATTTGAGTGTTCACATATCACTTTATCTTATGTCTTTTCTCCTGAAGCAGTCACTCAGGATTTTCTCTGTATTGTCTTGTGTAACCTGTAATCATCACACTCATTCACTCTCAGTCTGATTTTCCCCCCCCCCCTTGACCACAGCCATCATGATCTCTCCTTGTGTCATCAAACTCTGTGCAGTTTCTAAAAAGCATTGCTCTCTCAAGCCTGAAAGATGATCTCTGAAGTTCTCATCCTGTACAGCACAGGTGTGGAGTCCTGTCTGTGTAGTCACAAGCCTAAAAATGATGAGCAGAGCAGCAGGCATTGGAATCTGATCTTCATTAAGGGGAGTGCCTGCCTCATAGTTGCCAAGTCATTCCCATCTAAAAAGTGAGATGAGTGGGATACCCTTTACTAAGTAGGTTTTTCCTGTTTCTTTCTCCTAGTTTAGTTCTTAATTTTGTGCTTGCAAGGGCAGGGAGCTGAAGGGCTTGAACTTTACCTCTTGCTCAGAAGAATGACTGATGTTTGAGAAGATGCAACTAGAAATATGATATTGTAAAGCCTTATACAACCATTTCAATTTGTATTAAGTGAAACATTAAGAAATTACTTTTATTGAGATTTTTGTGACAAGATTCCTAGCTCTCAGTTTCACAGAACTAGGAGATCCAAAACGGCTCATTTAGCTTTTGAATTTGAGTTCTGAGCACTTGGAGATTCAGCCTCTCTACTAGTCCTGGGTGAGTCCCACTCAGTACTGTGGATACCATTTGTATTGAATTATGTACATCAAATTACACTTTGTAAATTTGAGTTGTGATCAAAACATTCATTGAGCAATTAAAGGTCAGTTTTTAGCATCAGTAAACTTTAGTGTGACTGATGCATGACAGGAAAAGTGCTTTTATTTTAAGGACGGATAATTAGCAAATATTTTTAACCTTTGCTCTTTAGCATGTTAAATAGCAGTACCAGATAGGCTTTCTTGGGCATCACTGTATCCTGAGAAATATAGTGACACATGCCAGGAAGAAATAAACTTAGCAACATGTCCAAGTGTTGTTTGTGGAGAAAGAATCCATTCTCTAGAAAGTCTTGGCTCTTCTTAGGAGGTCTTTTCTAACTTCCAGGTAGTAATTTTGACATAGTGACAATGCACTCTTATCTGCATGGAATAAAGTTATAGTGATTCATCATAGTAGTGCTAACTTCAATTCCATAAACCTTTTGCTTAAAACTCTGGCTTCTGCAGCAATACCAAAAACTGGAAGGCAGATGGAGCTCCTGCATGCCAAGGGCCAACCTGCCTGTGTTTAATGTTTAGACATCATCCACCTTTGGCTTAAGTCTTTTTATTTTCAGTTTATTTGTTGTTGTATTTGCTAAACTTTTAACTGAACCTTTTTTCAATGCACGGTAATGCTAATGAAAATTGCTTGTACTGTCTGGTACGGTTCAAAGCAGCATTGCTTAAAACAGAAGCTATTAAAACTGTCTGTCACTAATCTCAGATGTATTAAATTTTTGAGGAAAATTTCCTGGTAATCCCATTGATTATGCCGTGGAATAAATTTCCTACAAAGTACTAGAAAGTACTGGTAATTTAGACAAACTGCACTTTGAATGGAACAACCCTAACACAGAAAAGCAAGCGGTGGATTTTAGCCCTGATCATGCACTCTGCTCATTCTACATTCCCACTGATTTAATTAGTCTCAACTGGAAAAAGAACAATGCGTAACTGACTGCCCCAGAAACCAAATTCTTCTGTTAATGCTCTAAGCAAATATAACAATATGCAGAATCAATGTTTTTGCCACTGCTCCATCAGGAATCTAACAAATGAACCAGCTCTCCGTGGCTTATTCAGTTATTAGTCCTTCTTCAATGTCTGCTAAAGGTGAATGTAGCTGATAGGGAGATGTTCTGTGTTACTATATTTTTGACAAAAAAAAAATCAAAGCTTTCAGATTAATTTAAATTATCCAGGTATAAGTTTTCAAGTTATAAATATTGCTGTATGTCACAAATGCATTAATTAATAAAATCTTGTCTGTCTCTTGGAATTCATATTGTGAAATTCTTTAAACATTACTCATTTTGTTGCATTAAAGCCACTTAGACTATTATCTACAGTTTTGCTTCATTTTAAACCAGAATATTAGTGAAGCTAAACCAGTGAATTTAGGCAGCACATGGATGTTTATTAGTTTCAGGCTACAAATGGCATGAAAAGTTCTTTGGTCTATTTTTATATGACCTCAGTAATATTAATTTTCACTACTGCCCTCTGCTGTCATTTAGGCTGTATGGTGGCTATTTCTCTTTCTTTGGCCTAATATCTTTTTTCCTCTTCAGTGCACTTCCTCTGAGTTCACCCCACAAATTTGCTGAGTTTCTAGTGATTGTCAAAAAGATTACTGAGTGTTTCTAAGGATTCGTTTGATCTAATCAGAGCAAAAATTGTTATTCATTCATCTGAAACCCGTGGTTTTAAGTTTATTCTAAAGCTACATACTTCCAGATGCCAAGCTTACTCCAGCTGATATGACAGTTGCTGCCTATTGTAATTTTTTTTCTCCTCTCTTGGGTATTTATGTTTCTGAGGGAGAACTCCCATGCTTTTCTCTGTGTCAGAACAAAGTCATGTTTTGTAGGGAGATTCTGCACGGTCAGTAAAGCTCCATTGTGCCTATCAATTTAGTTTAAAACTTTGATAGAATATTAAATCTTTGTATTCTTATTGACCATTCCATAATTTTAGTACACATAAGCTTTAAAAGGGGCTATGCTGCATTTGTTTTTTGTTATAAGTAATACACATACTTGAAATAACTTATTTCCATATGTTTATGAGATGTTTGTATTTCTTATGGAAATATTGTAGCTGAGGTGCCAAATATCTTGGTTGTGTAAGAGTGACCAGTTTTGTAATTTTATTCTAACATTCATATCAGAAGGGTGTTGACTCTGTGCCCTGTTACATTGTGATAGAAATGAAGCAGGTGGTGAGCTATTTTTCATTCCAAGTGAATATAAATAGTGAAGGGGGAAGCGTGGTGTATACACAGCTCTTTTTGATTTATGCAAACATATTGTGGAAGCTGTTACAGTGAAGTCAGATATAGAAATCTTCTGTTCCTGAGACCATCAGGAGATGTGCGCTTAGACAGCTTGCAGGTCCTTTTCACCTAAACCATCCCTCTGGTTACAGCTAGGATCTGACCTTTGTTTTATTGAACACATTAGGAAGAGTTTAAATATATGTTCCATGTGTTAGGGAGACACTCAATAGACTGCTTCCTGTTAAATGTAGGATTTTTGGGGTTTGAGAGCAAATCAGAAGAGTCAGATACTTGTTTTCTTTTTATGCACTCTATCCTCTCAGAAATTTTTCATGTGAATTCTTGAGCGCTTTGAAATCTAACAGTCAGAGCTTGAGCTAAAACAGGTACAAAAGTCAAGACATAATTGGGCTCGAGAATGCTCTTAGGCAGCAGTCAATTAACAGTCTTGCAGTAGTAACTGCTTAGCATACGTACTTTTTTCAAGTCCTTAAACCTCCTTCCTCCTTTTGTCACATTTGCAATACAAATTGATACAAACACCTTTCCAGATTATAAAATCGTGGCGTTATACTAGCTACCAAGTCCCATTTCCCTTGATGTAAGGAGTGTTTTGGACAATATGGTGTTGTGTCTGGCACTAGCTTTGCTCCTAGGGATCTCTTCCAGACCATATGTCAGTAAGAGGTTAACATGTGCTGGCTGACAAAAGGAGCTAATTTAGCCCCCATTCAGAATCAGAAATGGTGACTCAGGGTGGCTTCAACTGGCTATAACTAGGCCCTCACACTGAAAGTATTATTCATTTTTTAGCTATGATATAGGAAAAAGAGTCATGTGCCTTTTACTCTCTTCTAGCAATTAATACCCCATAATTCTGGGACAGTGAAGTAATTAGGTCTATTAAATCCTGCTACTGATATGGAGCTTTTAGCATTGCAGTCATGCTCAATGAATTCAAGTTTCTTAAATACACATTGATATGATTAGTATGGCTATCCTCTAGTGAGTGATCACACCTTTATAATGGTAATCCATAGATACGTAGAGCTACAAATTTGATGTAGCCCTACCAGCACATACTACTAAAGAAGGACAGCTGCAACTTTATTATAATCCTTAAGTTAATATCTATTTCTTTCATAAAATAGAAGCCAGCCAACTTACAAACTACTGCTGCCAGATAACACATCCCTGACTGTACCGATGCTGCAGTCCTCTTGTGCAACTGAAAAGGAATTTTCATAATGGACTTTGTTTCTGTTGCATTTTACTCTGGCTTGAATTGGTGGATCAGTAAGTCAGTGAATTACTGAGGATCTCTTAGAACATTTTACAATATATACTGGTTCTGTGTATGTTTCTGTTGTCATTATCAAATGTTCGGTAAATATATGTAAAAGTCCTTGCATTAATCAGATAACCTCTTTTGTGCTCAGCACCTTAAACACACAAGTATTCGATAATCTTGTCGCTCACATAGTCTTGTATGGCTATGCCCTGCATTAAAGATGAATCACAGCTGTAAATGTGTCAAAGAATTAAGATGTATATAGAAACATAACTCAAACTGAACTCTAACTTGAAGAATTTGATATCGATAGACAAAAGAAAGACAGTTTCAGGTGGCACATATGTATAATAATGTACATCTAAAACCAAAGAAGAAATTTATGGCAGAACTACTTTATGTGGTTTACTTTTTTGAAAAATGGACATTTTCTGCATGTATCCTGTGCTTAGAGATGACTAATAAGTAATGTCACTACTGACCTTCCCAGATTTGAGTCTGGAATAAAACATGACAGATGTTTTAACATGTACATCTTTAACAATCTACAGTAAAATACAGCAAGGATGGAAGAGCTAGAAAATGAAGAATAATAACATAGCCTCCTACTGAATGCAGCCATAACTGAGATTGAAAATCAGACAGAGTGGAAGTAATGTTTGTCCCCATGTCATAATTTTGACCTGAGTAACCACTACTGTCATTGTTCTTGTGACGGATCTATCTGTTGGGGTGTTACAGTGACTAAAGTAGTAATTGTCATTATTCCACATGCTGAAGAGAGCAGTTCAGGTAGTATATTGGGCATACTTCAGTTAGTATCAGCTCAGAGAGACAGTGCTACCCATTTCATATAGGCAATTTGTTTCCTTCATCTTTTCCAGGGTGTACAGTTTAGTTTGAGTGAAAGCAATTCTAGGTGATCTCCTTCCTCACTCTCCAAAAATGAGCTACCACCTGCAATTTAAAGTGACAGCCTTTGGCTCATGGAGACTTTTAAAACCAGATTGCTAATGCATTGCTTAAGCTAACAGAATTTTGAAGAATACATATAGTTTAAATGAAACCTGTTTTGTTTTGGATATTGTTGTAGTTGTTTTATTCTATATCCTTTATATCCATATAGCTATGATTTTTTTAAAAAAAATTGAAATAATTTCCTTATTCTAGCTTGAGATAGCTAGTGTGATAAGAAATAGATGAGGCTGGATTTGGAAAACAGGTGGATAAAAGCACCATGGTGTGACCTCCGCTTTATGTTTTAAAATATCAGTCTAAATAGTCTTAATATACCATTCAATAATGGATAAAGAGAGGAAACTGATTACATGTTTTGATATTACGAAATAGAGAAGTACACTTCCATGGAAGATATGTGTGATACAGTGTGCCAGCATTTCACAGCATATGTCAAGTTGGTATGGGTTGCTGACAGGATAAATTTCACTTTCCTGGAGAGGGGGCTCAGATCTCAATGACTTGGCCATCCCTGATGCAGAGAAAACTGTCGATGAAGGACAATTTTTTTCTGCTTCCACATGCAGGTATTCCCTCCCTGACCTCTTCACCACACATCCGTGATTTTCAAAGCAGTGCAGAGTGAATGGTGAGTCCTTTGTGTTTGAAAAACATCCAATCTTTCCCTTCAGTTCCTAAGGGGAAGGACTGTACTGAAACAACACGACTTGACTCCTAAAGACGCTTTTCCTTGCTGAAAGACAAAGTCAAAGATCAACGCACAACACAATATTGAAAGATAAGAGCAAAAAGGGAAAGGAGCAAAGTTAAGTAGATTAAAGCATCACAACATAAACGCTTAGATGGGTCTCAGTGTTCTGACCTCTGTGGCTGTCATAAAGTGTTTGAGTTTGTTCAGTGCCTGATAGAAAAAGTCTAAAAACCACAGAAGGTGTAGCAGGTAAAGGGGAATATCCTTGTTCAGTAAGGATGGAAGTTACGCCATGATAGATAGCACTATTCAGACAGAAGCACCATCTTTCAGCGAACAGGCACTGAGCACATGTTGGAAGGTTCTCTGTTAAGTTTAGTATGGTGGCTCCATGTTAAGATATATAAGTACATTCCTTCTTCTTCAAGGAGATGGCTTTATTTTTCAGTCTTTGTTGTGAATTCTTGAGCACTGATGAACTGTGTTTAGTTTCAACCCTGTAAGAAGAGTATTTTTGAACAGTTTTTACACTAATTTAAGAGTTCTTTTGAATCTGGCAGATTTAGAAGCTGCACGGAGCTTGGCTAAAATAGAGTTATTTTTCTTTATAGCAGCTCAAAATGTGCTTTGTTTTAGAATTGTGAGCAAGGAAATACTGATAACATACTCATGTTTTACCTATTGCTGAACAGTGTGTGCATAGCATCAAGGCCTTGTCTCTCACTTTGCCTCTCTTGTTTTTTCTTCCACCATGGTAAGTAAATGACACTTGGCCTCAGCAGTGTGATATTGGTAATAGCCACTGTGCTTTATCCAAGTGAAGCTTAGTTTGCTTGGTCACAAAATCATAGAATAATTTGTGTTGAAAGGGACCTTAAAGATCATCTGATTCCAACCCCCCTGGGCAGGGACATGCCACTAAACCAGGTTACCCTAAGCCTCATCCAACATTCATTAATAATCCATGCAATGGCTTTCTCCCTTCTTCTTCTACTTCTCCTTCATTTATTAAACAATTTTGATCTTGATGCCCAAGTTTTCTTGCTCGTAGCTCTTCCTTTCCACTCCCTCCTTCCCACTGGGGCTGAGGGCTGCGTAGTTCTTTGCTGCCGAGCAGGGTTGAACAGGTCTGTAATAAATTAAAGATTCACTGCCATTCATGTTGCTGATTGAAGTTTTTCAAAATACTGCTAAGTTTAGGGTTGGGGTTTTTTTCTGTTGTGATATATATATGCTTTCCAGTGAACAACAGTAACTGAGGTGTATGTCAGAGGGAATGTACTATTTTCTCCTCTGTTAAACATTTCAGTGACTGTTACAAAAGACACAAGCTTGTTTGTGTCTCATAAATGATATGATATTTAGTTAATTCAACGAGCTGATAAGAAGGTGCTCTGTAGACTAAGGTCCTTTACTTTAGACTGGAAGCTGAGTCCTATGACTACCAAATGTATTTAGGAATTAAATGTCTGATGCAAAATCAGCTGAAGGCGATGAGATAAACAATGTTAGTATGCATGGACCATTGCATTTATAAGGTTTGATTACCTCAGAAAAGATACTCTTACTAATGACTTTTTTTTTTTCTTATCTCACAGAATGCAATTGTATTTGTGTCACAACTTTCTCGATTTCTCATTTCATTTTCCATGCTACTTCTGATGGAATGTTGATTTTCCTGAGGACATCTGGGCAGTTTTCTGTGCTATGGAGTCTGTGCTCTGCCTCTGTCTATCCATGACTTTTAAGAGCAATATCTAAGTCATTAGATGGAGTTAGAGAGTTCAAGTAACCTGAATAGCTACTTTGCAACAGGTCATAAAATAATGATAAGGTTTTGCTTTGTGTAACATCAAACCACCCATAAGTTTGAGTAAATTGCTGTTAACTTTGCTGCAACTGAAAAACATTGATCTCAGGTGCAGCTCTGTCAATTTATCCCATCTTATCTAAGGTCTGTTTAGGACTTTTCCACAACTGACATGTTGCCCTATTTGACTTTAAAAGTCTCTTGGTTTTTTTTTCAGTTCTCTCTTTCTGTCTGTGGCAGAGAACTTGGCAATATGTAAATATTGCAAGAATAACATTGGAACACTGTTCAAAAGCTTGTAGTATTTCTTTATGCTTTTATTTTTACAAAGCTAGAATGGGGCAGAATCTTTTTGCAATAAGAAGAGACTGCTCAGTAAAACTGAAATTCAGCTCAGTGCAGAGAACTTGCAATTTGCTTCATAACATTACATTCCACATTATAGCACAATAGTATGAAATTTCCAGGGGGTGTAAAGACTCTCATCTCGGCAAGTTCAATAAGAGCAAACTCCAGTGAAGTTTGGTGCAAAAAAGGAATTATGCTTATTTACTATGATTTGGTATTAAGGAGGAGCCAAGTGTTTTACAGAACTGAATAAACAATTGTAAAATATTTCTAATACATTTGGTGCAGACAGAGGGCCACGCAAAGATAAAGATAGATCCATATCCTCCAACCTTTCTACATGCACTAGCTCTCCAGTTCAAGCAGATACAATGTGTGGGGAGAGGATAACATTTCCACAGAATGATTTATGCTTAGTGTTTCATTGGTTTATAAAAGTGCTGCTAGTGAAGGAGTTTCATGCATATTTTAAAAACCTGTTTCAAGTGACCAGAGACAGGAAGGCCATGAAAGATTAGTGGATGGCTAGTTTATAAAAGGAGAGTAAATAAAAGGCAAATAAAGACACTTTCTAGTAATATTTTTCTTTCCCAACCCATATGATGGGAATAAGGAAACTGCCAGCATTTTGTTTGAGATCCTTAGCTGCATTCCCTGCTGTGTTCAGATCCCTCAGACTTTTCTTTCTTCCCATCCCTTGATGAAGAGATAATATATCTTCAAAAGACTTAGATACTAATCCTGTGAAATTCTGCACTAATCCAGAAATATGCACTAATCAGGAAAGCAAATACTATCCTATCTAGGTTTACATTAATCCTACTGCTATTTTAGCCAACAAATCATTTTATTTCCCCTGTGCTTTTCTGCATATTTGTCTTCTAATTATTACTTAGCAGTTAGATTATTAGAAGTTTGGTTTTCTTACTTCAAGAATTTAGGAAGAAACCATGGCAACATCTTTTAAGCAAGAAATTCTCAATTTTTGCTGAGCATTGCAGCAGAGAACAGGGCTTTGATTACGTCAGGATACTACAGGCTTGTTTCAGGCCCAAACAAACAGTGAATTTAACAGCAAAATATTTGTCCTCATTTTTCATACCTAATCTTCTATTGAGGACTAGTGGTTTCCTGTAGTATTTTTTTTATAAGTGGGGCTGTCTCATGATCAGGTAACTCTATACACCTTCAAATTCTAATATATTCTGGCACATTTACCTTCCTGGGCAGATCAACCATTGGTTCTATCTGCATTGTAGTCAGAAAAGTGCTCCTGCTGATGGCTGTTGTATAGATATTAGCATCCACAAAACCCTTAGGTGCGAGGCTTGGGTACAAATCCTCCTCCCTGTCTAACCTTCCATGGCGAGGCAGGAAGGACCCCACATATAGCCAGTGTGCCCATCAAAGTTTGGGCTCCAAGGTAACATATCAGTTCAGATAAACCACGGTTAGAATTGTATCATTACTAGGATTCTACAGGTGCACTGAATACTCAATGAAGGAACAGTGGTAAACATTTTAAAATGGTATACAACCCAGTCACATTCAGCAGTGCAGCTGAGGCTTGCAATTGTTGATGACTGCAATACCATATAGATTCTAGCTACACATTATTAGTGAGCTCTTTTCCCAGCAAACTGCAACTGTACATGTAAATTGTCCACTTGAGATTTTTAAGTGCTCTAATTTTCTGGAGCTATTTAAAAATCTTATAGGCCACAGAGACAGCTTCCTTAAAAGGGTAAGAAAAGCCACTGCTCTTACTGCAGCCATAAAAGTTTCTACAGTCAGATTGTCCTGCTGTTGTTAGGCTGATGGAAGAGTTCTCATGTTATCACTGTGACTATTTTTATTAGACTTCCTAATACTCCAAAGGCATACAGACTACAAATAATCATGTTCCTTAAGCCTTTATGTTCTAAGTAGATTTTTCTCCCAGTTCCAAGTTTTACAGGCTGCATTGAGTAACTACCCATACTGGTTTGGGTGACTGCAGAAACAGCTGCATCTTTCCTCATTACAGCTCTTCTGGGTGCACAGTTCATTTGGAGAGTCAATGAATTACAATCTTGCAGTTATTTTCTACTATGCTGGCCTGCAAAACTATGATAACCTGAGATGCACTGGCCTTACCAGGGTGGCCACTGTCAGACTTTTATAATAACACTTCTCCCCAGCACTTTAAAGCATTCGAGACATTTGCCTTTTGTTTACAGCTCTTCCCATAAATTATATTAATCTGAAGTAGCCTGTGAGACAAAGAGCACTTCAGTGTAAGCCTTCAAAGGGAGAGACCAGAAACAGAGCTGCACACAAGCAGCCTTGTTTGGAATTGTTTCCCTCTTTGCTTTTAAATGCTTGAGCCCCTTCCAGGCTGTTCTTTACAGAGCATTTGAATACAGAGTCTGCACAACACAGCAGGCACCAGGCAGAGAGACTTTTCTTTAACTCTCCTATTTTTTTTCCCAGGGTGCAGTTGTCACAGTACAACACAACATTAATTGTACTGAATTTCAGTAGTAGATCTGGACCACGTTCATGGTTATGTTGGAATCAGTTCTATTTGCTGTAAACTTTCCCAATGCTTAGATATGTCATCACTTATGCTATGCATAACACATTAGTACTTCCCGTACAATTTATTATGGGAATTGTTGTGCTACAATTTAGTGGCACCTTTGATACGATGATTTAAAAATGTATCATAGATGCTACATCTCATTAAGTCTGTTGGTTTTTTAAAACTCATTTGAGGGGTGATCAAACTGGAGTGCAGATTATTCATGTCATTTCGCTAAAAGTACTCATAAATAAGCACGAATTTGGGATAGAACCCTAATTCTTGTTCACAGTTCTGTCCACAAATACCATTGTAGCGTACTAGTCTGAGGCAGTGATCAGAGGCTTAAGCATGGATCATGTTTGATACCATCAGTTTTCAACAGTTAATCTCCACCGCCAGCTGTGAAAAATATAAATTCTTTTTAATGATTAATTATTAGCTATAATGACTTGCTTGTCATTCAATAAAACACATATAAATTTAAATCGAGAAGTGTATAGTGTTTTCATGGGAAGTGCTTATGTCATCTCCAAATCAAAACAGCTCAGTTGTTTTGACGCTACGGCAGCTTTGGTTTCAGCGTGTCTCTCTTGCACATTCACTTAATAAAATGTTGTCCAGTCTTCAAATCCTATATTTGGATTCACAATTCAATTATATAGCCATTTGTTTTGAAAAGAATTATGTAGGTTCAGTTTTTGCATTACTGAAGAGCTAATAATGTCAGTTTAGCATAGACCCACTATCTGCAACCAGGATTTTAGTTCAGAGATGTTCAGAGATCAGTCAAACTGAATTTAATTTAGACATGTAACTCCCTCAGGCCTGGTTGGAAATGTAACTCCCTCAGGCCTGGTTGGAAATGTCAGCCTAAAATAGCATGTGCTTGAGTACAACCAGCTAGAAAGGCCCTTCTGATGTATATATTTGGATGTACAAACACACGTCACAGAGTATATTGGAATAGCAACTACCCTCTTCCTCACAGAATTGAATTGCCATTCACAGAATTAAGGTTACGGTGAGGAGTTGCAAGACCAATGATTCCACTCACCTAGTGTCTGAAGAAAATGAGAGAACAAGCTCCTTAGCTTCACCAGGTAGCAACTAATTAAGATTAAACCAGCTGCCACTGAAGTACCAGTTACAGACTGGCACAAATGCCACGGGTTTAGAAAATGAGCTAATGCTCTAAACAGGACTATGTATATATTGGGTAACTCATGAGTCAAGGAACAGAATTCAATGCTACTCAGGAACTCAGAAAGCAATAACAATTTGATTATTTGCTTTTGAACATGACCAGGTTAAATTTTTCTTAGCTTCGTTTTCAGTTAGAAAAATAGGGTGGATGCACGCGAACAATTTAGCTTTGTTTGTAATTCAGAAAATGAAGGGCAGAAGTTACACATACCTCTTTCAAAGTATGTAAGATCAGTCATTACCTATCTGCTGCCCTACATCTTCCCTGGAAGCAAGTGAAAAGCTTGTCTGAAGTGTGCTGAAAGGCAAATAAAGCATTTAACATACTAGACAAAACATAACATATCCACAATTTTAAAAGAACAGGGACAGCAGAACAGAAAGAAAAAAAATCCTTAAGGATTCTTTACACATTCTTTAAAGAGGCAATTTTTGAGCAAGAAACCAAAGAATTTATATGGAAAATTTCTCTCATTCTTTCACTTAACAGAAAGAAATTGATCTCTGTTTTTTCAACTTCAGCTAATTTTAAAGAAGCATGACAAAAATGTTCTAGAGAAATGAAGAATTCTGCATTTTCAACTCAAACTAATGACATAATTCAATATCCAGAAATTCCTAAATAAATAATTCTAAAATTAATCATCTTCCCGTTTATTTATAGATTTATAAGTAAAAACTAAACCAGTGGACTTTAGTTGAAATAGGTAATTTATACCATTTGTACCATTTATAGTGAAGAACAGCAAATTGCCTTATTTTTCACTGTTATAAAAAGCTGGAGTATGTTTCAGTCAGATTTCTAGTAGAGCTGGTTGTAAACAACTTTTGAATTAATAATTCAAGTATACATTTCAATTCATGTGTAAACTCAAGTACCATTTGATGAATTTGAAATACAATTACAAACTAGATAATTGGAAATTGATGTTTTTCAATAAAAGTTGGCTGAAAAATGTATTTAGAAAGACATATTAGCATTAAAGTTGCGTTCTGTGATAACTGGGATAATTACTAATGGCTGCATTTTTATAGTAGTCAAGAAACTGCATTTAGCTTTTGCTTAGGTGGCTGGAAAACACTTCCAGAATTCTGTAAAGGAAAAATATATGCTTTACATGAAGAAGGAAAATATGCTTTAAAAGTGAGGATTGATCATGTCTGTTTCTTACAGCCTTGAAACAAAACCATCCACAAAGACTATTACAGCAGCAAGCCCATCTTTGCTTGTTAACTCAGTTCAACAGCATTAGGGAGTATCTGTACAGTAGGTTTTTTTGCTGTTGTCTTTCCATAAAATAATATAATTTCCTGCTGAGTAGCAATAAAGAAAGAAGAGACAAAGAAAAAGACAAGCACAGGTAATAATTCAGTCTTCTTCCTCCCACCAGATAAGTTAAATTGCATAACTAGTACTGACATCAGGTTGTGATTGTTAAGAACTTTATTTGCAGACCCTTGATACTAATTTGCTGTCAGGAATCTCATGTGCTGATGAGCTGGAAGGCAGTGGGTTACCTCAGGCTTACGGTGGTTCTGCCATGAACCACAGGAGGCTCTTGAACAGCCTGTGTAGATTTTCAGTGTCCTAGGAGAGCACTTCCAAGTGGAAAAGCTTCACAACTATGCATTTGCTTTGTTAGCCACAATTTGCTTCTTTTATTGTTACTTAATGAGAACTTAGGTGCATTTTTCCACATTCTCTAAGTATCAGCACAGGGGTTCAAAAGGCTTTACAGACAAGAACTCTGACAGGTACATTTGGATTACTTTTAAGGATAATAATTACTGAACCAAACTCATGGAAGACAATGGCAAGTTCTCCACTTTAGTCAAAAGGTTTTGGGTGAGGCAGTTTGCAAAAGCAAGTTTGTAGAAACACAGGAAACTATTACCTATCTTAGTTAAATCCCACAAAGTAAATTAAGACATTCAGGTGGCAACAACTGTTGTTATCCACACACATGGTTTATGTGCACATGTCCTGACTTAACAAAGAGCATTTTAAGATAGCCACATACAAAGAAGATTTGCAGTTTGTAATAAGCAGAATTCATTTGCATCTTCTTTCATAACAAAAATTGATGTTAATTATCTCAAATACACATTGTTTTTTTTTTTTCCTCTCTTCTCTGACCACTAGTTCTTAAAATGTTTTGGTTACTCTTTCTCTCACAAAAAGCAACTCTACTGAAAGAAGGGCCAGGAATTAGAATGGCTGCAGGGATCTCAGCCCAGAAGTAACCAAGACAGAGGGGCGCCTAGAAGTGACAGAAGGGGTAAAAGGACACGCAAATACAGCATTCATGTAACCTAAGCAGGTACAATCATTAGCTAAGACTTGGCAATGTTCTAAGGATGCTTTTCAGATAGGCCATTTATACCCTGGCAGATCTTGCTCTGGCTGACAGTTTGTAATGAACCAGGGTTCTTCATCTCAGTAACAGGAACTTGGCTCTTCCAAATCATTTGCAGAACTAGGAAAGTGCGACAGCAAACAGTGAAGATAAACCCCATATTTATTGCTGCTGCTAATAGATTCTGCTGGAAAGCCTGATACTGGTATCTGCACTCTAGAACTCATGGAAAAAGTTATTCTTTTCAGCTCTGCCATCTAATATTAACCTGTATATAGTTTCTTATTTGTCAGTACTTCTAAACACTTCACTGTGGTAGGATGCAGGTGCTCATCTCTACTAAGGGGAGAGTACAAACTCTACTAACTTCTCTGCTTTCTCCTCCTGCTGTGAATCAGGGCATTGTGGCAACATGCGGGCATCAGTTAGAACATCAGTGGACAGGATAAAGACACCAGGCTCCTGACAGAGCAGCACAAATGGCTGTTCATCTGCTCAGATCCAGCCAGCTATGGCTTAAATAGAAATTTAACCATTACCTGTTTCAGTCTAAGTTGACACTGACACTCGTGTCCATGAACTGCAGAAGCTGATGAAGTTGCACATCTGCTTTTGTTGTCCTTGATACAGAGCTGGCTAATTGATGGCAGAAAAATGGGAGCAATAATCTCCTCAGGTGACAGAACCCACCTGCCAGAGCCCTCCTACACTCCTAGGAATTTGGCTGGTGGTTCCCAGGCACTGATAAAGGGAGGTTCCTCCCCTCTGCTCTTGGGGGTAGGAAATGTTTTATTTATGATATCGCAAAGTATTTGCTCTGCTTCAAGACAAAACTAGAGGGGTTGTTGACTGCTTACTTTCTAAAAATAATCTCTTACATTTCATTCCTCTAAAAACAAATCCTAAAAGGGAGTTACCTGTTTATGTTGCTATGGATTTGATCAATCTCTTGCATGAAATTTAATGTCCTGCTTACTATTTAGTTTAATGATGTGGGATCAGCCATTCTTTGCAAATCATACCATATTCAAGTAAGTGCTAAAAACAATGCTTTTCCTTCTCCCCCAGGCACCCCAGGCTGAAAGGTTTTTGTGCCAGGATAAGGGAGGGATCAGTAAATCATCAGTATATCAAACGGCCTGCCAACAACTGGTTTACATCAAACAATTTTACTTTACTCTAGCTACTCAGTGGAGTGATTTTAATAATAAGCATGTCCTTTGTAAATTTCCAGAAACACGAAAAGTTTTATTTATTACAAAACACTGTTTTTGTTCTAACAGAGAATTATATCCACTTTGGAATGCCACCCAGTTTTACTTATCTTTTTTGTTTTCCCTTATGTTAATATATACTTAAAGCAAATTCCCATGAGATTCAAATGAGGTTAGTCTATTTTCAGCTACAAGTAAGCAAAACCATATTTGGTGTCACATAGAATACACAGCAGATCTCCAATTTAGATTTATAACACAGTTTAACCTATTGCTATGTTATTTACCCTTCTTCGAGCCGTGGTACAAAAGAAGATAATAGTTATTAAAGAAAAATTGGGCTATTTTACATTTTCCTTTTAAGGAATTCATATAATGTTTGATATTTTCTTTAATTTTTAATTTGTTTTCTTATATTTTGTTTTATTTTCTTAAAAAAGAAAAAGAAAGAAAGAAATTAGCCTCCTACTCCTTCCCTCCTTGGTAAATTCAGTATTCAAAGTACCAATCATTTGTTTCAAATATTTCCTAGCAAAAAAAAATATAAATAAACCCAAGTAGCTTCTTGGACTTTATGCAAGTGTAGTCTTTTCCTTTATCTCAAAAGCATTTATAGCAGTCTAAGAGATGTAAAAGCTCGCTTCATTTTTTTTTAAAGAGCGCACAACACTATAATAATTTTTTTCAATTACATTGCTCAGAAGCACAAGCCACAAAAGTTGCCCAATTCAGGATTCAAAAGCAAGGCCAGTCGTCTCTTAGCATAGGTTGCTTTTGGGGACTATTTGAACTGTCCATTCTGCTTTTCAGTAGCCACTGCAGGGGTAGTTTCCAGCATAGCTGTTTGGAAACCTGTTCAATAGAAGTTTTTCCAGATGTAGCTTTGCATGTGCCAGCTGGTCTGGCTCTTCAGTACAAAAGACAAATGGGAAGTTGAGGCTACTGTGCTTTAGCAGTGAGCAGCTTTAATCAATGCTCAGCTTGAAGAACCCTTTCCCTCTGAAAGATTGTAATGATTCCAAGAGGGCTTAATTTGGAGAGTAACACAAAAATGTGTCCGTCTTCTTTCCTCCCCCTCAATATTTCCTTTTTCCCTCCCAGTAATACAAATTGTCTAATAATCTATATAGAGTTAGAAATATCTCTACCAAGAGCCCAGAAAATGGATTTTATACTCATAATACTAAAAACCACTCAATAATGTTGTATGTTATAATTACTCTCTCACACAAAGAAAGGATGGATTACCAGCGATCCAACCAATCAAATGATTTACCATGAAATGAGATGGGATCTTACAGAAATAAATTCTGCAAAGGTACAAATTGCCTATGAGAAAAGCACCTTTATAATGTTGCCAATTCTAAACTTTAACTTTTCCCCCTTCAGAGAAACACTGCTGTTTAGCAAAGGACAATGTCTATGAATTACCTTACAATTATCTGAAGTTTTGCCAAGTCTACCATTGTAGATTATTCTGTTTCTCTGTCAATTGTGATGTACCTGACCGGTGCTCAGTGTACCACTACCTACAGCTGAATTAGAGGGACAACTTAAAATACCAAACTGAAAAAGTTACGGCTTTTCAATTCACTCACCTGATCTGGGATTCAGACTATTCTATTAGAGGAGGAATCACAAAGAGGAGGATGTGTGTATTCCCTGGTGTTCTGTAGCATATTTTTATAATACCAATTCCCAGAACTCTCCTTTTCCTCTTCCTACTTTCTCCCTCTCCAAACAACTGCAGGATCCTTAGATGTACTGGTACACTGTACCATGAACAGTCAGTAAGATGATGAAAAACATTTGATTTTTCAGCTGTAGTGTCAGTTTTCACGAATACACGTCCATCTCTCAGTTACTGCTGCTCCAAGTTTGTGGAGGTCCTTGCAAATGATTTATTTTAAGTGCACCGAGGGTTGAAATTAAATCTTGACATTTAGAGCTAGTGGGCTGAGAGCATTCAGATTTCCTCCTACCACAGGAACAAGATCTACCTTTGTATGAAGCATCACTGGCATTTGAGAGATGGATGTCTGAAAAATCATAAGTTTGTATCTAACTGATAACAGCAAACCTAAAGGTTAGTACTTTATAACAGTGCATTTAAAACTAACTATAAAACTAGTTGTTCAAAACCCTGTTTTCTTGTACTATTTGCTTAAAATTTAGATGAAATGGGCTATGCATAAATAGCACCACATTATCTTCGCCTCTTGGTATAATAGCCAGCACCTGCTGCATTCAACAGGAAAGCATCACGTAAGTGAGAATAATCTTATCAGACTCCTAAGAACAGTAAGGAACCATGTACCTGGAAACATTTTTTTTCTTTCCTAGCTATATGATCTGGACAGGTGGGGTTTTTTTTTTTCCTTTAATCTTGACTGTCAGATTTAGTAAATACAGTCTTAAAACACAGCCTCAAAACCCCTTTTCCACCATCCAACTCCATAAGGACTAATACTGTGACACTGTATTATTCATCCCCTCTAAACATTATTTGCCTTGCATAAAATTGTCATGATAAATGAGGGAGAAGAGAAACATCAGCTTATAGGTTCAAAGGGAAAAAACCCCAAACACGTGGAAAAAAAAAAAAAAAACACCAAAAAACAAAACAAGCAATATTACAACTTACTAATTTTCAGTAACTCATTCATTTTCAGGTTGTTCCTCCCTGGCTTTGGTTGGTAATCTAAGGATTTTACAGTAATTTCCAGGGTTTTACTCTTTGAGTGGTTTCTCCCTTGCTGAACAGAACCTGTTCTGCATTATCAATGATAGCAAAGTAACATCCAGTATTTATAGAAATGTTCACCAATGTATAGTCAAAGCCATCCACAATAAATATACTTTATTTCCCAGTCCTGTGATAGAAAATACAAAGCTATCTTAATCACAGTCCTGCCTCAATGCACAGCTCCAGAGGCAATGCTTTTATGAAACCTGAGATTTTTAATTTAATTAACCTTTTCCTTATTTAGTTTGACTGTCACAGGGCTAACTATTACTCAATGTAACAGCATTTTTCAATACATCTGCATATACTAGTGGCAAATAAGTGTATTTAAATTTTCTCTATCAGTTTACTCCAGTGAGAGTCTCAGAAGTGTATATTGTTGAATTATATGTTTTACTGCCTTCACTGACAAATTTTGTTTGGCACCCACAATAAAAAAGGATTGATATCAATTCAAGAAACTGCTGACATATTCAGAGCCAGTTTTTGATTAGATCTCTTCTTGGCTGAGCATCTTTTTGCATCTTGCTAGAATCTATGTTCCTTTGCTCCTCTCAGGGCTATTGAGGCACAAGAGCCACCAAAATGCCTTATAGAAAAGACAGATGAGTCAAACCATTGGAAAGTTCCCAGGGCAGCAGTTCAGATCACTAACTATTCAGAGTTTTTCCTCTGCTAAATGTCAGATGTGTCACTGATTTAACAGCCATTGCCTGAAGATATTTGATTATGTGCCACCATCACTCATCTTGATTAATGAAAGCAATAAGTGAAAAATAGGAAGAGAATATGTTCACCTACAATTTTTTTTCCTAACTCATAGGAATAAGTAATTCTCTTGGTTAATTCCTCCATTTAAGTGATAATGGCAAATAGTGACAGAGGTGGTCATGGAGCATCTCATTGTCTTCAGAGGGTGACACAGTAACATGAAGTGAATGTAAAGCCAGAATGATGAGAAAATTCAACTAACTGTAAGCAAGTTTCAGTTAGTAAGAGAATTTGCCCTTTTATGTAGTATGAAACATCTGGATATGTATACACTCTCTGCAACACAAAATTAAAAAGGTAAACAATAGTGATGTGATAATAAACTATAAACTACGTCTCCCTGCCTGTTTTTCAGAGCCACAAAAGCTGAGAAAACAAATGAAATAACAAAGACCAACACATAAACATCAGCCCACCATGCATCTCCTGACTCTCGTCCCAAAGCATAACATGACTATCGGAAAACAAGACTAGTATGACAGGCTTCTCATTCTTAACAAAGATGAATCAATTTGTTCCATTTCTCCTACACACCATGAAGAACCAGTGTCTCTTCATTGCATGAAATACTGAAAAAAAAATTAATTTCCTTGAAGGCAGTCTGATTACATAGATGAGTACAGGAATAAAATTAATAGAGGTGAGGATATTTCTTACACACTGTATTTTCTGAATAGTAGTCACTGTCTTGATTTCCCTTAGTAAAAAAGAAAACTCACTGAAATTCAAAACAAAAGAAGTGAAATAAAGAAAATTCAGGCACTCTATCTGCTTGTGCATTACAAATAAAATTCCCTTCTTGTATACATCTAGATTTCAGTTTTCTAGTCTATTCTAGGTAATTTTTTTACTGTAACATGAATCGTGAAAGTACAAGGAAAGTAGAAATTTTAGCCTTTAGAGACATTTTGCTTAAAGTATATTGCTTTTCCTATCAGGTCTATAAAATCTGAAACAAATTCTACCTAGTATTAGGGTTCAGCATCTCTTAACTTTTTCACCTGAAAAAAGGCATCTGTCATTGAAGAGTAGGCTTGATTCCAGCTGTAAATTCCTGCCACACCAAATTCACATCATGATTTGTAAATGAAAACAAAACCCAACACTAGCGGTTTGTGATAACCCAACAGCTGGAGATAAAATCTTTCAAAACAGAGTTTTTACCAGCTGAAAAAAACCCTGTTCTTTGTTTGTTGGACAGGGTGCTTATTATTTTGCTCACATTTGGTTACAGGGATATATCAAGAAAAAACCTTTGAAACCATTTAAATGTAGAGCATGAACAAATGTCCTTTTTTCTCATTTAATTTTAAGCATTCCTTTATAGAATTTAATATTGAGGACCGCCCCACTTCCCCTTCTCACCATTTCACTGCATCTTTAAAATGTTATCACAACTCACAAGCGTCAAAACTAGGAAACTGAAATCTTAAACAGTGTATGAAACGCCAGCCCACTGTGAGTCCCATTCCTTACTATTCAGAAATGCTTCAAGTGTCAGAGAAATTAGATCTTCAGCATTGACAGCTTAACAAGAACTACAACTTCACTTAGGAGATGAAGACTGAAAAAAATGTTTTTTTCTGAGAGGCCAGTTTCAGTGGAAACTATTTTGCTGATCATTTAACCATCTTCAGAAAATGCTGTGATTTAGCCAGTAGCTTCAGATACTGCTTTGCCCTCTTTTGTGAGAAGTGGAGAACTAGTTTTTTCTCAGTGTACTAAAAATGGATCTCTCTTTAGAAAGCCTCATGCTTTCACATAAAAATCTTACTACAACCTATTTCTTTAATCAAGAGAAAACTGTTAAAGGTATATTTTCTTCAGTACAAAAAAAGAAAGTGGGTAAAGAGAATAGTTCACAGCATAGAGAGGTACTGTTTAAAAATATATGCATATCCTTTTATATTAAAGGTCTAAACATGCATTAAAAGGTTTTCTTTGCCAGAAAAGGGTAAAAGTTAAGACTTACCTTGGTCAAAATCCCAAGATCCAAGCAAGACTATGGTGCCGGCAAGTCCAGGACTTCCACCTTCTGTGTTTTTATACTCTGCCTCGCGCAATACCTGCTGTTGAACTCAAAAACCACTGCTCATCCACCCATGTTGTGTGTAGTTGCAATAGAGAACATGCTATGCTTTACCATCATTTCTATTATTAACACAAAACAGTTACGCCTTTGCTCAAGTGAAAATCATGTTCATTCTTTGAACTGAAATTAACTCAGTCCGAGAGGCCTTAGGGCAAGATATTTAGAGTCATGAAGGACTTTAAGGGCAATGCGGCATTAAAAACATCAGACAGGAAGAATGAGAAACATCTGCATTGATTTTGATTGTTTAATACTCAAGAGTGAAAAAGTGTAAAATCACAAAGCTTGTACCACCACAAAAATGCAGTTTCATTGCAAATGACCAAAACAGAAGGTGCCTGCAAAGTTTCACACAGCTGACAACAAACCCAGTTTCAACATTCTTACCATCTTTTTAAACACCTGCTATTCACAAACATCAGTCAATACAGAATTCCAGGTCTCTCTAACATCTTTTCTTTATACTCTATGTTATATTTGCTTTCTAGACCAGTGGTTTACATACTTGGAAAACAGTGCCCCACTTTTGATCTATATCAGCATATAAATACATAGTTTTACCTTATATTATCCTTATGATATTTAAAAAGCATTTTGTCTAATCCAAACTCAGCAGCAATTATATTGTATTTAATGATAAGCACAACTTATATGGGTAAGCTCCAGAAGTGCATGCTGACTGAGGGTCTATCACTAGTTCTTTCAGCCACAGGTTATAATACTTAGGCAGAAAGTGATCATCTACGGTGAGTTTGTACATCAGACAGCAGGTGATATTTGTGCTGCAGTGTTTGTACTCATGGCCCTGCTTCTGCAAATTCATGCCTGTAGGATGCAACTGTGCACCTAAGAATTTTTGTATTACCCCAAAGCTATCATTATGTCAAAATCTCTCAGGTCAATGAGAGTTAAATGGAAAAAGGGCTGCTTACACCAACATTTGTAAAACTTAAACCCTTTTTACTTGAGATATCTCTGTTTTCACAACCTGAAAGTGTGTATGCAAAGGAACTGTGCATATTGTTATACGTTGTGTCAATGCACATTTCTGGTTCTCTACAATGAACTGCCTTTCCAATAGTTTATTATAGTCCAAATCTTAAATAGATCTAAAAAAAGTACACAGATTTTTTTTCTTCCAGGCATTCAAAATAGAAATGTATCTTGGCATAACCTATTGCATCTGACAGTGATGACTGAAGTAATTTTTAAAGAGCTGTTGTTGCCTCAGTGGAAACAATAACTGCCTTGTTTTCCCCTCTCCTTCAGCACTAAGCTTATATACATTTTATGATTCACTTGCTCCTCACTGGTTTATTCCTTCATCTCACATTATAATCCTCTAAGCAGGTGAACATAAACATAACGATGTTGGTGTAGCTGTTCGTAAGGCACACGTCTGTCAAAGATTCCACAAGGATCAAAAAATAGGCTTGACCTTGTAAATAGCTTTTTGTTGGTTACAAAATACATTTTCTGCAGGTATTCTTATGTCTGTTTTACAGAGAATGTTTAAGTTTCAGTGCAGAATAAAACTTTGAAAAGCCTAACACTGACTGGAATACTCTGGAAAATACTTACACAGGATTATTAAACACAGAGATGTTGCCATGTTTAAACTCACAAGGTCAGCTAAGGAAACCAAGTATACTGTGGTATTAGAAGTATTACAATTATTAACACACTATAAATGGAAGCACAAGATTTTTTTTGAGCACATATGAATAATTTTGAAATAAATACTACTATCTGTTAGACAGTGAACACTATAAACAAGCTTAGCATACATGCCTTTAGTGCTTCTGTACAACTGTCTCCAACTCATTTTACAGGTATTGGTTACACTTCCAATTTCAACAAATGATTTTATAGCACATGATAGAAAACTATCCAATACCGAGTATCCTGGTACTCGCATTTGTACAGAAATGAGGAAAACGTACAGAAAATTTGGCAGTGCAGACAAACCTTGTGGGTTAATCTTTGGAACATTAATAGCTTTGTACAGTTTAAAAATTAGTTACTAAGGCACACAACAATTAAACTGTCCCACACTGGAAACAGCTTGATATGTCAGTCAGCATGGAGCTTCTCTTCAGCTTTGCATTTACATTCATCTTATCAAATAGCAGTCAGTTTTGAAAAATCTGGCTTCTATTGATATTAAGTAATCTCAAAAGTGACTAGCCATGCCAGGCTAAGATAGTTTAACTACATTCTAATATTGATTAGCACACACAAAGCTATGTTTACATAACCACAGGAAAAAAAAAAAAACTGAGTTGGCAACCACCGCCCTGGCACAATGTAGCCAGGTGTGCTTCTGCTCTGCAGAGGGTGCGAGAGTGAGTGAAGGTGCATGTGTGAGCACGTAAAAATAGCAGCTTCTCATTTGTGTATCTTATTTCTCATACGTGTCCAGTACTGTGTCTTCTTACCCCAGTGACAAAAATGTTTTGGCTGCTATTTTTGCTTCTGTCAGCACTGCACAGCATAAGTACAGTTATTAGTGCTGCCTTCTAAACTGGACTTTGAAGTCACTGAGTTATAATTGCAAAGTTAAATGATGTCCTTCATTTAACCAATGTGCAATCCAAGTGAAATTAGCTTACTTTCAAATGATTTAAGTAGAAGCCAACTTTGGCCCAAGGCAAATGTTACAACACAAAAAACCATAAGAAAATAAAGAAAATTCAAATCTCAAGTTGGCTTTGCTGAGCAAGTAATTGAAAAGGGAATCTTCTCATTTGTAAACAAATCATTATCTAGAAATGACTTGACACACAATGACCTAAGTGTCATCAATGCCATTTTCACAAGCTTTTACTGGCTAATTTCACCGTGTCAAGAAATTAGGCATTGTATAATCATGTTTCACACTTCATGCTTACCTTTACTGATACCTAATATAAAGGCAACCCGCATATTGCAAAATAAATTGATGTTATTAATGTACACAGCCAGTGAAGCTGTAAAAAGTTCTCCTTACTTCAGTGGAAGTACTGTCCACCCTATTTCTTAAAATCTGTTCTTTTCTTTAAAGATATTAAATGTACTACTGTCTAACCATAAAAATCACTGTTTCTCATTAGGAATACAGTGAGAAATTCTTGCTTTAGTGTTACCTCTTTCTTTTTTGCACTGCATTCTAGCTATACAAATAATATAATTTTTGTCAATTCTTTCTATCTTTAGCTTGATTCTACAGAATTGTGTTTATTTTTTTTACAGCTGCAATAACTCCATTTTCACACGTTTTCATTAGGTCTTGCATATAAGTACACAGAAAATCAGCTACCTACCACCCTCATGCGTCTTATGTATATTTGTGGTTAGCAGCTTGAGATTTAAATAGAATTGCTGAACATTTTAGTAACCAAGTACAATACAGTATTTTTTTAGAAAAAAAGAAAAAGTCCTATTCAAGTACACACTTATTAATTGACCTGCCATAAAACAAACAACGATTACAATTCTTTGAATTCCACAGTAGGAAATTCCTGGGTAGAAAAATCTGAAATTATTTGACACAGATCTCTGAGGAAAAACCTACCAATACCATGATTTTGCCCCCAAAAAAACATTTCCCATGAAGTAAAAAGTGTGCTGAATAGGTAGAGGCTTAGATTCAAGACTTTTCAGTCCATTATTTATAATCTGAATAGTTTGAGTGTTACCTCATCCCTTGTCTTTTTTTCTTAAAAAAAAAAAGATAATCAAAATACGTGTCAACAAGTTACTAAGTGGGCTTCATTAAGAGTCCTTTCAGAACCACTGTCCATCATTATCATCATTTTCTTCCTCCTCATGGTCCAAATAGAGAAGAGCGACTTTCTTTTCATCAGAAATAACTGACCTTTGGTCTACCATTCTTTGCAGCTGTACAGTTTTATCAAAAAATGATTTTTCCACTACCTTTTCACCACTATCTTGAGAAAAACTGGAGACAACAGAGCCTCCTCTTTTATTTTCATTTTCTACAATCTGGTCACTCTCAATGAGAACCTGTGGCTGACTAACAGAAGGGTCTTGCTTATTGGATATGAGCACTGTTGCTTGCTGTTCTCCACTTTTTACTGTGGATATTCCACCCATATTGGAAACATCCATTTGAAAAGTAAAAGATGTTTCCTTGGATCCTACTTTAATATGCTTTATAGACCTACTGCTCTCAGATGAATCTTCTGTTTGTGAAAGATCTTCCTGCATTTCAGAAGTAGGTGTTGTAAAGATTATTTGCTCATGAGTTTCTACAGGACCTATTTTAACATGCCTGAAAGATCTATTGATATCTGACATTCCTTCACTCTCTGAAAGATGTCCTTTGCTAATGAGCTCTGGTGTTTCAGAAACAGAGCCCTGGTATATGATTTGTTCAGTGGTTTTAATTCCCACTTGACCTAGTCTAACATGTTTTATTGAGCCTTCTGAAAGAGTCTGGTCTTCCAATTCATTGATTGCTGTGTGCCGAGAGACAGGCCCCTGGTAGATGATTTTTTCGGCTGTCATAAACTCTTGGGGACCCAGCTGAATGTGTCTGACTGAACTTTCTGACTGTGAGAAGTCTCTAGCGTCGCTGACCTCCACTTTACCAGAGATTGGTCCTTCAAAGATAACTTGCTCAGTGGGGCCTAATTTAAAATGCCTTACAGATCTGCCGACATCCACAGACCCTTCTGTCTGAGAAAAGTCACTTGAGCTATTGAGTTCCAGAGATTCCGAAGCAGACCCTTCAAAAGAGACTTCTTCAGTTACTTGCCTTGATCCTACTGTGACGTGTCTTGTGGACCTGTTGAAGTCTGTTGAAAACTTCTGAGAAAGATTTCCAGAATCAATCTCTTCTACTGTTGTAGTAACAGGGCCTGTATAAATTACTTCTTCCGTGGTCTGGATTTCTTTAGGACCCAGTTTAAAATGCTTTACAGATCGGCTAAATTCTGATGATCCTTCTGTCTGAACAAGATCTTCCGTAGTGCTGAGTTCCAGTGTTTCAGAACCTGGCCCTTCATATATGATCTGCTCAAATCTCTGAATTTCTGCTGGACCAACTTTAATATGTCTTATGGATTTGGTCTCATCAGTTGACTGTGGCAAGTGAGAGACTTCTCCAAAATCTGCTTTTTCCAAAACTGAACCGTCATAAATAACTTGTTCAGTGGTATGATATCCTGCAGCACCACTCCTCCTAACTGTGGACGAGTTATAGATTTCTTGATCCGCCAAAGAAGTGTATTCATCACTGCGGGAAGAAACATCTACTTCTATATTGTCTCTACCATCAACAACTCTTTCTAAGCTATCTTTTTTCAGAGAGTGCAATGTTGCCCTCTCCTTCTCACTTGCAATTATATCACCAAACTTTGCCACATCAAATTCATCAGTATTAAGTGTCTTTGACAGATTGACTTCAGCAACAATTGTCACCATGCCACCCTCCTCCTTTTGATCAACTTTTTTGATATCAAATGCTAAGCTACTAGAGTCAGCTTGATTTTCTTTAGTTAATGCAGACAGCTCCTCTTTCACACTTTCTGGGAGACTGCCCTCCAATTGCTCCAAAGCTTCCTTCAGTTGATGTTTAGGGTCCTTTGTTTCCTTTGATAAAAGCCCTTTTATTGAAGTCTGAAATTCATGGGGAATTTTAATTTCTTTTTCGATAACAACAGATTCAACATGGGATGTTTCAGCTTCAGGATGCTCTTTTAAAATCTGGGCACTTGCATCCTCCCCTACCACTTGATATGTTTCTTCTGAAGAGCTTACACCATCTTGTCTCTTACTCTGCGTGCCTTGCAAAAATTCATCTTGCCAAGAATATTTAATAGTTGATTCTTCCTCTATATGAATTTGCCCATATATTGAGTCATCATCCTTTTCATTAATAATAGGATGTTCATCAGGAACAGATACAAAATATTTTTGTTCAATAGCTGAGTCATCTTCCTCGGTTACTTCTTCCACATGAGTGAAACTCTCGTGGCGTTGCTTCTTCTTTTTAACATCTTCATATGTGAATGTTACATTTTGTTCTTCATCACCATAACGCCTCTCTCTCTCAGGGAATGTATCTTCCACTTCCTCTACTTCAAAAGGTGTTGAAAAATCAGTCCTTTCATCAATGGCATAATCTAGTGGCTCCTCTACAATCTCAACATTAACAGACATGTTCTTTCTACCTTCATCTCCTTTCAGGCCATGATGCACTATATCTTCTATCTCCTCTTTGGAAAGAGTTCCCTCAACACCCTCTCGAACCACTTTTCTAACATCCTGGTTTGATAGGCCTCCTGTGCCAACTTTGTCAGAAATATCTATGTTTTCTTTAACCTGAGATTCCACTGTGATCTCAGTCTTTATTTTGCCATCATCTGGTTGTTCTTTCTTATTGAAGTAAATAACTTTCGTGTCTGTTGATATTTGTGAACTAGAAGACTGCGTAAAGCCTTTCAGAATGTCAGCAACAATATTCTCTGCTATATTTTCAGTTGACAGCGTACCTGTTTTATGACTTCTGTCACTAACTTGCTTTTCATGTTTCAGACTGGATTCTTCTTCTGAAATACTCACTTTTTTAATTTCAGTGGGTTTACTTACATGGTCATCTGTTTCTCTGCCTGTAGAGGTTTTAAAACCTTGTAACCTTATTTCTTTATTACTCTGAGATTCCTTGTTAGCAGCAGGCATTTCAAGACTGATAGGTATCTCAATGACTTCTTTGCTTCTTGACGCCAGTGTCGCATTTGTATCTTTTTTTGCTGATCCACTTTTCAAACTTCTTGCATTAGAAAAATCACTCCCTGTTAACTTCTGGTTAATAACTTCCTCATGGATATAAGTTTTTTGCTCAGTCTTCCTTCCAAAATCAACATGTTTTTCTTCTGTAAGAGATTTCTCATCTGTTTTCTTTTTCTCCTCCTTTGTTTGTTTCTCTAGCTTATCTGTTTCTTTCAGGAGAGATTTTCTCTCTTCAGTTGGTTTGCTGTCCCCTCTTCTTTCTTGTAGTGTGGTCCGAGTTTCAGTTACTGTTTCTTCATATTTAGATGGTCTAAAATTGGTGTTCAGCTCATAAGCTGGAAATCTAGTGAAGCTTGGTTTCGTTCTTATGTTTTCAGAAATCCCTGGCTTTGTGTCAGGTTTGTGGTCCTTGTCTGATCTTTCAGCATGTGCAAATTCTTTTGAAACAGATACTGTGGATGAAGTTGTAACTTCTGTTTTCTTTCTTTCTGGAATTGTCTTTTGCTGCATTTCAGTGTTTTTCCAGGTACTGAAGCCTGGAGTAAATGTTCTGAATTCTTTGTGGTCTGTTACAATCTTTTCATCCTTTTTAAGAGTTGTTGAAGGGTGATATATTGAATCAAGTACATCTCTTCCAAAAGTTCTTCCACTAGCTGTTGTCTGTGATCCAGCCTGTGTTGACTGCACTGAATAACGTGTAGAACTGCTAGTATCAGTCAGTGGCATTCTGTGTCTTGTGTCAGTGATCCTGGTAGATGGTAAAGCTTTATTTCTATTTCTTTCTTGATAAGCAGAATAAATATCAGTGTAGTTATATGAAGTGTTTATAATATCTGCAAAAAGAGCACAGGTAACCAAATATTAAAATAATGGCTTGTATCTAAACCAATATAAAATAGAGGGCATGAACTAAGATATATTATACTAATTTTTTGGAATAAATAATGGTTTTATTTTCAGGGAGCTTTTTAAAGGTGTTCCTGTAGGTTTTGCATAATTAAGTCTATCCAGAAATTATATTACAACTGAAAGCAAAGCCTTTTACTAAGTTGCAAGTTCTTGCTATCTTTGCCAGTTGTGAACTACTGGTTATCATGGCATTTGCTCAAGAATTACACCTACGTTCGTTCACATTAACAATTTCTCATTAAATAATGTATGCCAATAACCTGGGTCTGGCTTTTGCTTCATAAGTCAGAGGCCTGAAGTTTCTCAGTTCTTACTGAGAATTAATGGCGTTGCTGCCATTAATACTGGAAATTGAAAACACAGATACAAAACTTCATAGCCACAAGATACAACAAGGTACAACAAGGAAGAGAAAGAACTAACATTTTATGCTACATTTATACAATTTAATAAAACATGCAAGGAATCACTGCCTGGCTCCAAGTCCAACCAGCACTGCACGACTCAAATCTACTCCTGAAGAGCTCGCTACATTTCCTCTGACATTTGGTAGCATTTCCTGGTCTGTGGTAACCAGTGAACGTGCCTGAGCATTATCTCCAAAAGCACTGGCTAATCCAGATCAGTGCTGTGCCAGAGACAGCTCTAACAGTTTAACAGCATCAGCAATTCCATGTGAGCAATTCAGCCTAGGCCCTACTCTGTTTAATTCACTACAGACACACCCCTCACATCTCTTCTGGGACTACTGTTTATGATGGTCTGAAGATTTAAGAGCACACATTGCTAAACTCAGGAGTATTATTGAGACTAATTCTGTTAGCAATAACACTGGCCACAGCAGTCAGATTGAAGGTCCAGCTCCTCTAGTATCCTGTATACAGTGACCAACAGTAGAAACAGGGAAGAGTTTAAGAACAGGGCAAGTAAATTGTGATACTTCCCTGGCATACTCTCACAGCTTCCAGACACTTGCAGCTCCTAAGATAGAAACGGTATCTTTATGTTTAGTAAGTCTTTGAATTTTCTTTCATTACTCTGCTAAAACTGCTCATTAAACCCACATAACCTTTTAAATAGTTACAGTGCCTCTTGATGATGAATTCCATGGTTTTAACTACATGTTTTGTTAAATACCTCTTGATTTATACTTCAAAGCTCTTAAGAGCTTTGGGCATCCAAAAGTTCTTGCACTATTAGACCTATGAAACATCACTCCCTATTTCTCTTCTCTACCTGAACCACGATTTTATAAATTTCCTCATATAGAGCAGCCCTATATTGATTTAAAATATTAACACTCAAAACCAATTCAATAATCACATTGCAATATCATCATAAAAAGCATGCTTCAGTAATACTATAACACAATAGTCTCCAGTTGTATTTAATTTCATTCCACATTAATGTTTTAATATTCATTTTTTACCTTGAGGCAATTTCCCTGCATACTGATCTCTCCATGTAAGAATCCACTGGTTGCTCTCCCCTTCTAACAAAGCTCTGCAAAACACAAAAAGGCGTTTCATTAAAGTCCTGGGAAGAATAATAATAATAGTTAACATTTTTAAGTCTTAGAAATGCAAAAAATTATCCTGGTGATGGGTCAGATCCTGAGTGTTTTTCACACCCCATATTTTTATTATAGGAAATGAGGAACCCTTAGCATCTTCCAGACTTCGTTTGCAGAGTCCTGTTGGCAAGAAGCAGGCAGTAACCTTACAGTAGGTGACAGCAGCAGACGCAGTGCAGTTTCAGATCAAATCTTCCACATTAGCCAATATACTTCCTCTGGATATGGATGAGATCCAGTGATTTCCACTAAGGAATCACACAAGCTAGCAAGCTTTCCAGAATGATGACTAGGAGTTAGAAGAGAACAAAGTCACACGAAGCTTAACAGATATTCAGTAAAGGCTTCCAAGAGAAACACATGGAGATATTTCATAAAGAAAACACAAAGATGAAAAAAAATTTTGCAAGCAAATAGTCAGGAACTTTCCTGCAGGTAGTGTAGTACTAAAGGTGTTGTTGCAGTGTGATGGATGAGGGAACTCTTACAGCCAGGATATCAAGTTCTATCGTTTTCAAATGAAAACTGAAGGAAAGTATTACTTCTATTGTCAAACACGGGCTAATGCTGGAGGAAACAACTTGCATTGTTAATTTAAAATTATTATTCCTAGTTCCTGTTCATTTGCAAATCAACTCCACATTTTACAACGAAGACTAGGAAAATTCTTTGTGACAGAAACTACTTGGTTTCTTTTAATGACACCTCTGCTTGTCCCCTCTGTTCTTCAGCTTCCCACTCATTCTTTTTTGCAGCAACTCTATAGTAGCTCACACAGTTCCAGGCAGCCACCACTTTCAAAGGATTACTGTGATCAAGGCTTCTTCTCGACTGAGGATGACATCATGTTAGCTCAGCAGGACTTGTTCAGAAACAGACAGGATGCTGATTTGCTTACCTTTACATCATGGAAATGACATCACTACAAATAAATAGCAGAAGCAGGCAAAAGCTGTAGATAATCTGTTTCACAATTTGGTCAACTACTTATTCTTGCATGCAGTTTTCAGAAGCAAGTGCTCTGCATGACGAATATTCATACAGGCACAGAGCATACTTTTGTCCGGGGTGTATGTCCATATGTGTGACCAAGTGCCTTCTCTAGAATTACCCAACTGCTCTAAAAAACAAAACAAAACTATCTTCTTCCATATAGCGAATACAAAAAGTATATATATTAGTGTGATCTTATTCAGTTTTAGCAGTTTTAGAGACTGTTATCCAGTAAGACTGGATCTCGTAATCCCTGATAAATTCTCTAGAAATCATTGTGTGCTTTTCTTCTCTCCTGCTGTCAATATGCTCGTACTGTCAGGCATAAAATATGTACAGCCATTTTCTTTTTTTTTTTAAAAAAAAAAGGAAGAAAAAAAATCATTTGTTCCTTTTCTACTTTTGCAGGGCCACAAGCTATATAATCAATAAAAAAGTGCTCAAATGCAGCACTCTGGTGCAGCAGCATAGAAACTCTGTGGTGGGTTCTTTCAATGTACTACTGAATGCTATAATCGGTACAGTAGCTTTGGTGGTTTTATATTCACTACTACCAGTGGGATAACAGTTTCATCATTTCCGGTTTTGGAAGTGCCAGATGTTTTGCACTGATAACGTACAACTGCAAAATGAAAGCAGTCAAGAGTAAGGCTGGAGGACTGCGATAGCTTCTGACTCCCTGGGGGTGAGCAATGAAAGCAATTTAGGATTGTGGTATTAATACACTTGCTGGGCATTTCTGTCAAAATGAACAGTGAAGGGATTTTAAATGTCACCTGTAGATTTCACATTTCACATGACTGAAGACTTTGGACATTTAACACTTCTTTTGGTTTCTGACTGCTTCTAGATTCTGTAGAACGCTACATCAGCAACGTATCTTTAGTAAAGTTCTCTTTGCAACCATAGGTTTACCTAGATTCAGAAAAGCCAGGTTAGAACCACCTAAAATTTATTGTAGGTCATTTTCCCCATTAAAATAGACTCAAGTGGAGACCTTTACTACTATCTTGTCAGTCAAATTCAACTCTAGGATAACCTTTATTAGGTAAAATCAAAGTGAAAGCGATTTATCTTCCTTCATGTTAAAGGAGGCTTTAGAGGAATTAGATCACTTCAACACATATAGAGAATGTCCCCAAGACCAAACATCCAATCTGTTGAAACTAGCAAGTGCCAAGCAAACTGCTCGGATAAGACACGGGCAAGGGAAGCTGACGGTGACGTTGCAGAAACATATAAAAGGCTGGTTCTGGAAGTGTTAACCATGACGAAGGAAACTAGGAATGCGGGTAGTCTGACTAAGGATTTCTGGCTGCTGTTAAAACAACAGTTGTTCAGTTGCTGCAGCAACGGATGAAGTCACTAAAAATAAGTTCCAAGAGGTAACTGTATATGGCAAAGGGCAGCAGCACACAGAAAAGCCAGATCTGAAATATTACTACTGAAAATACATCACCTTCAAAAATGAAAGGCAAAGCTTCATGAAACCTCTATAAAACTGGACGGTAAATCAGTGTTCTACTGTACAGAGTTCATAATATGTATTTCCTCAACCTTATCAGATAAACAAAACCATGTTAAACTGACTTTTGCTTAATATTAAGCCAAATATATACATATACACACAAATATATATATAAAATATAATACAAAGTAGCTTGAGAAACTGTAGTATAAGGTACTGAGCACTGGCTTGGAACCCAGCAAACACAGGTTAATGTTCCTCAGCTTGAACACAGCTTCAGTTTATCCAAATATTGTTTCTCTGTTCCTTTGCATCTTAGCTTAACACTAACTATTTAAACTATAACTGTTTTTTAAACTTAAACTACCTAAAAAACACAGTGCTCATCTCAACTTCATGAACTCCTAAGTAATAACAAAACACATTCTTCCAAGCAGCATTCTTCTAAACCATAACCATGCAATAAACTTCATAACCATGTCAGCTACATCCTGGAAATTGGATCCCAAATGACATGTACCCACACTGTGCTATTGCTTAGTTTAAGTCTTGCCAGAACATATTCAAACTGTACCTTAAATGTCATTAGATTAACTCACCTCATTATTAAAGTCATCAGCCGCATGCTAGTCAGCCTGAAGCCCTGCTGTTTGAGGGGTGACAGCAGAAACATTTAACTAGTCCATGAAAGCAGATGGATGAAATAAACTGCTTGGGGTGGGGAGAGAGATGTTACCAAAACCAAAAGGATGAAGTGCAAATGTAATTGTGGCCATTCACAACAGCGATTATTTTGTTTCAACTACAGAAACCCAAAGCTCAGAGAGATGCAGTTATGTAGGCCATAAACATTCATCCTCTCTATCCAGAGTATTTGCAAAAGCTTTTTTTTTTATAGTTCCTTCCAGGAAATTGAATGGAGGAAGCATTTTTATGGGTAAAGGCCACTTCACATCTTTTTTTTTTTCCATCAGAGGATGGGAGGACAAGGACTTTGTAAAGAACAGCAGTAACTGACTCCATGTTAAGTTCCCATTAAAAACTCAGAATGTTTTCAAAATAAAACAAGTAGAGAAATAGGAGACATTGGATGGTAGAAGCTGACAACAGGAAATAACACTGACTAGGAAAGCTGTGGTGAGTAGCTGAGGAGGCCTTAATGCTGGTGATGATCTCTTGAGAGGAAGGCATGGAAAGGGTCAGAAGTGTTGACTGAGGAAACCAACTGAAGGAGGATTGGAAAGTATGCCTGGAAAGGGTATTAAAGAGATTCCAACATCGACCATGACAAAATGTGAAAAATAAGAGTAAAAAGGCAAAAAGCCTCTGCTGCTTTAAAATGCAGGGTAGTAACCCTGACTAGCACATTTGTGTGACAGGAGGACTGCAAAGTGAAACCTTGTACCCTTCAACAGCAACATATTTTGGAGAGGACAGAAAAACTGCTTAACTCATGATAGAGGCTCTGGGCAGCATCTGCTCTTTGAAAAGAAGCTTCCTGATAGCTGAGGAGAAAGGCTTGACAGGAATTCTGATCCTAGGCAGACTTTCTGTCTCCTTTTAAAATTAGGAGTCTTACACAGTGAATAATTCACCACTTCTGTCTGGAAATAAAATTTAAGCACAGTCTAAGTAGTTGTGGTTTTGCAGGGTTCCAAGAACACCGAACAAAACTGCCAGATGATTGATAAATATTCACTTCAATGCTGGTGAAAAAGGATTGCAAATGAAGATTCCCATGAGGTATAATTTCATAAAGCCATATAAGACACATTTCACTTCCTGAGTGAACCTCATCTCCCAGAGTAGGAAGGGTGAACAGAATCAGAGAGGAAGCACACTTGGTCCTTGGGGAAGGGTGTTGCTTGCAAGTGATCCTTCCTGCAAGTCCAAGAGTAATGCCGACTAACGGAAAGAACTAGCTGTGGCAGTTGTAAAACAAAGAAAATACAGGGTAGGAGGTACACAGAAAGCTCCAAGAAGTAGACCAGATACCACACCCTTAACCTATAATGCCAGGAGTTGAGGAGGTAGCAAGGCCCTCATGGAAACCTCTCAATGGAAAGTTTGGTATATTGAACTAAGTGTGAATAGGTGCCTTTTTTTTCCAATACACGTAAGCAGGTCTACATGCCAGCATCCTTCCTGGAAACAAACTGAAGTTGGCTTCACACACCCTGTTTTTCACAAATAAAAAGACCTGGAAGAGGAAAAGGATTTGAAAAAGGATATAGATGAGCAATCCAGAATTCAGTTACTAAAGAGCTTAGTAACTGGATCCATGCCCTCCCACAGCAGTGCTGATAAAGGCATACAGTAGGGAAGGCATTATTTTTGTAAATAAAGGGAGAAAAAGAAAAAAAGAAGAACAGGTAAAATTGCATAAATGTAAAAATACAAATCAAATCCACCACTTTCTAGCAGCATTAGACAGCCTGTTTTCCATAGCAAGGCCCATTTCTCTGTTTTCATCTGTACATCTTTTTCAGTAGTTAGGTGTTTATTTACCCGATTAGTCCTGCCTTGCCAATGCAATCAGTGGTATGAGTTGCAATCATGACAATTAGATGAAGAAACCCTACACTTTAAGGAGCTTTTAAGCTAGACAACAAACATACTGCAGGTGATGCTGAGTTGTTCCTCCTTTCATGAACAAGGGCAGCAAATATTTGGACAAACAATAATGCTCAGAATTGGTGGTGTGACCTCTGCAGAAGTTCCAGAATTTAATGGGCTTACCAGGTTTAACAGAGCAGAAGCACTGATGGTTCTCTTATTAACTAAAAGCACGTCCAAACAACTAAATAGCTGGGCATTATCATTCCTACTTCTGGATGAACACAAATCATAGAGACAATTCTGATAATTCTGCTATTGTGAAAGTGCTGATCCCATTTTGCAGATGAATAAACTGAGAGAGAAAGTTTAAGTGACAACAGTAAGAGTCAACATTGGAACTAGGATTCAATTTAGAAGAATCTTACTTTTTATCAAAGTTAATAGAATTAACACAGAAAGATAACGAGCACAACTGGCTACTGTTTGCACAGCTTCTCTTCTGCTAGTAATGCCTCAGATGCTACTGACTTACCGGGGATTACAGGGATCCCACTCCACCAACAAACATCCAGGTACTGCTTCGCACCACTTGACTGCAAATTTATTGTCCCACATACTGCTTATGATCTTATCATCTTGTCCAGAAGTTAGCTTTGGTCCGTGCCTCGTATCACACAGTACTCACGGCCTCTTGAACACACCGTTTTCACTCTTTGAGGGACTACAGGCATCCTTTGCTCACTAGTCTATTATCAAGCTACTCAGAAGTTATTCTTTCGGGTTTCTTGTATTTTCAGCTACACAATTACTATTAAATTTCATATTTATCAGTGGATTGCTTTAATCTACACATTTCATCCATAATTCAGCTGCTGCCATCTTTATCCAGACTTAGATGCTTAGTATTCATGGCAATGTTACATGCTTAGGACACAGAAGCATATATCATATAACTGGTAATACCACTGTCTTTTTACACTGGTTGAATATACACAATACAGACAAGCTAATGACCAAGGCAAAAAGAAGACAAGTAGGCTGACATTAAATTTTCGCAAATTTCTACCTTGGTCAATAAGAATTGCACTTCTCTGTATTTGAAGGTCAATATTTCAATTAAAGTTAACACTTCTAGTGGCAGTTTCTGTATCTATAAAGCAGGATTTATATTATCCTCCAATTACACAACTCAGTGTGAACACAATTCTTACCTGTAGGTTTCAATTTCAAGGATGAGACCTGCTTTCACCTGCAGTAATTCTTGGTAATCCTTCAGGTAATCTGTGATGGACATGGTCAGGAACTGCTTTTCTTCTTCCAGGGCATCAATTATTCTCTAAATAGAAATACTGAATTTTAGTTTTGAAGCAGTATAAAGATCTATACATTTGAATGTCTTTTAACTTAAAACTTCTAATTAAAATAATCTGAGTGAATAAATTAATACATTCCATCACTTTAAAGACAAGAACAAATCAGCTCTATAACCTCGTATACAATCTGAAATGTATTGCTACTGAAAGAGATTAATGAACAAATACAGAGTGGCTGTACAGAACAGAACAAGCAATGAAGGCTTACGCAACAGAACATTAAGATTTGATTTAAACCAAGACAGTAGACTCCCAAGTTCTTCAAAAGAATAGCACAGAAAGCAAGTGCTTTAATCAGTGGTGTTACTTCTCAGATGAAGGACAAATTGCCATCTTCTGGAAAATAAGCCCTTCCCACAATAACTGAGAGGATCTTGTTCAGTTCAGACTCAGAACTATTATCAGTGTTAACCCAGATGAATCCTCCTCAGCCAGCAGATTGATGCTAACTAAAATGCTGTATGTTACACTTCATTCCAGGGGCTGGGAAGCCAGGAATTAAATCTCAGCAAAGGCCTGATTCTACTTTGTTCACATCACTCTGCACTATGTAAGGACACCAAACTGTCATTTACAGAGCAAAATCCCATACACGTGTACAACACTGAACAGGAATTCATGAGAGCCTATTTCAGATTTGATCCTAAGAAATAATTTGCATACAAACAGAAAAATCAAGCCACTGATAGTCTTGTTTTAAGAAATTCAAAATACATCATTTACATGCAGCAAGCGTTCAAGTATCACAGTGTGATCAACAGTATAAAAATGAAGATAGTGCAGGGACTCCCTGGGTTGGTTAATGCTGGTCTTATATGCTAGGCACAAGTAAGGTTTAAGAACTAAGAATGTAGTGCTGGCATTTCAAACATTAATAATATTTTCTTTCTTTGAAGCAAAAGTGAAAAGAAAGCTTTATGAAGGAAGATGCCTGTTCTCTTGGATGTACATATGAATATATCTCACGGCATAACACATTACTCTATTTCTTCATTTACAGCTGCTGCCAAACGGTTACACTGATGTTGATAAACCTTGCCTACAATTTGTTAGTGTCCCTTGAAATTCCATTTTCATGGCAGAAGACAAATCATATCTGCATATCTGAAAAAGCACTATCACCCAGCAGTCTCACCCAGACTGCAGCGGAGGTAACATCCTGTATGGTCGCACACAGCAGCAAGCGGAACCGCTGACCTTTAGCAGCTCCGAGGCAACAATCCTGTTCAAGGACTGACAGAATGGAAAATCCCAAGATGAGAAAGGACAAAAAGTGCCAGACTCTGCATTAAAAAGGAAAAAGCTATCAAGTAAGAATGGACAGGGTGTTGACACAACTAGAGGAATCAGCAAAAGGAGCAAAATCTAAGAATGACTGGATCTCTATGGGACCAACCCCTCAAGGTGGTAAGAGTGCTAATAAGAAACATTAAGTGGTTCAGGTATTTGTTGCCTCCCAATTAAACATAAAGACTAATGTACACATGTGCATGCATATGTTGAAGAGATTCATAATGCAGGTCTGAATGCAGTCCCAAAGGAATCGAAACAGGGAATCTGTAAACTGGTGTGTGGAGCTCTGAAAGACAGGGGGCATTCACACCCATTTTAAGACACAAGAACTTCAGTCCCTCACCCCCAAGTTCTGAAGTCTGGATTTGAAAAGCCGCCTAGATTCTACCCACGGGATTTGGAGAGCACACGGGATCCAAAAGTTTGAGTTAAACACCATGTCCTAATGATTACCATAAGGGGCTATATAACTCAGCCAGCTGAGCATTAGCTCCAAAGGAATTCATTCCAACAGGAGCAGCCATTGTAGACTGGATGGCAAGCTGCCACCTCTCTAGCCCTCCAGTCATTGATACTTAAAACATAATGCAGAGGATGATTGCCTTTAAGTCCTGTTTCCAAACACGGAAAGCACACATAAACCACTCTGGCAAAGTTCAGGAGACTGCAAGACCAAAAAAATCCATTTTGCAAAAGGTAACCTGAAGTGTTGCAGCTGTGTTTGCTTCAGACAGGACTCTCTTGGAAAGCTGTTTTTCTCAACCACTCCAGACACATCCCCCTTCCCAGTCCCAGGGATGTCCTGCTAAAACTGAGTAACCAAATAGAAGCAATTCTAACTCTCTGGATGTTCCTTTCCAGGCAGCAGTGGGAAATTTTAGAAAGGCAGTAGTAGGGGAATTTACTTGGATTGTCCAAGCTACACCTACTCGGGGAATAAAGAGAGAATTCCAGGTTCCAGCCCTTTCAATCTAGTACTGATCCCATAGCTCATTCAGTGGCTCAGCAGGGGAGGAACTGACATTCTGCACTCATCTAGCTAGAAAGCGATACACAAAAAAATTGCACATAGCCTATTGTTATTATATGTTCATTTCACAAGATGTTTTATTCTTCTCTGAAGCTCTGATGAAGCAACCAATCCTAAAGCCACCATATAAGTGAAACATTTCTGCCTGCTTTCAAAGTAGCAGGAAAAGTCATGGCCATTTTTACATCTGAAAAATAGAAGACTTAATTAATACATAGTTTTTGCATAAGTATTGTCACAACACAGAGCTAAAAATTGTGGGAGAGACGTATTGAGTTCATCCCTTTAGCACCCAGCCATGGCCAGTGAACACTTTCCAAACAGTGTATGATTTACAGCTTCCCTGGTCCAGCTAAATTCTAATTCCAAATACATATTTCTGTTTAGCATTGCTGAAAGATTTAGTGAGGATAAGGACAGTGCAGGAGGCAAAGATGGACATATAAGGCGACGGGATAACATATGGAAAATATGAATAAATCTAATTGCCACTGCGGCTGTAATGGACAATAATCACTTGACTGAACATACACACTGAACATACATAACATTTCTATGTGACACTTCACAATAAATAAGCATGGAAGAGATGCTCTCTAAGGAGTAGTTGAAAATCCATGCTGAACGTATTTTCACCAATAAAAGAAACAATGAGGAGGTCAAAAAGCTTTGCTCATAAGAACAAAACTTAAAACAATTGGTTCTATGCATTCTATAACTTTTCTTCCTGGATATGAAGACAGGATAGTTTATTTCTCATGTAGAAGGGCCACTGGAAAAGACTCAGGACAATTCAAGAGCAAGCACTGATTTTGATTACCTGACTTCTACAAGAACTTGCTCCATCTCCAGTTGCTCTTCTGAATAAAACTCTTTAAAAACCACAATCAGCTACACAGCCAACACACTGGTATAAAAACATTCTCACTGAGTTGAAAGGAAGAGTTTGGTATCTGAACACACCCATTCTAAGTGTCCTTTGAAGAAAAACTTATAACCCAGATATAAATAACACCATATTTAAAGGTTTTCAATGTGTGCAACGATGACTGAAGACCAAGGAAATTTTCATTATAAATCCCTAATAACAAATCTAGACAGCAAGGAGGACATATTTTGGAAACTGAAGTAACTTATATGTTAGCAGGCTCATTTAGAAAATTTAGAAAAACTTGTACTCCTTAAAAAACAGGGGAAAAAGTTAAGTGGTTTTTTTTTAATTCTTTACATTTTCACCTGGCTTTGGCTGACTGATAGATTTAATAAATTAGGGACATATATAGCACAAACTTCTAAAGCTTTAGAAGCATTAACATACATGACTGGAAAAACGAAATGTTCTGTCAAAAATGAAAAAAAACAATTGATTTAAAAGTTAAAAGCCTTTCTGATTCCTTGTTACACGCTTCATCTGCCTCAGTTCACAGCATCTGCAAACTAAGCAATCTGCAGACAATCTACCCAGGTACAAAACCCAGACAAACAGCAACAGGTCCCACTCCTTTCCCAATTGCCAGCATCTCCCTAATCACAGGTGGATGAGGTGCTGAGGGGGATGGTTCAGTGATTGATAGGAATGGTTAGACTCAATCATCCAGTGGGTCTTTTCCAACCTGGTGATTCTGTAATCTGCCACGGCTGCCACATACAACGTGACCATGAGCACACGGCATTCAGACAAACACTGAGCTTCAGCAGAGTGTTAATAAAAGATCTAACAATGAACAAAAGAAACGTTGCCCTCAGGAAATCGATTGATGGTTTGGATGATCTAATACTGCTCTCCAATCTAAATCAGATGAACTGATATTCTGCTGCTCCAGCATTTGCCGATCTGATCACACGCACAGGGCGATTACACACCATTACCCTGCTCTGGCAGCAAGCACAAATGCAGATGCTTTAGCCCTGTTTAACACCACCAAACAACCACCCTGAACACATATCAGTCACCTGCTTGGCTAAATTTTATTTCTATAATTTCCCACCTCTCACTGCCTTTAGCCCAGTAACGAGTCTTCCTGCCTTTAAACAACTAAAAGTGTCCTTAACTATGCAGGGGCCCACAAGTTCTTCTCTAAGCTCAAGGTGCGCAGGAGCCCTTGTAAACCACGAAGAAAAGTTAGATCGCTTCCCTGATCACAACAGGTCAGCCTCAAGTCTAAGGCTACAAGAGAAGCTTGGTGTCCCACTGCACGAGGACCCAGTTCATCAGCTCCTAGGGATGCTCCGTATCCCTTGTGCTCATGCCAACCGCAGCAGGAGTCCTGGCAAGCCTGCACGCCAGCTCCATGCTCCTCTGTCCTTGGTGAGGGCAGACTGGGGAGGGAGCACCTGTCACCGAGAAGGTGTCCTCAGGGTCATCATTATCTCCCTTCTGAACCCACCTTTCACAGCCAGCTCTCCCCAAACAGGGTCTGAAAGGGCCTCCCTGCTCCCCCAGAGAAGGGCTCAGAAGCAACAAGCGCTTACTGGGTCACCGCCTGCTCCAGTTCAGGCAAATGCTGCTGCAGAAAGGCAAAGTGGGGTGAGGGAGCCCTGGGCCACACAGAGTCAGGAGGAGCCTTCGGAGAGGTTTAGGCAGCTCCTGCAGCAGAGGGAATAGCAGGGATGGGAGCTGGTCTATGGGAACAGAGTGCCAGGGTCACAGAACAGAACAACCAGGTTGGAAGGGACCCATCGGATCTTCTAGTCCAAGAAGATCGCGCACGCTTGGGCTGACATCTCACCACCGGCCAGAACTAAAGGAAGAGAGATGCTCAGAAGCACCGGAGGGTGGAAGGCTGGGGGCGCGGGGCTGGGCGCGGGGCGCTGCCACCCACCTGGTACTCCTCCACCTCTGCGCCGTGGCGGTCCTGCAGGGCCAGCAGCTCCTGCTCCAGGCGCTCCCGCAGCCCGCACAGCTCCCGGCCCTGGCGGTGCAGGTCCTCCAGGTGCTGTCGGCACTGCCGGCTCTCCTCCCGCAGGAGCTCCAGGTTCTCCCGGCTCCGCTGCGCCTCCTGCTCCTGCAGCACCTGGATCTGCTCCTGGTAGCGCAGCAGGGTCTCCCGACAGTACTGGCCGAGCAGCGACTCGTAGGTCTGCTCCAGCTCCTCCAGGCTCAGCGCGGCCAGCGGGGGCGGCAGGGCGGCCAGGTCTATCCGCAGCTCCCGCATCTCTGCCGCCTCCCGCCGCTGCCGCTCCGCCAGGTGCCCGTGCTCGGCCTCCAGCCGCAGCAGCAGCTCCTCCAGCGCCACGCACTCGCCCCGCAGCCGCTCCAGGAGCTGCCGCTGCCCGGCCAGCTCGGGCTCCAGGCGCCGCCGCATCGCCAGCACCTCGGCCCCCAGCGCCCGCAGCCGCTCCAGCTCCCGCCGCAGCCCGTCCCGCTCCAGCTCCGCTTCCAGCTTCGCCCGGCTCAGCTCCTCCAGCTGCAGCCGCAGCCACGCCAGCTCCTCCTCGGGCACGCGGAGCCCGAGCAGCTCCTGCTCGCGCAGCTCCGCCAGCTCCCGCGCCAGGAAGCGGTTCTCCTCCTCCAGCTCCCGCACGCGGGACACGAAGACCCGCAGCCGGGAGTTGAGCTCCTGCAGCTCCCGCTTCTCGTCCCATCCCGCTTCCCAGCGCCGCCACATCTTGCCGGGGCTGCGGGGTCGGGGCCGCGCGGGACCCCGGGCTGCCGGCGGGAACCCTCCTGCCACCCGCTCTGCGCCCCGCTCGCGCCGCCGGGACCGGCCCGTCCGACAGGCCACGCCCACTGTCAATCAGGCCACGCCTGCTAACATCTGGACCACGCCCATCGCACGCTAGCCACGACCCATATAGCAGGCCACGCCCACCACCCGCCCGAACACGTCCATTGCCCCGACAGACCATGCCCCTATATAGTAGACCACGCCCCTACATCGCAGGTCACGCCCTCCTCTCTGGCTCAGGCCACGCCGGCCACACAACCTCTCTTTGCCCTAGACCACACCCGTTCCGCGAGTCCACGCCCACGAGGCCCCGCCCCTCAAAATAAGCCGCGGCCCACCCCCCACTTCCCGCTTCGCTGCCCTGCGTCGCCCCCTGCTGGGCGAGAGGGAAATCACAGCCCGGCTTACAGAATCACCACGTTGGAAGAGACCCACCGGATCATCGAGTCCAACCATACCTATCAAACACTAAACCATGTCCCTTAGCACCTCGTCTACCCGTGCCTTAAAGACCTCCAGGGAAGGTGAATCAACCACCTCCCTGGGCAGCCTATTCCAATGCCCAATGACCCTCTCTGTGAAAAACTTCCTCCTAATCTCCAGCTTAAATCTCTCCTGGTGAAGCTTGAGGCCATTCCCGCTTGTCCTGTCCCGTGTCACTTGGGAGAAAAGGCCAGCTCCCTCCTCTCTACAACCTCCCCTCAGGTAGTTGTAGAGAGCAATGAGGTCTCCCCTCAGCCTCCTCTTCTCCAGGCTAAACACCCCCAGCTCTCTCAGCCATTCCTCATAAGGCCTGTTCTCCAGCCCCTTCACCAGCTTTGTTGCTCTTCGCTGGACTTGCTCCAGAGCCTCAACATCCTTCTTATGGTGAGGGGCCCAGAACTGAACACAATATTCAAGGAGCGGCCTCACCAGCGCTGCTCAGAGAGAAAGGCCCCACTTTTGTGGTTTGGGTGATGGAGCGAAGCTCAGTGTAGGAAACAAAGCAAGTTTTGGGGAGCAAAGCTCCACTCAGGGAGAAAAGATGAATTAGGGAGCAAAACCTGGCTTAGGGAGTAAAACTGGGCTTGGGGAGAAAAGCTCTGCTTATAGACCAAGGCTCAGCTTGGGAAGCAAAGCCTGGTTTATTGAGCAAAGCCCTGCTCCAGGGAGCAAATGGCAGCTTAGAGAGTGCCCTGCGCCACTCACAAACCCACCTGTGTGACAGCCTTTTTCCTCCTTCTCCCAGCATGGGCTGCACAGGCTGAAGCTCAGCCTGCCTTTCCATCACAGTGCCCTGGAAACATAGTTTCCTGGGAGGTTTCTTCGGTTTGTGACCCATCAGCTGCTGTCACTGTGCCATGGTGGGGCTGCAGTTAATATAGTGTCATATGTAGTTCTAATACGCCTCTTCTAAGATGAGTAAGCTACGGAAATGTCTCCAGGTTTGAGCTCAACACAACAGAAAAGCATCCCACCTCCTAGGCTCAACACACAGTGAAAGTGCCTGCAACCAGCATGTCCCTGTGTCTGATTCTCCTCTGCCTTATTCTGCACCATATGTGGTCTGGATGCAGCCGAGTCCTTTCATTGACTGCACTGGAACTGGCTCTACACGAGCTGGTCAGCAAGGGGGCAGTGAAGCATCATCCCCTGTAAGAGCAACCAAATTAGACAAAAAGAAGAGGAGTGACTCACTTCAACCTTTTTCATCTCTCCAAGTGTCCCTCCTTTCCCTCTCAGACACACACACACTGAAATTTCACCCAGTGCTGCAGCACTGGGAGTTTTGCTGAGACTTACTGCTTTGCAGAGCTCCCACCTCTATGCTGATTCCTCAGGACTGCTCCCACCCAAAGCGCCCAGTGGGAAAGACCTGGAATTTGACACAAGCACTGCGAGGGTGTCACCAGAACACAGCAGCACTGATCTGCTCTGGGTGCTGCACCCCCTCCTCACTCTGTCCCCCTCTTCCCAAAGCCTTCACCTCAGCTGCACATCTCCCTGCTGTTAGAAAGGACCCGTTTTGGCAGCTTCTTTGCTCTCTGCTGAGTAAGTTTTCTCCTAATCTCAATAAAACCTCCAGGATTTGAGCCCAACCAACACAGATAAATCATTGGCTTTGGCCTAAAAGTCAGCCAATTTAGCCTTGGCAGATTTGCTCCATCAGAGATCACTGGGAATCTGATATTTTATAAAGACATTTGCTTCTTCTTGGCTTTGTGGTCAGAAGCAAGTCCCTCAGTGACACTCTAGCACCTGCTGTTCTTTTATGAAGGAAACCGCTGTGCTTCTGGGAAGAGGTGAGTTCCTGTGGTTTACGAGGTTTTTTCTGCCTCTGAGGTCATTGTTGTTCTAAAAGCCCTGAGTACAGAGCACGCTGACGACCAGCATCCTGCGTGGAGACGCACTGTCACCCTTGCAGGAGTAGGGCAGCTGATTTAAATGAGTTTTCTGGGGTTCTCTGTGGGTGTCCTGACAAATGTCCAGCCTGCAATTGCTTTTCTTTTCTCACTGACAATTTGACCATTTTTTTTTGCTGCAACTGTATAATAAATTTTTATGATTTCATTGTTGAAAATACAGTAGATACTGAACCTCTGTTTTTATCCCCCTTGACAAAACACCATAAAACTCCCTTTAAATGTTGGATAGCTTTCCAAGCTGGTGGATCTACTTCTCCATCACTTATATATATTGGTGTCTGCTAAACAACCTGAAGTTAATACATAGAATCAGAATCATGTGATAGTTTGGGTTGGAAGGCACCTTAAAGCCCGTCCAAGTTGAACCCCCTGCCATGGGCAGGGACACTTCCCACTGTCTCAGGTTGCTCAAAGCCCCATCCAACCTGGCTTTGAACACCTAGGGGGTGGGGGGCATCCACAGCTTTCCTGGGCAACCTGGGTGAGTTCCTCACCACCCTCATAGTGAAAAAATTCTTCCAGATGTTGAATCTAAATCTCCCCTCTTTCTGCTTTAAACCATTCATCCTCATCCTTCCTCATCCTATCCCTGCAATCCCTCCTCAGCTCCATCCTGAGCCCCTCCTCAGCTTTCCTGTATTGGAAGTACATAATTTAAGTGCTGGAAGGACATAATTCCTGGGCCTGGACCTGCAATCAGGCAAGGAATTTGTGATGATGCAGGAGCGGGAATGCCTGAAATGGGTAAAGCTTGGGCAAGCCATTTTTGAAACAGATTTAGAAGTTTTGTTGTCTGGACTGCAACACTCAATAGCGACCTGAGAACCTCCTGACCAACATAGGTATGGCGAGACGTGAAATGCAAATAAGTCATTGGAATCATTCTCTCTTAAAATTTTAATGAATTAATTTGCACCTGCAGAAAAAGGGAAAGAAACCACATGTGCTCTACTCGTGATGGGAAAATTAAAAAAACATCCAGAGGCTTTTGCTGCTCAGATATTTATCTTTGTGGGAAGAAGTGCGGTAGAGCCACAACTATGTGCTGTCCCTGACATTGACATGTCACTGTCATAGCTGCAGATGGGCCTTTCAGAAGAGAATATGAAGCAGCAGACCTTTGGCACCACCAAGACAAGTAATGGCATGTACCATCCCTCTTCCCAAGGTAAATTTCTGGTACGAGGGACAACATTCTGCCCCTAGGAAGTCAGCAGGCAATAGTAGCAAAGATCCATGGAGGGGGAGAGCAGGAGGGACTTACGGTCTTCACTGTCATTTCCATGACAGCAAAGGCAAATTGGGTCTTTGTGGTCTCTTCAGTTCCATTGAAGGTCTTGTGCTTTTGAAGGGCTCATTGTCAGCATCCTACAAAGTACAAAGTATCACCCTGGTAACTCTTAATCCTGCTGCAGCACAGATTGTTCTGCATGCACACTCATCTGTGGAGTTTAAAGGATGAGGCTGTCACTGGGGAAATGTTCTGATTCCGACATTCTTGAGACAGATTGACACAAAGGAAATGTTGCAAAATTAAAATGGTGCAAGATGTCTTGATTCCTATTTATATGGGAACTTCAAAACATGTTTGTTTACAGACAGTTTCTGCGATTGGATCAATCCAGGAATATTCCCCTATGGAGGGTGGGGAAGGAATGGGAAATACACCATCTTCCTATTTTGGCTTTCATAGCTATCCTGTGTTTATAATAGAAATGACAAAGCAAACATCAACCACTTACTATTTTGATGAATATCAGATACTTCCACAGTACTGGTGAAAGCTGGACTTCAGCTCCTTGCAGTCCTTTTCCTGAGACCCACAAAACCTGCAACCCCTCAAAAGCTGCCAAAAATACCACCACGATAGGGGTTGTTTCTCCATGGACTGGTACTGAGGATCTTTTCTGCTTCTATACCATGAGGGATGGTATTTCATGCCCACAGTGTCTCCAGCATCCTTGCTGACTTCAGCAGGAGTTTCACAGTTTATGTATTTCTTTTGCAAGAGATGCCAAAGAAGAGCAATTCCCCACAAACCATCCTGTCAGACTTGCACCCCCTTGGATAAACCTTTGCAGATGGATAACCTGAAAGCAAGAGCCTATCTGCAGAGGGATTTGTGCTGTCTATACATGCCACAGCCTCTGAAAGTAAGCAGTGTCCTTCTCTGACCTTTGGAAGTCAGAAGGATGAGCAGCAGCCTGGTTTTCTTTCCAAAAGCTGTTGAAAACATGAGCCTTGTTTGACTTGGTAATGATGCATCTCCTTTTTCTTTTTAGAATCTCCCTCAGAAACACTTATTTCTATGAACGCTGATGTTCTGATTAAGGTATTTTTGTTACCTCTGTAGAGATGGGGTGAGTTTTCAGTGAGCAGTTTAATCGCTTCTGTCTGCAAGGCTTTGAAGAGCACTTGCAGAAGTGGTGTCCACCTCTAGATGGTGTGTTTTACTCAGAGAATTCATGCTGCACCTTAGCACGAGTCCTGCTCACTTGTCTGAAATTGCAAACCCTCTCCAACTAAACCACACAGAATTTAGTATTTCTTTGGTTTCTTATCATGTGGATCTGGATGCAGTGTAGTGCAAAAGTGATAAATCATGTTCCTTAGATCCTTTCAAAAGGTGCATTACATGGCATATGTTGTTGGAGATGCGATTTATCTACTGAGTAATGTGTTTGTTGGGTAGCTGATAGCATTGCGTGTCTTGTGGGTTCATTCCTGTGCTGACTGAATTAAAACAAAATCTAACTTTTTCTAATACGCTGCCTCTGCTCTCGTTCTTGGATGTAAAGAAGGAGGGAATCACGATGATTTATAACACCATACAGCCAAAAGGGCAGTGATGGTGTAATAACTAACTCCATCTATGGTACTGACACTTCTGGACCACATAGGATGGAGCTATGAAGCTCTGAGGGGGGACAGAAGTGTTGTAGCAAGTGTGTAACATTCCCACAAACTTTTGAAGTTCTTTGAGATCTGTAGGCTGCTTGGGCAGACAATTCCTGACTTTTAAGATGGTTTCTGTGGTACAGGCTGCCCGAAATGCTGAAGAACTTTTTTTCTGAATATTAACTCATAAAGATTTAACATTTTAGAGTGAGGCAGGTGAAGTGATCCTGACCCAGTCTTCCTGTCCCAGGTCCCTTTCAGGACATCACAACTGCTCTTAATATGGAGCACAACAGTTTAGGGCAGACAAGAAAGGTGACAGCTATCAGATCTATGTAATGGAGGACGATCATAACTCCATGCAGTTTCAGTTCAGATGTTAACAGGCACAACCCACAGTGGTGGTGAGAGGGAGGGCAGGTAAAGTTGTATTTTGTGGTGGGATGTGCAATAACAACAGCGTCTGCATAGGACTGGGCTGGGCTATATTGTAGAACTTGTAGAATTGCTACTTGGAAATGTCTTGGCAGATTCAACAGCTGATCTATCATTGGACCTGTGATTCTATTTTGTGCCTGGTTTTAGATAGTCTGGAGGAAATTTTGTGTAGAAGTATATCCAAGAGCAAGTGGCACAGTTCATGTTACTCTGTTTTAATTCTGTAATATTTAATTCCATAATACCCTTCAATACACAGGAATGTAAATAAGTTATATATCTCAGTTAACAAAGAATCCAAGATATAATTTGTGACCTGTTTGAAACAGAGTTTCCTTCAGAATGTCAGCATTGCCCTGCTTTGAAGGAACAATATGAGACAATTTAACACCTCCAGTTTTTCTTGCTTAGGAAAGAAACAAAGAGGACACAGATAATTAATACCACTAGTTTGAGGTTAGGGATAAGGGCCTTTTGGGTTTGCTACACTCTTTTTTACTTTTCTATTGGTGATTTTTGGTTGTTGTTTCAGAAATTGAAAAGAATTTTAGTTGTCTTCACTGCTCTAGAGCACAGGAACAGTGAGGTTAAGTTAACTCAGAGCAGAAAAGGCACCAATCTGCTTGCACTGTCCTGCTGAAACATACAGAAAGTAATCAAACAGAATGAATGGTGAAAAACAGATAAAAAAAATCTGCTGGGCTTTCATAAGCTAAAATGTCCTTCATAACACAGGTAAGGAAATTGCTCATGCTGACTTCAAGGAGTTCAAGATTTTCTCCATGATTTCTAGCTTGAAATTGCTGCTTTTAGAAGTTTGGGGTTTGGTTGTTATTTTTTTTTAAAGAGCCCTTGTGTGGAATCAACTTTTCTAGTGCATTATGAGTAATACCTACTGCTTTTATTTTACATCTCAGCTTAGCGATAAAACTTTCTTGTAAATAAGGGTTGTTTCCACTAAAAGGCTATTATGAAGTTATCTTTGATGCTGAGGCTACAGTCTAAGCTCCCAGGCATAAAAGAACACTTTAGGATATAAACAGCTTTGCTACATCTGCTTAAATACCCTGTTTTCTGCAGGAGCAGCCTAGGGAGGAGCAAGGGCGCAGCCTGGGCTGCTTTGCTGCAGCATGCGACATTTCACACTCCACTGGCAGGTCCCTGACAAAAGGCCTCCACACCAGAATCAGGCTTTCATGTGGTTATCGCAGGGTGTTGCTAGAGGGTTTCATTTTGCGTTTACCGCCACATTTTTCCTCCCAGTTGCTGAGAGGCCCCTAAATGCCATCAGAGGTACCTCTCCCACCGAGTCCCTCTCTGTTTTCACATGCTGTGATCAGGGCTGAGCAGCCGCGTGGTTACTGCTGGGTCCTGATTTAATGCAATGTTCTCTTCATTGGTTTTGAATGCTGGAAGTGAGTGTTGAGATTCGTTCTTACATCATTTGAGTTTTTTTCTGTGTTTTCTGATTTACATCCCTCAGTTTTAGCATGGATAACAGACATCCCTCACCACAACACAGGAGCCATAGGGAAAAGACAATACTCAGAGCCTTCTCAGGGAATACATCTGCCCCCCTCACACTCCTTCTTGGCCTTCCAGACTCTCATTCTGTTTCAGTCTCCCTCTCATTTTAAGTCTTCCACCTTCTGCTGGCCTCCAAGCCCTTTCTGGTCTCCCACATCTTCTTACTCTGCCACCCTGTTTTCAGCCTCCCACTCTTTCTTTCTGCCGCAATTCTGTTTTCAGCCTGGTGCCCCTTTTTCAACCACTCACCCTTTTCAACCTCCCACCCCCTATTGGTCTTCTACACATTTTTGGCCTCTCAACTCCTCTTGGCCTCTGACTTGTACCTTGGTTGCCCCTATTCAGGGTTTCAGGAAGGGCAGCACTGCAGCTGGGCTATTTTAGATTCTGGAAAACACACCTGAGAGGCTGTTGATCACATTTTTTAACAGCAGGTTGTTTGCAGGGAAACTGCTGAGAGCATTTGCACTTGGAATTTAATCAGGCCCAAAATATTCAGAGAAACCTCAGCAACAGCGCTCCTTTTCTCGTCTGTCAGCTGGGCATCTGTGCGGGCGAATGTGGGGAGAAGTGGTAGATCTGCTCACACAGACATGTCACCTCTGACGTTACCCTTAGCATCTTGTTTCCTGTCTCCCCACAATTTTCTGGCCATGTCTTAGCATCAGTTGTCGTGGTTATTCAAGATTAAAAACTCTCATGCACTGGGGAGAGGGTGGTACCTCCCATGCTGGTGGTCCTACCCAAGCAGTGGCACAGGGCAGAGCCCAACAAGGGCAGCTTGCAGGGGCCAGTCTGGTCTCTTGTCTCCTCTTAGCCTTGGTAGCTTGGGTTGAACCTTCAAAATGGGTGTTTTCAGCCCATACCTTAAAGCAACATCTTGCCCAAATTCCCCTCATCCCATTGAGCCCTTTTTTCATTCTGTTTTCGCATGGAATACATGTTTTAAGCTTCTTCATGCACAAAGAAATGCATATGCCAAGCCATGTAATTATTGTCAGCTTTCTAAAAAGCAGCGGTGATACAGACATCTCAGATCTACCCCAGTTTCGTCTCAGACTTGTATAAAGCTCAAGCAATTAGATTTGCAGGAAAAATCTTAACATTTCTCCTCCTATGCCTTTACCTATTTTAACAGTTAGCTAATGGAAGTGAGTTTAATGTGTTATTCCAACAATACTGACCACCAACCTTGGGTCCTCATCTAGGAATAATATTTAATCACAAGTTTGAAAGGAGTCACTTTTAAAAATCATAATCTCACCCATCTGTCCCGTCCAAGGTTTCGAGTGTTAACAACAGGAACATCTGCAAAACAGTTATTGTGGCAATCAATTCCAAAACACAAATAACTCAGTAATTTATAATAGACCTCCACCATTAAATTGTACTGTGCTCTTTTTTTTTATCTCAGTGTTTATTATGCATATTACACTCATTTTTAATTATCTCTCCAGCCTTTTCATTTGCTTACTGGTGTTCATCAGATTTAGTTCTGGTTTGGTGCTGGAAATCCTGTGAAGCAGGCTGGATCTACCATTTTAATTATTCCATTTCACTGGGTGAAACAAATCTGGCTTAGAAACTAACATATAGTCACACCAGAGTGATGAATTTTTGTTGTTCAGAGGAATTAATACATGCAATTATTTTGTCTTTGCAGGTTTCAGTGTCTCAGTCCAAATTTCATGCTTTGCCCTGGGGCCAATTTCTTCCATATTGTCTGTCACAGAAAAAAAGACACCTTGCCCTTACCTTACCCTTGCCAGTCCCTCTGAAAAAACTCTAGAGCACAGTTATATTAAGGACCGAAATTATGACCACCTGGTTTCTGCTCTGGGAGCTTTTATAACACCAGAACTCTCAACATACTTCTTCCTGGGGACCAGCCTTAGCTTTGCAGGTGAAGGCTGGGGCATTGCAGTCAAATGGTACAAAACTGCAAACCAGAAACCCAGTCCTGCTCACAGTGGATGTAAGTGCAAGCAGAGCAGTTGGCTCTGGACAGATCACTGGAAGGAGAAGAGGCGCAAAGGTTTTGTCACTTTCGGGTGTAGATGCAGTTACTCATACAGCCTGAAGGCATTGGCATCCTTAGTCATGCAGCAAAGAGGACTTGGGCAGGGAGTATGGTTCCTGTATTTCCCTTTGGTAGGGTTCCTCTAAAATTTTCCTCACTAGACAATGTCAAAATGAGACAGGTGAGGGCCGAAAGTCCTCAAAGAAGCATTGTGAGATGGTGCCAGAGGTTTTGCAGGTGACATTTGTTATTTCTGAGTGAGAGCAAAGGTGATGTGGGGACGGGCATTGTGTTGTGTTGCCTTGCATGAGCTGAGAAAACAAAGTCACTGGGGATGCTGGGTGGCTTAGTGCTAGAGCAGAGTTGTGTGCTGCACAGCACAAGGAAGGGTTTAAAGCTGAGCTGTAAGCACAACTCCTGAGCCTCACCTGGACTTCCTTGTTCTTACAAATTAAGAAGCATCATGCAAAACATCACTTCTCACAGGAGTTGGATCAGGTGCTTACTCAGGAGGAATCCATGGTTTGGCTTTTAGACATCTTTGGCCAGGAAGATGCAAACGCATACCTCAGCAGAAAGGTCTTCATCCAGCTAGACTTCCTCGTGCCCTTCCTAGTTTCACTCTCGCACCAGGCAAGTGCTGTGCTCACAGTCCCTTGGCATTTCAGAGGGTTGGGCTCTTCCTCGCTGCTGTTAGCAGAGATTCAATCCCCATGGAAACAATTTGGAGAATTTTTGAGCTTGTGTAGCATTGCTATGCTGTGTTTTTTTCTTTTCACTCTCATCCGAGGGCTGTAAAGCTTTAATATATTAACGTTTGAGAAGCACTTTGAGGTCCTTGAAGAAGGTGCTCCAGAGGAGCAAAGTGTTATTGCCTCAGATTAACTGTTTCTGTTTTGCCCTGGAGTTACAGCTGTGAGTGTTGCAGCATTTGGTGGAAGCCAGAATAAGGGAGTAAGGTCTTCTTGTCAGTGGCAGCTTCCTGGAAAGCTCCTTTGTCCAGCTCTTTATGCTGCAGAAAGTCACAATGACACAGAAGGCGAGTCTGAGCAAATCTTCTGCAACTGCACTCAAACAAGGAATAAATTCTGGAAAGCTCAGTAGACTGATTGACATGGGCAAAACAGAGGGAATTTGTAAGAAGAAATGGCACTGCATGGTTAATGCGCTCTAGTGCATCTCCAGATAGCTGTACAGACTGGGTGAGAGCTCAGAGCACTCTGCACGGTAGGAGCATGTGGGGATCCACTGCTTCCTTCAATGTGAGGGTCAGTCCCTAAAAGCTCTGTCAGAAGACACTACTTACTGCTATTGAAATATCCAGCTTCTTCAGGGTTGTACATCCACTTAAGCCAGTTGCAATTAGGAGGACAATTTCTGCTCCTCACTTAAGTGGTGTGAACACAGAGCCCTGGTATAGCTCGGAGCAGACTGCACCCCACTGCTGCTGTGGCAGAGCCATACCACATACTTGTCTATAATTCAGGAATGTAACATGTTACAGCCTAAGGGTTTTTACGTTTCTATTCTCTACCAAGCATCTCAGCACCTTCTGCTGCTCCACACCCCACCTAAACTCCTGCTAACTGCATTTGCCCTTAGAAATCGCTGCACAGCTCTGGGTACTTCTGCACCTATGGATTTGGGTTCAGTTTCCCCATTCTTCATTCTTCTATCTACTCCTCTGTGTGAGAGACCCAGAGGGTGAGTCCCCTGCAAAATCCTCTCCAGCTTCCAGTTCCATTGGCCTCTCCAGCTCTGGAAGAGAAGTCTGCAGCTGCTGACTAGTTTTCCTAAGAAGCCTGCCAATGGGTATTGTATCTGGGCTGGCTTTTTCCTTCCCTCCTTAGATTGTGGAGGTTTTTTTTTTCCAGGGGTGTTGTTGTTTTTTTTAAATTATGTTTTTCTTTTTAATTAATCATGGGTTTTTTGGGAAGTTACAAACAATAAACACAAGCTAAATCTGCACTGCCTGCCTTGCTATGGGCAGAGTGAGCTGGGCCACATTGCCTGATCTCTTATCTTTATTCCAGCAACAATTACAAAAGCCAGGTTTAAACCATTAGTTTTAATGTTTAAAACAAATCTTTTCTCCTGTGCACTTTCTCCAGTTCAGCGTTATCAGCTGATAACTAACCATTCTCCAGAAAAGAAGAGATCAGTTTCTGTCTCGGTCAGTCCTAACCTGCAAGACTGACTAAACCCTGGTCAAGAGAAAGGCTATGGGACACAAGCAGGGGGAGGGCAGCCAGGAGGGTCCTTTTCTGTCACAGCACTTACAGTTCTGCTTGGGCCACCTTTGAGAATACCATCACTCCACCCTCCTCTTTCTTATTAGGTTGGATAGGGCTCCAAGCAGCCTAATCTAGTTAGAGATGTCCCTGCTCCTGCAGAGAGGTTGGTCTAGATGACCTGTAATGGTCCCTTCCAACCCAAAGCATTCTATGATTCCCTGGAGATGCCCCGTCCCCTTCCAGGCTCTCCCCTTGCTGCTCTTGACCCTCTCCTCATGGACTGCTCCCTCTGCCCATCTCAATCCAGGTACCCCTTCTCCCTTCTCTACATCCTCTCACTGTTTGCTGTGATTCATTAATGCTTCAGAGATAGCAGTGAATGGAAAAAAAATAACCAAACCTCAGGTTGTGCTGCTCTGTACATTTTCTCTAGTGACTCACAAGTCTGACCAGATAACTCCCCTTCCCTCTCACTTAGTCACTCTCTCCCTCCCAGCTAGGCCTGTTTGACTTCTCACTTCACTCCTGCCTAATTATTCCTCTGTTTTCTTTGCCCTTCCCTTTCCAGCCCATGCTCCTCAGCAGAGCTTCGGGATGCAAAGTTCTCCCTTGCTGACCTGTCGCACACAATGAAGAGCAAAGGAAAACCCTGACTGCAGCAACTTTGCCTATGGAGAAATCATAAAGCGGAGCTGCACTCTCCCCCCTGCTTTTCTCTGCCTGGGCTACACACAAATTACTTTGTCATTGTGGCGAAACAAATAAGGCTTCATTATCATTACCATCCTGATGGGAGTAAACAAGTTTATTTACACTTGAGCACTGCTGAAGAATAAAGTAATAGAGAAAAGTTCAGGGTAGGTGGCCTGGCTTTGTCATTAGGGACAGATTCTACAGAATCACTGCCCCTTCCCCAGACAGGCAGCTATTCAGGCAGGCCCGGGTTAATGAAAGTACGGTGTGTGCTTGTTAAAAGGAGGACCACAACACTTGTAATCATGGGTGGTCACATTTTTATTTAATGATACGTATCTTTTCTTTCTCCGGCATTTGCTCTTAACCCATTGGCTCCCACTTGCCAGTCTTTATGCAATGAATAATTACAATTAGCCAAGTAAAATCTGATATTTGGTCTACAATGAGCTAAACCCACTTAACAAGTGATTTTTTTTTATTTTTAAGAACCTTTTCATTAACAGCCCTGAGTTTCCGACAAAGCAAAAAGACCTCAAAGCACGAGGGGCCCCACATGTGTAATCACTGGAGCTAAAACAATAATAAAAGGACAACTGCAAACAAACTAGTGGGAAGAAAGGGCTGCAAAATAGAACTGTTTCCCTTCTTTCAAGGCCTTCGTGTGGCCCCGGTGATAAATCTGTTGGGACAAGGATACTTCAAAGCCAGAGGTCAAACTCTGTTCTCACTTGTGTGAGTCTTACAACTCGTGTCAACAGCTTTACACCCGGGCAGGAGGCTCAGACCCACAATTCTGCTCTCACACATGCAATGAAAGTAAAAACCAGCAATGACGGGGAAAAATGTCTTTTTATCTACGACATGACCTTGCTGAAGTCCCGGGTACAATCATGCTATGCTAGAAAACCCCTTCTAACAACTCCCAACATTCTTGCTGTTTCTTACAACTTACCTACCTGAAGTGCTCACCCTGGATCATGGGGAAGTTCAAGATCAGATGTAATTCTTTTTGCATCTAATTGATGCAAAGAGGGGAAGATGTGCACATACAGAGGCAGAATTCACCATCACCCACCCAATGTTTTCGCCTGGCTCTTGCAAGCTGTCACTTCTTTCTGTGGTTGCACATGGGAAGCGTCTCTGCTTGTCTACCAGCACTCCTCTCTCCCCACAGTAATTTTTGAACTTCACAATCATTTTTGACAGAGGAGCAGAGGTGTGAAGACATGAAATTTCTCCAAGTTTTAGAAACCTACAGCTGTGTAAAAAGCTGATGCTCTGCTACATGTGAATTATCACCTGTCACTTAAGTATCTTACAAATATTTTCCTGTAGTACTCAGGAATGTAAAAACACAAATTACAAACACTTTGGGGAATGGGGAAGATTCATTCCTCAGACTTTGCATCTGCTGGTTACCCCCATTCAGTTAGGACAGGGAGAGCAAAGTGCCTAAGGCAAAGCTTTGTGCAATAGTTTTATTTACCTGCAACCAGTCTCCTTGGTTTCCTTACTAGGTCAGGGAAGACTTTCTTACCATCAGTCCTGTCCTGCCATCACCTTATGTTCCCCTCACCCAGGAAAGGCCAAAAACATCCATCCCCACATCCCCATCCAAGGCCTGGGGCAGCACTTAAGCAGGAAGAGCTGCCACTGATACAGAGAGAGAAGGAGCAATGTGAGCATGTCACTGCCTGTCCCAGTGCTCCCAGGGCTCACTGGCCCTATTTTAACCTCTATTTCAAGCTATATTTATTATTCCAGGGGAAACAGCCCGTTGGCTCTGTAAGTTATGATAAGAGGGTGAATGATGGACTTTAAAACTTGAGGCATCCTGAATCTTTGCATATTTCAGATTCAGCAAGGAAAATGCAGGTAGCTAAAGGTATAATCCAGTGCTGTTGTCACAAGTCTGTGGGAATTAACTTCAGCAGAGCTCCTGTAGATCCTGGGGGAAAGCTGTGCAGGAGTCAGATTGGGAACTGTTGGGGAGCTTGGCAATAGCTGTAGAGTGAGCCAGCCTCCTAGAGAAGTGACCGATAACCTCCTTTCCCTGTGCTGCACAAAGCATAGATGGAAATGCTTTTTATATACATTTTTTTCCAAAACTAAATACATTCTAAAAAGCAGGGGAACACGGGTGGTGATTAGCATCACCAAGGGGTTTGGTGGGGTGTCAAGGTTGCACCTTCAGCCCCAGAGCTCCTGGCTGAGCGTGGGATGCCAAGGAGGTGCAGGAAACCTGCCCAGGGTGTCTGTGCACATGCAGCTGCTCTGCACACACCTCATCCCCAGCCTGTGTGTACAAACCTGGGGTGTGAGGGCATGCGTGTTATTCTGGAGGAAAGTCTGCATAAATAAGGTGAAGCACCAGGGCAGGAGGGTGAACGAAAGCATTGCTGAGACTGCAGGTGACAAACAAGGCAGAGTGTTGCCTCTGAAGTAGAGGATACAGATGTATTTATTAAATAAATATGCTAAGATAATAAGCAATGCTGAAATTATGTGCATAACTAATACTCATTGCTTGAAAATCATTAACCTCTCCAAGCGCTTTACACACATTAGCAAGCAACCCATGGAGCCCTGCTGCTCTCCCCTGCGGGAAGCAAACCGAGATGCAGTGTGAAAGATCTTGTTTCCAGCTGATGCTTCTGAATTTGGGAGCCCAACATGAGCTGCTCTAAACTAAAGGAAATGCTTTGAGAAAAAGGAGCTGAGAATGAGGGGTATTTTAATGCAGAGTGATAGGAACTGTGTCTCTGTATACACGGCAGGGATTAATTCAGGTGAAGAAAATTCAAAGTGAATACATGAACCTCTCACCTTACTTACTGCTCTATGCTCAGAGGCAGAAACAAACCCAAGCAGACAACCAGGAACAGCCAAGGCTTCCCCTGAGCACTGCAGTTACTAAAGGTGTCTCTGGGTGTTTTTCTTCACCTTTTCCTCTTTATTTTCTCTCTTTCTCCCCATTATTTACAGAAGGCAAAGAGGAGTTGCTGGTCATGCGAGGGTTAATGAGTGAAATCTTGGACCTTGCTACAGCAGGCAAAAACTAATGAGTCTTCATGTTGTCAGGAAGGTGTTGCTGAGCTTACACTGCATGAAATATCCCAGAACTCCTGCAAACTGTGGGATTTAAATTCACAGGCTATAATTACAGAGTCTCCAGCACCCTCCCACACTTTGCAATTCCTCCACAAGTGAGAGCAGCAAAAACACCTGTCCTGGGCTCCTGTGGGCTTGTAGGTCCTTGCCCACAGTCAGGCAGAACTCGTTCCCTGGCAGGCAACGGGGTCTCACGCGGGATGACCGCTCCCAGCAAAGCCTCCTCCTGACAAGGATTATGGGGTGGGAGTCTGTATTCTCCTGGGTGCATTTTGGAAACAACCCTAAAGCCACCAGCAAGGTCACATTTGCAAACAGGTACTCACAGGCAGGTTAATTTGATGCCATTTTATAGTCAACTTGATGATGGGCTTAAACACAAGGCTGGGAGGACTTGGAGAAGCAAGAGCATGAAAAGAGCTTTCCTGGGATTGCTCCTGCCTGAGTGAGCCCGGGGCACACCACAGCTGGGAATCACCAGCAATACTCCTGAGGCTCTTTGGGGCTCCTCAGATTGACATCAGCCTTGGCTGCTACTGTGTAAATCAGGCAGGAGTAAACCGAGTTGTTTTACTGGGGGCTGACAAAGTGGTTAACGGCCCGGTTAGCAAAAGTACAATCCCAGGTTGCTTTGAGTCTGTGTTAGGCCAGTACTGTTGAAGATCCAACACACCTCTGCACACACAGGAGCAGCTCCTGTGCCCCTGGCAGGGATTTGGGTGACAGGCAAAGTCCCAGATGCTGTGGGGATGGAGCTTCACCAAAGCCAGGTTGTCCCTGGTTTGCAGCACACCTCCTCTGTGGAGTGGGTTCACCCTGTGACATACGGCAGGGTCTCCTCCGGTGTGTTGTTTTGAAGCCAATTGCGAGCTGATATCAAGAGATGCCCTGCCCAGACTGGCACTGGCAGGTTTCTGCACAGAGGTGGTTCTCTCTGCCTGTGAGGCACTTTTCGGAGAGCCCTTCCACAGCATCCTCCCCTCCCTGCCCCCACAGCAGAGCGGCAAGGTAAGCAGAGCTTCCTTCCTCCTCCTGCTCTTCAGGTTATGGCAGCACTAATGCCAGAGCCAGCAGAGCCGGCTGGCAGGTGAGAAACTCCCCAGGACCTCACCGGGCAGCATCTGGATTGCCTGGGGGAAGGGAGAGCCCACACCCAGGGCCACCTTGGGAATGTAGTCACTGCATTTACCCAAGAAATCCTGCATGCCAGATGGGGTAAATGTAGAGGCTGGAGCTGTCGGGGATATCCACAGCCACCAGCCAAAATGTGACAGCACTGGGAGATGGTGATGCCTTGGGTTGTGTGGGGACAGCAACACCTATGTTGGGTGGTGTAAGTGCATTCATGCTGAGAAAGTTGTTCAGTTCCTTCTCTGTCCTTATGCATTTGGGATTTTTTCAGCCTGTGCTGATGTTTGTCTCACCTCATGGTGATATGGGAGGATATTTCTCATCATAATGGGTCCTCTGGCTTGTGGTAGAAGGTGCGTTTAGTGCAGCTTCACGTCTGTGCCTGTCCTGGCTTTTGTCTTCCCCAACAAGGCCCTTCTCCCCTGCTGCAGCCCATCCTGCCAACGCTCCCAGACCGGCATTGAACCTGTTTGTTCCTCAACCTTCAGACCATCACTCCTTTACACCCACAGCCATCTACTCTCCTACCTGTTGGCTGCTTTAGGAATGAGCCCTGGAGCTGCAGGAAGGACCCTGCACAGCCCCTCCAGCATTGCTCTGCACGAACACTCCTGGCATCGTGGAGGAGCAGAGGTAACTTGGAGCTTCCTCAGGGTAAGCAGAGGCCTTCCATGGTCTCTGCTCTGGGCTGTCCTGTTGGCATGTGTGCTTGTTCATCACCGTGGCTGAGTGCAGCCCCTGAGCTGGCATGACCCTGCACAGCTTTCCATGGCTTGTTTGTCTGACTGTCTGCCTGGCTTTGGGATGACATCGAAGGCCCGAACAGGATTCTCATTTACAGCTACTCATTATTGTAGCTGTTACTTTATTAGCCCCTAACAGTTGGTCCTCTGCTGTTTCACTCTGAGGTGACTAATGCCGAAGCTGATAAAGTGCACCTGATATTAACTGTGAATAGCTGATGTAAACTTAGCAGACAGTCGTATGACACATCATGTGGGCAAATTAATAGACCCCCTAATAAATTCAGCATGTGTCCTATAATCCCACTTGAAGGGCATCTGTTATGTCAACATCACTAAGTTAGCTACTGTGCTCCCTTGGGAACACAGCACTGAGCTTTTCGGGTCAGAGGGATTCCCTTCTTGCCACAGGGACCATGGGGCAGAAGCTCCAACCACTGTGAAACAGTCATGCTGAGCTGGAGATACAATGTGTGTTTAGCTCTTGAAGGGAACTTTCCACTCACTAGCTACTAAAATAGCACAGATTGTTCCTGAGCGGTGCTTTAAGTCACTCTTCTCTTTCTTTGCATCATCCAAATTGAAACTGAATTTCGGGACTTACAGCAAAGTGTATTCTCTGTGGAGAGGGTAGAAAACAGACTCCCTTGAGAAGAGGCAGCTCATGCCTTGTAGCTGCTCTTGGACCACCCATGGCACAGCAGGAATCAGGTTTGCATCAGAAAAAGAGGCAGAGCAGTTCCGAGCCCAGGGGTCTGGTTCTTACAGGGAAGGTGTTCTCCATCACTGGGACCCCAGCAGGGATTGGGACACCCCACACTGATGAGGTGCTCAGGGGGAATTGTACCAACAGGACTGGTATTCCTCCTGGGTCACTCAGCCCTGCTGCTAAGAGGCTTCATTCTGCACAGCTCCTGTGCTGCGTTTGGGGTGGCAAGACCCTCAAGTCATTGCAAGTGCTTGGGGAGGTTTGCCCGGCAGAAGCCTTACACGTCTTATGCTCTGCACTGGGGGCTTCAGGATCGCTGAGAGAGGGTGGCTCTGAGCCCTACCGCACTGCTCAAGGTCTTGCCTGAGCATCCAATTGCTCAGCTGTGCTTTTCTGCGGCAATAACATTCAATTCAGTGTGGGCTGGAGTAATGGGCAGCATCCCTCCCATGACAGGGGTCAACAGCTCATTTTGCTCCCAGGTTCCCATTGGGATAGATATATTGTGATTCCTCAAATGAACTATTTCAATGATTATTTTGACCTCTTCTGACATCCTTCCCCCTGCACAAACACCTTGCTTCCCCCCTTTCCCTTCCCCCCGCAAAAAAGGGAAGAAGAGGAATATGAAGGCAGAAGTAGAGTGTGTCATTTTTCAGAACCCCAAAGTCATCTGACTGAGGAACAGCATTTAATGCAGGATGCAAACCTGTCTGTTTTGCTCTGTGTTTCTCACAGGACTGAGACAGTGTTTCTCAAACCAGTCTAAATTGCTGTCAAGTCACCCACTGGTTTTCCCGGAGAGCGGCATGATGCGGTGCTGGGGCAGCCGGAGCACAGCGTGAGCCAAGGGCCACACACGGAGCCTCTGCCTGCGTCACACTCGCTCCGGAGGGCTGAGTCCAGCTGTGGGTGTCCCAGCTGAGGTCCCTCAGGGGCAGCTCTGAGATCCATGGAGCAAGGCTCTCTGTAAGCATCACTGAGGTCCTCTGCTCAGCCTTTGCATCCTCCCCTGAGCTCTGCAAGATCACCCCTCATTTCTACTCCCTCTCTGGGACCTCCATCTGTAACCACATGAAACCCTCGTAATCCTTCAGTGCACAGTCCGTTTGCTTCTTAGCATTATTTCCCCAGTGGATATTTATTTGAAGGGTTTCATTAAATTATTGCACCAACATCAGTTGGTACACAACTACAAATTAATTTAGTCAGTTTGCATTTTGGCTGACCTAATATTCATTATATTCCAGTCGAGTGAACGTGTTTTGTATTTGACAGGTTTTTTCATGATAAGATACGTGGTCCAAAGTACTATACTTAGAAATAGAGGTAATATTTACAGACATTCCACGCAAATGCTGCAATTACCTGATTAATTATAGCCCTTACATTTGGTTCTGCAGATCACACTCTTCTCCCTGCTTTCTCCCCCACCTTTCCCCACTGCCATATTTGTATATAGTGGATAGGAATAGTCTTTAGTCCTATATAAACAAAGCAAACCTGGCTGGTTTTAGAGCTTAAACACCACGTGATCACTCAGAGCACCCCCCTCTCCCCAGTGCTGTGCTTGCCTGCAGCGGTTTGTTATGGCTGGGATGCATGGAGCATTACCAGTGCTGCATTTTAATAACAATCTCAGTCCAAGAGATTGGAAATGGGAGTCTAAACATAGCCCCAGAGAAGGATGAAGAGAGAAGTCAAGAGGGACTTTGTAATAGTGTTAAACATGCAGGAGTGCTGTAACTGCGGTTCCCTTTAACCGCAGAAAATAAGCAAGCTGCAGACCATGCTCCAGGGACTGACAGACAGACAGCTGTATGAGGGAATGGTACATTTGTACCGCACTTTTTATCCTGGGATCAAAAAGCACTTTAAAAACTCTATGCAACTGAGAAGAATGCAGCCACTGAAGTCAATTTACCCCTGAGGCAAGACGCAGCCGCTGGCCACACCAGCCCAGTGTACTTTATCAACCCCTTCCTCTGCCCTGCTTCAAAATATAAATTTTTAATATAAGTTTAATTAGAGGGAAGGATTCAAGCACAGAATTTTCGCTTCATTCTCACCCGATTGTTCATTCAGTCATTCTCATTTGTCCTTCCTAATGTCAGAGAAGTCATTGCTGATTTCCATAAGTTTAGGAGGTCCTGTTGGTGGTTTTTGTGGCAAACCAAGAAATGTCTGAGACGTGGCCCCTGGCCTGGGCTGGATGATGGGGTTACTCAGCTGTTGTTCTTCACAAGACAGAGGGGCAGCCTGGGGCAGAGGTGACTCTCAGTGCAGGATGGTTTTGACTTCAATGCAGGGAACCAAAGCAGAATGGTAGGATGGAGATGTGCTCTGAGCAGATGGCCATTAGTGTGGCATTTGGCACATCACCACTCCAACCAAACCACGAGTAGCTCAAGAGCCATGATTTGGCAACGTTTCCCACCTGCATCTCCCTGGTGCAAAGGACAACACTGGGGGTTTGTGGAGAACTGCGTCCCAAATTCAACCATGTTTCAAAATCTGCATGTGATAGAGCTGTGGCACCTCTGTTTGGTTGATGAAAAGGATGTGTATGAACTGAAGTAATGCTGGAACACTGGAAACTGCTCCAAGCTTGACAGCAGGGGTAAATAGTGGAATTTGTTTAGGAGACCTCAGCATGAAAAATGAGGCAACAGAAAGGAGCATGAACTGTCCCCATCTCCCAACTCATCCGTTTTGCCTTATTTGTGCTGGATTGTTTCATCCTCCCTTTGCCACTTCACCCTCCCTCTTCCCAGCTGGGGACTGGGCATCACCAGCCTTTGCTGGTCCTTATCTGCTTGTAGGTATGACTCTTTCCTGCTACCCCTTCCCAGAATCCTTGACAAGTGCCATGATTCCTGCCCCCTGCCAGGAGGTTTCCTAGAGGCTTCATTTGTGCTTAAGCACCTTGCAGTCAGGAACCCTACAGCAATGCAGTTTCATTATCTGCATGCCAAATCCATCAATGAGCGGATCTCCAAGGTGAAATAAAAACATGCATTACAAATGAAATGCGCTATTGCTCTCCTTTGCCACCTACCATCACCGGAGATCCGAGATCTTTGCAGTTAGTGTGCAAGACATCTCTTCCCTACTAATTAACATTTAAAAGTGTTCCTCTCTTCCCCTTGTGCCATGACACAGGGGCTGCTGTAGCCTAGGTTGCTCCTCGAAATAATTCATCATTTGAGAAACTTTAGAAGGCTCATTGTAATCCCACAGACCTCTCCTAAAGCTGAATCTGTCCTCCTGCATCAATGCAATAGCCTCTGCAAAGATTGACTCGGGACATTAACTAGATTTTATTCTTAGAAATCATCTTTCCATACAGTGCGTGTCTCATTTTACAGGCAGAATTTTGTTTTCCAAATCAATAAATAGTCTGAGCAAAGAAAACACTCTATTGTGTGTGTCACCTCTGACAAATCACGGAATATACCTGTGTTTCCAGTTTCCTGTTAAACTCCCACATTTCTTTGTACAGATCATAAGCAGCTGGAGATAGATATAGTCCTTTGCTTTGCATATCCGCAGTACAACAAGGGCCTAATTCCTCACAGGTTTTCTCTTGTCCTGCAAAACTCAAAAAATATAATCCACCTACCTCCACAGCTTCCCATGCAGGAGCAGAGTGACTTGTAGAGATCCTATCTGTGTGGACTTGCTCTGCAGCTCTCACCTCATGGTGTGTGTTGCAGAAGTAGCTTTATGTCCTCCTGGACATGGATATCAGAGGTACATGTGCCCTGTCCCCATCCTGGCATTAAGCTTCCAAAATCTGGGAAATCCCATTTGCTTAACTCATCTTCTATATTCTCAGGTTTCAAACTGTAATGGCAGAGATACTCCTGTTCTGTCTGCCAGAGGAACCTTGTAGCAGCATCAGACTACGGAGGTCATAACAGTTTTTGTCCTGCCTCTGCCTTTTCCTTCAAGTGATATTGCCATTACCAGATGGAAAAGAGATTGTTATTCAGTGTAAACCAGTTGCTACCCACCAAAAGTTCCTGACACAGAGCATGGTTATGTGCAGGCTGTCTGCAAACGATTCTTTGGCTTTTGTCACCTGTCACCAGTGGATTTTGTACTCAGACCTGAGGTTCATATAGTCAAGCAAAAAGGCAAAAAAGTCCATCTACTCAGCAATGGCTCCATCTTGGAAGGTGCAGGAAAAATATTAAGTTGGTGACTGTTAACACCTCAAGTCTGAACCAGCGGTTCCTGAACTCATTTTGCTAAGGGACTATTGACATGATGACAGGGCTGCTCTCACTATAACCATACACCTCAGTCGATTAGCCACGGGACATGGCACAGGGCTTTGCAGGCAGGACCACACACCACTCGGAGGGAGTCCCTGCACCACAGCATGCACCATATAGGGGATTATCACCTCAGGAACAGGGCTGAAAGCAAGCTTCTCTTCTGCTTGTTTTGGTATTTTCTGTCTTCTCATCTGTCTTGCAGCACTGACCTACAGCAAGGACCTCTGAAGACCACTGGAAATAGTCTGCTAAGTAGAGAACAGCCCTCTGGGGAGTGTCCTTTGGTTCTGCTCAGGCACAGCAAATCCTACAGACACTTTTGTGGGACACTTTACTTCAGCCAACAGCCCTCTCTGAGAAATGGGATGAATTACCCACAGCAAAGCATCACACAAGCCTGCTTATGACTAGTCCTAACATCTCTCTGCAAAGGTAAACTGTGCATTGGAGATGGTCAGGCTTTTTTGTTATTCCACACTCAACACAGCAGCAGGCTGGTACCCTGCACACTGGGGACCTACCAAATCCATGCGAAATCTCAAAGGGATTATTGTGAACCACCTTTTATCCCACTCCCTTTGCTCTCTCCCTCGATCTTTCGCACACCAATTTAAGTCTGCAAATCGTGAGGACCAGCTCTGAGGAATGCTGCCTTGTTTGCAGTTGTTTGGCGTCTGTGGTTAGGGCAATCATGTGGATCAAGCTGCTGAAGCCTGGGGATGTGAAGCAGCACTGTGTTTGTATTTCTTCCACTGAAAAGTACCTCTTTTTTTCTATTTTACCTGCTGATACTGATACACACCAACTGATAAGAAAGAACTTGGGATACAGCCCAAGCCACAATATCCCCCCATTTCTCTATCTAGCTTGCCTACCTATTTATTTCTTGAGTGTCCATCACTTTTGCATCTACATATCCTGTACAAGAGCAAAAACCTGGAATGTCCCACCAGGAACTGCCTCTGGCTACTCATTAGCACACCAAGGAGTCAGGTTTAATCCAAACTAGCTGCATCTGTAAAGATCCTTCATGACTCAAGATGCAACGAGTCACCTCTCGATCATTACTTGTATCCCCAGGAATGTAAGCCTTGGAGAAAGAATCACAGTTTTGGGAACACACGATGACAGAATGGTAAATTACATAACCTCCTGTAAACGGAGCCCGTTTGTAGCCCAATTACCCGTCCCAGCAGCCCCATACAGTTGATTGCAGGATTATATAAAGGGCTTTTCATTAGTCAGAGAGCCACAAAGGGAGCTCTTTTCAAGTTCTCCTTAGGATTACTTAACCATCATTCCGGACAAGACCAGCAGAGTATTATTTGGATGCTTTAGAACAGTATCCACCATCCTTCCCCCATACACATCCACCCCACTCAAGCATCTTCCCGCACACGAGTACAGGGAGATGGGTGGTATGTTTCCTGCATGAGACAGAGCTGCCCACACACCATGCCCCGGGATGAAAGCGGTCTGCTCTGCCTCTGCCGGGGCAAGACATCTCCAGGTTGGAGCTACCACCACCCTGAAATGCTGAGGTGGACTGAATGAGGTCAATGGAAATGCACTCTGCATCCAAAAAATGTCCCACAGGTGTTTGTGAACTGGTGGAGCACCTGTACTGTCAAAGCTAAACAACCGAAGATGCAGCGCACAGCAGATCTCCTTCTCTTTCTTCTGCAGATAGGGGTGGACAGGCTTGTCCGGTTTCCCTTGCCTGGCATATATAATAAAACCACAGAGCACTTGTGACAGTGGTACCGTAACTGCAACGTTGCCACCACACCAGAGAAAGTGTCCTAATCATGTCCTTATCTCTACCTGGTGATGTGACCTTAGAGGAGTTGCTTACTACAGCTCATTCAAGCTTCTCCTTCTCCATGGCAGAGATAGCAATAGTTCATGGGTGTCGCAGAACTTCATTCACATTTCTGGTATCTCAAAGAGCAGGCAGGAGGAAGACTGGCAAAGAACAAGTTCCTATTCACTTGTCAATTGGAAACAGTAACCTATTTTAGATTAAAACAAGAAAAAAATCCTAAACCTGTGAATGCTTGTTCTTTGATTTTTACTGCTGTTCGTTTTAAAATCACCCCCAACCTCCATCCTGCAATCTCCTGGATGAAATGTTGACCATTTCACAACACATCAAATTGGTGTCTTCCCTCCCCTGGCAGGAATGACAATGCAAACAAAAATAGATAATGCATTTAAAAAATCTACAGTGGGTAGTCATGGCGATAAATAATTGTAGCATGTTGCCATAGTAACTGTAGCTGTAATAAAGAGAGGCCTATCTGCAGCTTAGCTAAATTTAGTTGTTCCAAACTATTAAAAATATTTTCAAATACTCTGCTAACTCTTTTTAACATTTTCTAGAGCTGGAAAAAAGAGTTAATCTTCATTCATGCTTTTGTGTTGTCTCCATATTCCAAGTACACTTCATCACTACAATAATCAATGCCACCCAATTTAAAAGTCGTTATGCTGAGGAAATTGCTGAGGATTTTTCCATTTCCCACCCAGTCAAGCCTTTTCACCTGGAAGTGCAAAATATGTCTGTGGGAGATTTCCATCCTGCCTGGTGTGGTGGGAACCCACCCCAGAGCCGGGATCCGGACCCAGCATACTCTCACAGGCTCTGGGGAGGTGATGGCTCTGGGAAAGGGCTTGTGTCTGGGGGATTTTTTGGAAGGGTGGGATTTGGGGACCTGAGCTGGCCCTCAGGGAGCATGGTTAGTGTGAGGGCATGGTGCAAAATACATGCGGTATCTCCAGTGCCAAACTGGGCTGTGTGCCTCTTTCCCAGTTACCTGTCTTCTTTAAGAACAAGGCACATTTAGTGAGATTTAAACACTGCTTAAATGTCAAAATCCTTCCCTGCCTTTCTCAGCTCACTGCCTGTTTGAATGGGCAGATATAATCCTGCCTGGAAACCTTTCCTCTGCGAAACAGGCTTCATTTTTCTGGAAGGAAGCCTCCATTCCTGTTTTTTTTTAGATTTTGACATGATGGTCTCTTCTAGCTCTGTCTCACTGGAAGGTAGAATGAAAACACACTGCAAAGGGATGTTATTTTATTAGTTTTCTTGGTAGCGCTACCCCCAGTCTGAAAAGTCCTGAGTCATTCCTTACCTTGTACTGTCCATGCCCTTGGAGAAGTGTGAGTCCATTGCTTCTCATCCTCAGTGGAAAGGAGCTGCATTGCTGATGCGGTGGGTCAGCCCTGGCTGAAGACTATAATTACTCCCCTTCTTAGTTGGACAGGGGAGAGAGAATGTAACAGAAGGCTCCTGAGTCAAGATGAGGATAGCGAGTGATCACTCAGCAATTGCAGATACAGGCAAAACGAACTCGACTTGAGGAAATTAGTTTAATTTATTACCACTCAAATCAGAGTAGGATAATGAGAATTAAACCCAAATCTTAAAGTCACCTCGCCTTCTTCCCAGGCTCATCTTCACTCCCATTTTCTCTACCTCCTCCCCACCAGCAGCATGGAGGATGGGAAATGGGAGTTACAGTCAGTTCATCGCACATTTTCTCTGCTGTTCTTTCCTCCTCAGGGAGAGGACTCCTCATACCCTTCCCCTGTTCCAGCATAGGGGTCCCTCCCATGGAAGACAGCTCTCCACAAGCTTCTCCAACGTGAGTCCTTCCCACAGGCTAAAGTTGAGGTGTTAGTTCCTTCCACAGAGAGAAACTCCTCAAGAACAGCCTGTTCCAGTGTGGGTCCCCTGCAGGGTCACAAGTCCTGCTAGAAAATCTGCTTCAGCATGGGCTCTTCTCTCTACGGGTCCACAGGTCCCGTCAGGAGCCTGCTCCCCCATGGACCTCTGATGGGGTCACAGCCTCCTTTGGGCATCCACCTGCTCCAACATGGGGTTATCCCTGGGCTGTAGGTGGATATCTGCTCCACCACGGACCTCCATGGGCTGCAGAGCACAGCCCACCTCACTATGGTCTTCACATGGGGTGGAGGCAAATCTCTGCACGAATGTCAAGAGCACCTCTTTTTCCTCCTCTTTCGCTGACCTTAGTGTCTGCGGAGTTGTTTCTCTCATATATTCTCACTCCCCTCTAGCTCCAGTAGCAGTTGCGCAGCAACTTCTCACCCTTCTTAACAATGTTATCCCAGAGGTGCTACCACTGCTGCCAGTTGTCTCAGCCTTAGCCAGCAAAGGGTCTGTCTTGTAGCTGGCTGGCTCTGTTGGATACAGAGGGACCTTCTAGCAGCTTCTCGCAGAAGCCACCCCTGTGTCCCCCATGCTCCCAGACCTTGCCATGCAAACCCAATTCAGTTTGTGTCTAGAGACGAGGTTTTGAGATTGCAGGTTCTTGAAAAGCACTTACTGGCTGACTGATTTTGAAACCTTGGCTTCACGTTTCTGACCTTATCTGGCTCCACAGCAACAAAATTTGCAGAATTGGAGATTTTCACGTGAGCACCTGATAACCGGCTCTGTGGTTTTCTGAAAAGCAATTGGCAAAAACACATGTGCCTGAGAGTGACAGCTTGAGGGCTGGTGCCTCCTCCCTGCCTTCCCCTCCAGGACCCTTTGCTGGTGTTTTTTGCAGGGTCAAGTTGCTGGAGTTATCGGAGATTTTTTCACTCTCATGATGGAAAGGTGGTATCCACCTGCACTAATGTAGTTTTTTTTCTTGTAAACCATGAATTTAAGCCTCTTGTCTGAGCTACCTGCAGAGCAGCAAGGGAGTCTGTGCCATAGTCTGGGCTCCATCCCGTAGATAGGTTGCCAGCAGCAGATCTCCCTCAATGTGGTGGGACCTGCTGGGTTTACTGGGATGTCTTTCTGCCCACCCCAGGAAGAGAAGAGCCAGCCCTTGTTGCCTTGCCTAAACAATCTAAGGAAGACGTGCTAAAGAACACACTTTTAATAAACACAAGTTGCAAAATAATTTACTGAGCACTTTCTCATAGCTATTTATTTTGCTATCAGCCTGTGACACGGTCTTAATGGCTCAATGAATTATAGTTGCTGGAGAATGGGGCAACATGTTAATAGCCCTCTTCCACAAGCAAAGCCATGTTTCTAAAAGGCACTTTTAAGCTAGTATAATGTTCTGTGTCTGAGAAGAAACAAAAGTAAGTCCTTTCATTGTTTTCTCATTGAAAAGAGGCCACAGCCTATAGCTCACAAACAACACAGCATAAAATCAGAATCTACGGCTCTGATACCAATGCTCCCAATAACCCACATGATTTAGGGAAGACGAAACTATCTCTTCTTGCTGCGATTCAAAACCAGAGAAAAGCATTTGGAGTGCTCTTTAACACATCACTGCCTGTAATTATGGAAGTTTTACTCTCTGTGTGCCCTAAAAATCTATTGAAGTCAAGGAGAGGGCAGGAAACGCAGCCACAAACTCAACACAAGGAGAAGAGTCAGTGATTATGGTGTTGAATGCAGCCTCAGAGGTCTGCTCAACCTTTATCTTGGACTTTTAGCAGGACCTTGGGGAAAATCACCTGCCAATGTGCTGCTGCTGCTGTTTCCAAGTGCAAAACAAGACTAATGCATTTACCTCTCACCCTCTGATCAGAGGGGGAAGCTCTTTGCAGCCAGGGATTGTGTTTTGGTGGTGCATTTGCTCAGCATCCAGAGTGTCACAGCTCAAACTTAAGCTGCGCCTTGAACATACTGATAAGGTACAACTAATGATAGCTCTCTAGTTCTGGCAGCACCATCATTCTCTGTATTAGGTCCCTGCTTACCTACAGCTCCAGATACCCCCACGTTTTTTGTAGTCAGTGTAGTGTGGGTGTTTCCAAGTGGTCGTTTGGAGATTCCCACTGACAAACAGAAAAATTATTGTCACATTGGATAGTCCTGGGTTTTGTGCCATCACTCCTTGGCAGATGTTGCCTGCTCCCGCATGCCCACAGCCCTGGTGAGCTCCCTGGTAGCAGAGGCTGCATCCCTCCCAATGTGAACTTTGTTATTGATTCCCTTTGTTTTCCTTTCTGCACTGGCAACATTCCAGCTGCTGATGTCCCACCCTCCCCGTGGCACTGGCAGGAGTTCCCTGGGACTGGACCACAAAACCCCTAAGAGGCTGTAAGGGAGCAGAAAGGGATGTAGTGCCTTTTCCTTGGGATCATTTCAAGTTCTATGGACAAACCAGGATGTGGCACAAGAATGTAAAGGCTCTTCCCTGGACAGAGCAGGAAAATCAGATATCATGCGAATTTTTAGGGATGGTACAATGAAAGCCACCTGCGATGTGGGCAAGACAAAGATCTGCAGCCTCCGTGCAGCAGGATTCCCAACGCCTTCATTTATGTTTAAAACTATGAAGAAGAGAGCATAATCTGGTCTCATTCATGGTCTGTTGTGAACTGATATTTTAGATACTGGGTCTAAATTAGGTTTTAAAAATAGACCAGTGGTTTTTTTTTTTTTTTCTTGTTATAAACAGAAATTATTATCTCATGGAAACATTTAACCTCAAATGGAACCTCATCTAATTTTTGCTGTGTTTATTATAGCCTGTGAAATATGAATGAGGATCACTGATATGACTCTATGCAATTATTGAGCTGTGATGGGCTGGCTGGGAAAGACTCAGCTGTTTGGATAAAGAACTGAAAGTTCTGATATTGTGCTGGTCTTTACTTGAATGATCCTAACCTCTGAGGCAGATAATATTGGCTCAGAAAGCTCTGGGAATCATCCCTTCTCATTGAGTTTTATTATTTCTGACCCGGGTCCTTGCTGCAGTAGGGAAATATAGGAGTCAATAGGAAAAATGCATATCACATTGTAAGTTATTAACCTATCTGAAATAAAAAGTGAATTCAAACCAGTAGTTTTATACTTTAATTTGTTTTTTTCAGATGATTAAAAATATCTGTAATGCAGAATGTTAGTAGTAATTTCTCCCACTTTGATGCAAGCCTAAATAATATACAATATAATATATGACACATAATAAATATAGTACAATATATTACATAGAATATGTAATATATATAAAATACATACAATAAAAATATGATGGGAAAAATTTGACCAATTCTACAGAAAGGCAGAACTCTGCTCTTGTTTCATTTGTGCCAGTAGTTTCACCATCAAAAACTTAAAATCAAAACAATAGTTTAAGCAAATCTTGCCAATCCTGCAAACACATGGAAACCGCTGTGATTTATTTAGGTTGGGGTATTCAAGGATTATCTTCTTGACTCTGAGTCTGTATGGTTTCTGGGACACTACCATTACATTTCATAGCTGGGTTTTCCAGTCATTATTCCAACAACCCTAACAATGGCAGTTAATGCCATGCAAGGTCTGTGTGCAGGGATCAGAAGGGGAGTTTTTAAGACTCCTCACTTAGATGTACAATTCAATTCATGTGATTAGAAAAAGTATGCTAATAAACCTATACAAACAACTATGTCTACCCAATCTTTCTCTGAAGAAAAGTGAATTATCTATACAGTTCTCTGGGCAGTTGACTGGTCCATCATTCCTACAGTGGTTTAAGAATTGATGGAAGTCTAGATAATTTTCACGTTAAATCTCTGCTTAAAAATAACATAATTTTAAAAGGAAAAGACCAAAATAGTTGCTGAGAAACTAGTTACAATTAATGGTTCTTCATGAAATGAACAGACAAATATTTCTATTAGGAATGGTAAAGCTGTTCTGAAGAGTAAATCAGATGTTTCAAATAGAAGAACAGTTCTACCATTCTGTTTCCATTAGAGTTTTCATACATGCTACTTTTGAGGTAAAAATAAGTGTTACTTAATTTCAGCAATGCAATAAAAAAAGTTTAATTTTGTATGTGGGCAAAGTTTTTTAATATAAATAACTAAATAAAATTCAGGAATTTTTTTCAAACAAGAAAATAAAATAGAGGAGTAATCAAAAGTGCATCTAAGAGGTAACTGTGATGAAAACAGAGATAATTTTTATTATTACTTATATTAGTTAATAATTTTATTACTTTTTAGGAGGCCATCGTTTAATTTTTGAGGGGTATATTCTCTGCTTAGCTAAACAGAAACTAATTTGTATTCTGCAATAAAAAGTTATCTAGAATCTTGGGATTTTTTTATTGTCTCTTCAAAACCACCCAGAAATGAGAAACTGTTCAGTGTCTTGTTTTCATTTATTCAAAAAAGCACAAGAGCTGAGCTCTCTTTGTAGGTTCCTGGATATCCAATACTCATGATTACTTTGAAGTAATTAAAAAAAATGCCATTAAGCCATTTCAGTGCCAGTATCTTCCTCTGAGTGAAATAATATAAGTGCCTGCAGGGTGTCATGGGGATAGGAGCAGCCTGCTGGGGTGACACTCACCCTTGGGTTCTTGGGAAAGTCTCTGTGTCTTTTTTTCCTCCTGGCATCTTGAAAGTCCCATAATGCCATGTGCGAGGTGCAGATTATGTGCTCTCTCTAGGGAGGCCATCATTGTGGTATCGGAGTATTAAAAAAATGGCTGTTAAGGAACAGGGCTGATAAACTGTGACTGGGGCAGATGGTGTGTTGTTGATCCATGGTCTCTAAGGGCAAAATAGCTGTGTTTGCAAGGAGGAAGAGAAAATGGATGGAAATTAGGAGGTTGGAAAGAGTCCTGAAGATCATGTTGGAAGGACAAGCTGCTCCCATTAGTGCTCAGCTCTGCTTTTTGGAAAGCTGTGAAATGGGAGCCCCAGAAGGAAGCATGACAATGGGCAAAGCTGTGTCCCACAGGCTCTGGGCACTCACTGGGAGCTCCTGTTGTGTGTTGGGGATTTGCCAGGAGTTCCTGTCCTGGGTCCCCTGGACTATCGCTGACACTGCTGTTCATCAGGATCAAAAAGTCGCTATTGCCTCTACAACAAAGAACATCACAGTTTTCACCTGTAGATAAAACAGAAAAGGGTTGGTTAATGTTATGTATGTGTTTGACTCGTGCTGTCCTCAGAGCTAAAAAAGAATAAAAAGAAGGGGTAAAAAAAGATGATTTAAGAGTAAATTCACGCTGCTCAGAGATGCCGGGCCCTTCTGGTTCAACCAGGAAGAGGGTGAGTGCATTTTGAGGAGGGAATAAAGATTGCAAGAACTGTATTTAAAGCACTCAAATGGTGTGCAACTGCTCTGTGTTGGGTTAATACAATACGTTTTAAGTTCTGAGCACTCCAAGCCACGGAGGTGAGTGATGCTCTGAGAGGCAAGGTTGAGCAAGCAGGTCAGAAGGTGTAGAGTTGATGCTCAGGAAAAACTCTTTCCACCTCAACTAACTTCTACGAAAAGACACCCGGAGCTGCTTTTAGCATGCACTGCAGTTCCCAGGCTCCTGGAAAGTTGCCAGCATTTGTCTTGATGTCAAAAAGCGCAAGTGCTTCGTCATAAAAATAATACAGGAAGAGATCCAGCTGAAGTAAAATACAAAAAGAGAGAATGGATTTTAAATATCCTATTCTTTTTTCTTTTTCATTGGCCTAACACAGAAAACTTTAAGAAGCAACCCCAAACTTTGTATCATTCTGAGAAATGGCTCCAGAAGAAAGAAAAGATCAGTGCTGTAACAAAGCCCAAGTTCTAGCTGGTGGTATCTATACGAAAGAGGTGAGAAGGAATACAGGGAGATGCCACTTTACAGCAAGTGGAGAATAGAATATTGCTGATCCATAAATCTTGTTTGGGAGGATCCTTCGCAGTCTGTGTGAGGCTCAGATGCAAAGGGAAGCTGTTTTCCAGAAGTGTCAGTACAACTATTCTTAACTCAATATTTAAACGTTTCCTTGATGGTCTTTTGAGTCAGGAGAAGAAGGTGGCTGGAGCCAGCGTGGAGGCTGGGTTGCACTAGGCTTTGAGTCCTGGGCTCTTCCCTTGATTTGCCAAGCACTTAAGCATTTGCTGACTCGGGGTTAAGAAAGGTGGAGGCACCGAAAGAGCTTTATTGACTCATGATATTTTCCAGCCTGGCTTGTTTGTTTTCATTGTGCACACAAGTCCTGTTTACCTTGATCAAAGATGGCAAAATCAACAACAACACTCTGCAGACAGGGACTTGCAAAATTCCTACCCAAGGCATGACTGTGCCCAGACCTGTAGCTCCTGCTCTTCCCCCCAGCCTCTTTCTTTCTGCCATTGCACATCATTTCTGCCTTACCCAACCTGTACTGCGCCCTGCCTGCCAGGAAGCACCCCCAGCCTCCAGTTGCTTTTCTCAAGAGTGGCAGAATTAAATCTGAGATGCCCTAGTAGGACTGGCAGCAGACAATGGGAGGAAGGAGGTGTATGGGTACCACTAGCTCCTCTTGCCCTACGCACCGTGTGGTTGCTATACTCTCTCTCTCGAGCATCCTCCTGGACATGGTAGCCACCACCTGATTTTCCGTCTTGCACTAACACCTCCTTGTTAGGATTTCTGGAAGGACATAGCCACTTTAGTGTATTTCCCACTCGCCAGTTTCCCTGTCAGAGGAAACCGATATGCAGCCTGCATTCATTCTGTTAAGCTCCGCACAGCTTTTGAGGGTTAGGAAGAAGCAGAAAAACAATTAGAGTGGTCCTGAAATTCTCTAAGGTTACAGCAGGCCCTGAGGGAGTTTCTGCACAACCCCAGAACATGATCCCTTCTGTTCCAGCGGCAACAGCACTGCTGAGATTAAGATCTTCCATCTGCTCCAGCCTCTGGAAAGCTTCTGAACATGCACTCCTCTGAGGAGCCATCACAGGCATCCAGAGCGTGCTGGAACAACGGAATGGAAACCGGAGAGTTATGCAAAATCCATCTGCAGTTTATGGGTGTGATGCAATGGTCCGGCCTCAAGCAGCTCTTGCACAGGTTAGTGTAGCCGTTGTGGTACCAAGGACCCAAACTTAAGCAATTTAAGGAGGGGGCCTCAAACAGCCCCGTCAGCCCTCAGGAATGCCACAAAAGGCATTAGAAATGCTGTTTCATTTTAGAATTTCTTTCCTGCCTAGGTCCAAATGTAATAGTTTAAATTTAAAAGGCCGACTAATCCTTTGGTGCCCAGCTGAAGCCTGTGGCAGCTTCTCCAGCTGAGTGCAAGAGGAATTTTTGTACAGGAAAGGTACTAAACAATATTTTGCTCATGCTAAGCAAGGCTTTGTCAACAGGATGCCCGTCTGTGGTCTTGTCTCAGTCCTTTACAACTTCAAACTATACGGAGAAGCCACTCATTTGGAGTGATCCCCATTAACACACCTTCATTATGAGAATACACTTAATTTCCTCCTCCTCCTTCGGCATCCCAGCTTGGAAGGCTTTATCAGAAAATAATTCCACATATCAAAGCCAAACAAAGGAAGCCAGGGAGAGCCCGCAGGCATCAGCATAGGTAGCCAAAGCGGAGACAGCCTGCACCCAGAGAAATCTGCTTCAGGATTTGGTGGTATGGTGCAGTAAATTGGTGTAAAATAAACAGCATCTATTTATAGCGGAGCAGAGCCTGCCTGCAGGCATTGCAGCTGGGTGGTTTTTTTCCTCTCTTTGCTCTGGATGAATGAGGGTTTTTCAATGAGGCTCCGGGCTTCCCAAGGAAAAGTCCACCCCACCTCTTGGAGTGAACCCCCAGACAGTCCATATGTCATGAACAAAATATGTGGTGCCCTAAAAACCGGAGTGGAGCCTCACTCCGGGTGGGATTGGGACCTGGAGGCAGACTCAGGCTGCTGGGCAGCCTGGGAGCAAGGAGATGGAGAAAGGCACCCAGGTGGTTCCCACAAACAACCCCTTGGCACCCGCAGGATCTGGGTAGCACCGAGCATCTCTTGGCAGCCCCTCCAAGCATCTTCGTCCAGCCAAGGACCAGCCAAGGGTCAGTGGCTTGACCTTAGCTTTTAGTGCCCCACAACCGAGCCCAGCTCTCCTAGCTCTGAGGTTACACGCTTAGACACAGACACACACACAACCAAAATGATTTCCATGCATCCACAGCTCGCATCGGATGTGGGTGGTCCTGGCGAGAGGAATGCGAGTGATCGGATTCAAGTATCATCTCACACGCTGGAGACCTCTGGGGATTTTTCTGTAGGCGATTGACCCAGAGAGCATCCGAGCTCCACTGCATTTTCCATGCATCTCTGATCAAAACCTCAAAGAAAAAAAATTGATTTCTCCCAAAGTAAGCGCCCCTAAGATGACAAAAGGTCTCTTTTTTCTCTTTTTTTTTCCACCCCCACAACAGCAAAAAAGGCGGAAAGAATAAAGTGTTGCTAAACACCCCGTGCCTCACCACGACACAGATTTACATCTCTGAGTCAGATCTTTGCAGCTCCCTGCATATGGTCCGCATGATATGCAGTTCCTGGCTAGTGACTCACTCAACACCAATATAAAGAAATCGCTCCAGACCAAGCAAGCAAACAACGTGAATTTTGCCATCCCAGGCTCCAAGGGACAGGGACACAGCCAGACCTGGTCGAGCCCAAGTTGACTCTCACTGGGGTGAACTTAGGAGTGGCTTCACCAGAGCCCGGTCATCATTTTGTAAAAGCTTCTTAAAATTGCCTTTCTGTCTAATTTTTGCTGTGGTTGACAAAAACATCTAAGATTACTCAAATTGAAAAAAGATAAGATGAGTGCTTTCCTCTCTTTCTTTACAGGTTGTTTACTTGGTTCACTTGATACCGCTTTGCAGACCAGGTATTTGGTTTCAGTGTTTCCACTGTGCGGTCACTTTGGTAGTTTCCTTTTGTTCTTTCTGTGGGGCTTTTTTTCATAAAGATATAAAGAGAGTGAGAGGAAAAAACCCTTTTAAAATATGATGGTTACAGCCACAAAAACTGGCAGGTGGACTCACACATGTCAACTTCTAGGAAGTAAATTCATTCAGCTACTCATTAATAAAAGAAGAATTTATTGTGCAATTGATTAAATTTCTAATGGACTTTATCCTAAATGAGCTCACAGTCAGATCTGGAGTGTCAAGTTTGCACAATATTTAGTTTGCATGTTGGTATTTTGGGGTAGTTATTAATTTTTAAAATCATTTTAAATACGTGCTGCAACAATTCAGCTGCCATTAGTGAGGGAAAAATAATGGTAGGGAAAGCTGCTGAAATTATATTATCTAGAACTAGTCACAAAGATGATCTCCCCAAGCCCCATATAAACATTGTTTTGTGGGCTGAGCTGGTTCCCAGCACTTTCCCCTCCTGTACATTCAGAACTGAGAACCTGGAAACATTTCTCCTCTGTTACTGAGTAAACAGAGTGAAAAAAATCTCAGGAATCCTAGAATGTACTCAAGCAGCTATCTTTAACCTCTCTTCTTTTTATTTAAAACAGTAATATGGAACCCAAACCCATTTAATTAATTGGAAATTGCTACACTTAAGTGTACAGAAAAGAACGATCAAAAGGGACGCTACACTCCTTAAATAATCAAATAGCAATACCATTAAGTAAGTTATTAGTATGCACAATAAAAGGCTAGACTGTGTTAATGAGGTCTCTCATATATCCTGTCAGGTCTGATCCTTTGCATAGGATCACCTGGTGTAGTTGATTCTCTCTCAAGCAATGAAAACACTTCCGTTAATTTTCTAGGATACCTCCCACATGCACAACACCTTCTATCCCGCCTCAATAACCAGCATTTGTGTTCTCAGGAGTCCTTTCCCTAGGAAAGACTTCCAGAAAGTTCTCAGGAGTTCTGGCAGAGGAGAAAATCAGGACTCTTCTTCCCTCAGACTATTCAGGTATGAAGCACTGATATTCCCTGATAAATAGCCAGTGGACACGTGATCTCTTGTTCAAGTCCCAAGTCATTTGCTAGCACTAAAGAAGAAAGCAGCTCAAAATATACTCACCTGATGGCTCTCTCATATGTAGGAGAATCTGGAGGAATAACGGGTGCTGACATAAGCAAGTGTGATAGATTAGATGAATAAAAGAACAGAAGAAAAAAAAGAGCCAAAAAGCACAAGCTTATTTTGGCCATAAATAATGTCTACAGAAGAATTTATGGCTGTGTTGAGATAAGAATGTTACAAGCAGCACCTAGGCAATACGGTCCTGAAATGTCCTTCAACAAGTTACCACGTGCTTCTGCTACCCAGAGCTGCAAGAGGACCTCTCTTCTACACACAGGTACACCTGTAGAGCCCCAGGACCAGAAAAATAGCATTTAGGGAGTAAGAACAAGAGCAGAAGGTGTGTCTTGGCCAAGGTTGCCAAACAGGTCAAAACCAAGCTTAGAAGTAAACCCCAGCACTTCAGAATACTCCTCTGGAGGTGGTTCCTTGGACCACGCTGCTTTCCACATGAGCAACCCCACAGACAAAGGATAAATTACAATTTTTCTTATTAAAGAACCGAACCCTTTAATTATGCAGGTACAGCTGCTCTAGTATCAGACGAAACAACTTGTTTTCTGCTTATGAGGGTTTTTTTTAAAAAAAAAAAACAAAAAACAGGAAAAGATATTAAAAAGCTACCCAACTCCTTTTACAAGTGGTTTCCTGATCTTGACTGCTTACAGTCTACCACCCTGGCTCTGGAAACATTAATCCAGGCTACGAACATTCCTGGGAGTGGATTCCACCAGACAATGTAACACTCTAATTAGGTAGCACCAAGGCAACTGTTTACAAGTCTCTTCCAAATGCCTCCCTTGCGTTTGCACCCTCCTACTACAACGGCAATATTTAGTAGAAGCATCCTAGGTACAATTCTCCTGGGGCTTATTCAAATGTCAGTCAGCTCAACAGAAGTACACTGTGAAAACTGATGAAAACAAAGGAGGATGAATTTCTGTCTTTCTTGGGAAGCCGCGGGTTTCTCAGAAGCTTTTGGTGAATTGGTGAATGTTCTCCAGTAGGGGCTGTCAGAAATGAAACATGAACCCACTGTGCAAAGGGCTGTCCTGAAGCCTGTAGCTCATTGTCCAGACCAAATTGACAGCAAAATTCATCCAGCAGCCTGTGGCTGTGGTGGGATAGAAGTGCTTCTGGTGGGACAGAATACCCCATACCCCTGTGCCGTCAGTCCCTTCTCAGAGCAACAGCAGCTTCCCCGTGGGGTACCTTGTGTTCTAAAACAACCTAAGCAGAGGATGGGAAACCAGAACCACCGTTATTAAGGTGTCCCCTGCAGCCAGAACGTGATGGTGCTTCTCACTCTTGAAGAGGCAATGGGGTCTGGTGTGCTAAAGCTGAATTGAAGCAGATCTGAATGCTGAGCTGTTGGGGGACACTGCGAGTGCTTCTGTCACTGCATACCCTGGCAGGGAGGAGTTAGCTCGTGATGGAGAGACATAAAAATCATGCTATGGGAGGTTCAGACTATGATGGATGAGATTCTGCTGTGGCTGCCTGCAATATTGCCCTTTTTATCCACCTCACACCATATGCTCTTGGCAGAATAGCTATAACATAAAGGAATCACTTCACTCCCATTGAAATGCGGCTGCGTTAGACTACTCAGCTGTAATCAATGAAAGAAAAACACTTGGTGCCTTTTAAGCTGTAAGGGGAATTTACAGAGAGAGAATGAAATTATTCAGTGTGAATTCAGCTGGGCTGCAAGGATGGGCAAAACCTTCCCCTTCAAAACAGTGAAGTAGAACTTTACTGAGAAGTTACTTTGGTTTTCTGAGATCATCACATTTAAAATGACACAAAAAGGTCATGGATATCTCAGTAGGTCTGACTCAGACCAGTGGAAAGTACAGGACATTGTCTTGGAGGGTTTTTGTGAGTTAATAAAAAGTTTCCTGGAATGATTTACAAATGATTTACAAATCTGGATTGCACAAAGGAATACAACAAAGGGAAATGGGGAAACTCAGGTTGCACAAAGCATTGCAGAGCATTTGTGAAAGTAATTTTCTAACTGTCGTAAGTAAAGGCTGGAAGTCTAAGAATTTCTGGGATTTTGTACACTGCTATGTACTTACTTATGCTAAAATCCAATATCTCCATTACTAAAAATATAGCTTCATCATTCAAAAAAAATTTAAAAAAGCTTTCTTAAGTGTGTTTTCTACCAAACTGGTTTGCACTTCATTGTTAGGCTGGTGCTTCCTTTTACAGAAGAGGGCTGGATTAAAATTGCATGCATCTCTTGGAAATAAATTGACCTTTTGAAGAACTCTTTGGGTAAGTCATGGAAGAGCTGAGGAGATAGTGGAGGACTGGTAGAAAAGAATAGTTGGTACAATGTTCAAAGAAAAATGGAATAATGATCCTAACATCTGGCTCGTAACTCCAATGCAAAGAGCATCACAATAAAATAAGCTATTTAATTTTTACAAGGGAATATCCATAAAGATAATCAGACAGGTGACTTCAATGGATCTCTGATAGTTTGTGCCACCTGGGGTTTTCTTCTTATTTGCCACACAGGGGAAAGTTAATGAAAATAACATGCAGGTGTGGATGATGGAGAAAATCCAGCTAGAGGGATGAGTGAGGGAAACGAGAGTGTACCAGGGTGTACGTAACTAAAGGATGGAAGCAGTTGCTATTTCAGTTTTGGATCAAGGTCTGTGAAATACAGAGGATCTCAAAGGTGACAATTTGTTTGTAGTGAATGTCAATGGCATCTGGCAGTCCAGAGAAGGCACGGGTTGTAAGGATGGCTTAAGATGTGACTGGTGGGACTCGGCTAGTAAGTAACGTAAAGCTGCACCTTTTCCCCTGATACATATCCCCTCACCACAAGAAGGATGTTGAGGCTCTGGAGAGAGTCCAGAGAAGAGTGACGAGACTGGTGAAGGGGTTGGAGAACAGGTCTTATGGGGAACGGCTGAGAGAGCTGGGGTTGTTTAGCCTGGAGAAGAGGAGGCTGAGAGGAGACCTCGTTGCGCTCTACAACTACCTGAGGGGAGGTTGTAGAGAGGAGGGTGCTGGCCTCTTCTCCCAAGTGACAGGGGACAGGATGAGAGGGAATGGTCTCAAGCTCCACCAGGGGCGATTTAGGCTGGACATTAGGAAACAAAGTTTCACAGAAAGGGTCATTGGGCATTGGAAGAGGCTGCTCAGGGAGGTGGTTGATTCACCTTCCCTGGAGGTGTTTAAGGGATGGGTGGTCGAGGTGCCGAGGGGCATGGCTTAGTGATTGATAAGAATGGTTGGACTCGATGATCTGGTGGGTCTCTTCCAACCTGGTTATTCTATGATTCTATGTCTGCAATTATTCTGTTTTCCTTCACATGTGAGGCCCCGTAGCTCAGCTCAAGGCGTGGACAGTGGAAAACTGCTGTTATGCTGCTGTTACCAGCAAGGTCTCATCAGGGGTGAACTGGGCTCATGGAGATTCCCGAGTGTAAAAAGACCTTGAAGGCTCCTGCTGCAGGTCCGTGTTTGTGGAAAGTGTGTGCCAGCTGCTTACCAAATCTCTGCTGAAGGCTTCTATGTATTTTTTTCTCCTTTTTTAATCACTCAAATTCAAATAATATTAGGATCATAACTATAAAATATTATACTGTCATACAACATGTTTTGTGGAAGGCCATCCTAGTATGAAGGTAATTTCTTCAGTGTTGCATACTGGCGAGAAATGACAGGCTTGCAATTAAAAACAAGAAAGACTGACAGAATGGAGTGAGACAGCTGGATATTCTCCTTTTCATTTAGAAGCAGGCAGCTACCGTTGGACTATTCAGGATTCTGGCATTACTGTTTAAAAGCCTTAATCAATATGCATGAAAGTTTTTTTTCTGTTTTGTTTTTTTTTTTTCATTGGTTTGTGGTGACAAATTTATATAAGTTTATCTAGAAGATTTCTAAAACTAATAGCATTGGTTGTATGAATATGATGCAGTTAATGTCTGGCTGAAATACCAGCAGTCTATTATTAATTTTAACGTAAGAATGGGAACACTAACATTATCTGAATTCCAATTATTGTGGGAAGGAGCAAAACACGACTAATAGGGGGAAAAGAACCATTCTTTACTACTCTGTTCTGTGCTGTGCCCATTGCCCAGCTGCTGGGACATGTTAGCTGCAGGAGATTTGTTTTAAGGCATTGGGAACCTGAAATGAAAAAGATTTTCTGAGCAAGATGCTCTCAGTTTGAAAATGTGATGGTATTTGATGTATCACAGGCTTAATTCATGTTAGCCTGGCATATGTGGTTTGTTATACCAGAAACCAAATTTTCTGAGGTGGTAATGCATTGTGCAAACACCAATACTGCTGTTTTCCACTGCTGTTCACACCCCTCTTTCCAATGGCAAACAAGGGATGCATTGCACTCGGAGAGCTGTTTCTTGCTAAGTCATCCTTACAAAAAAGGGGAAAAAAAGAGAAATTTCAAGGCCATTTTTTGTAAGCACAGTAGCGCCCTATAAAACTGCATGAAGAAGTCAAGCTGAGCTTGGTCCTGCCCTCCCATACTGGTCTTGGGAAACTTCTCCAGAAGGTTGTTTGGGTGTTTTGATTTTGGTGTGGTTGATTTGGGATTTTTTTTTTTTTTGTGTTAAATCCTTTTACAGGCATCTTTATGTGTAATTTTGGAAAAGATTTCAGGGCATGTGAACCCATGATTTGCTGCTAAGTCCTGTATAGAACCAGGAGGCTGCTCTAGGCATGATGCTTCTGTGGCTCCTAAAGAGAGGCAGAGTAAAGCCCAAAGGCAAGGTGGATTTTAACCTTAATTTCCAGCTATTCTCTGAGAGCAGGTGGAAAGATGGAGTCATGTTCTGCTCTCTGGACCCTGACAAAAATCCAGAGACAGCACAAGTCCTGAATGGCAGAACTGAGAGGAGCATTATCTGTGCCTGTGTTGAGTGGGGAAAGGGCTGTTTGCTACACTGCAATATAACTCGGATCTGGATTATCCTCTATGTGAACACAGACAAACTGATTTTTAAGACCTCTGTCATTGGAGCAGAAGTGAAAAAAGTTCTCAAAACTGTTGATTGTTTCTGGGTGGTTGGATACAATGCCTAAAGCATCCCTCACGCTGCGTGGAGGTCACACTGTGCAACACTGGAGATGCTTCATGTCTTGACTTGGGGTTAAAGTGGGGAGAATAGCCAGTTTATAAATAGGTTGGAAAAGACCTCTTGGATCATCTAGTCCAACCATTCCTATCTGACATTAAACCATGTTCCTGAGCGAAAAAACAGGAAAGAAAAAATGCTAGTGAGATCCTCATAGCAAATAAAATTTATTCTGCAGTTGACAGCTTCTCTCCTGCTGTAATTTAGGTAATCTCTAGGCAGCATAAAAGTCAGATTCCCATCTTTAGTTCACCAGCATCAATGCAGAAAACTCCCCTTCAGTCACAATGACACCACTGCAATCCTGAGCAGTGCTGCCTAGCCTAAGTTAAGCATAAACAGAGCACAGAGGATAACATTTTTACTGGGGGCTAGAAGTGCTAGGAATCACTCTCTGGTATGCCAGAATCTGAGAGTGCTCATTATATGATATATTAATAGTGTGATTTGGAGAGGCCACTGCTGCATTTGGGCTCTGAAGTTATATAGCACCATAAGCTGCTAAACACATAAAAGCACATTACCCTTTAAGATCTTGATTGTCTTCAGTTTACTATGCCTGTTCAAATGTGTTATGCTTTACAAGGGACAATATTACAGTGCATGTGATAAAACTACTGTATTACTACCACAGCCAGAGTGGCTCATGCTGTGCTCCATGGGCGAATATGAGGAAGCCAGGAGGCTTCAATGTTTAAATGCCAGAATGGGATCCAGGAGGGGAAGAAAAAAAAAAAAAAAGAGGCAATGATGGAAGTCCAGTCCTCCTCTTCTTCAGAAGCAGTGACACCTTCCAGAAAGCTGATATTCTTCAAATCCTCTTCCTGATGTACTTCAGACCTGGTTAAACCAGAAGATGCTTCTTAGGGTGATTTATAAAATACTTTTCTTTCCAAGCTAGGCTTTGCACAAATATATCTGCTGAGGAAAATATTTGGCTTGAACTGATATGGAATAGTGCTCAGTTTGACCAGTATAAAAAGTCTGAGGAGCAAAAGGTTCCTTTATGGGCCACAAGCTCTAGCATTGCCTACTTTTGATTTGGAAAACTTATGATTTTTTTTCCTAGGCATTGTGTTTATGTTTTTTCTGGCTTCTTCTAAGATGATGATAGCACTTTAATATATTATTATCTGTTAAATTGTATATTTAAGGTGCAAGATGCACCAGGTGGTGTGGCTGGATGACACAGTCCTTCTGTCTGGCACCTTGTAGGAATCACTTTTATAAAAATCCTGTTTCCTACTCAATACAATTGAACCTCCATTACTGGTTTCCCCTCAACACACAGGACAGGGGTGCATCTTTTACGTACTTGTCCTTGATTCTTGAGACTCTAAAGCTAATAAGATGTTACACCATAAATATGTTTTGAGCAGTCCACCTACAAAAGACAATCATCTGGATTAAGAGCAGTTTAAAAGATCCCATGATTATGGCATGGCTTTCTTTGATTCACAAGTAATAGCTGCTACTGTGTGTATTTGGAGAAGAGAAAAGGAAAAGCCACCATTGAGAAGGCAAGAAAGGAAGGAAGAAATCAGCCCAAACCCCCCTGGCACTCCTGTGTGCAGCTTGCTTTCTCATCAGGATGTCTCTCTTGGATGGAACCACCCCTGCTGCCTCCTCAGGAAAATTCCTTGAATCTTGTGTGTTGGAAAGTGAAAATAATATTTCATAAACATACACGGGCAGATTTATGCCAACTAGAAGTCCATGAGAGGATTTTTCAAAAACGTATTTGACAGTGAATATAGTGTGACTAAATGACTGGAGGAACATTTGTCAACTTGAGCAGGTAACAATGTGGCCTTATCTCAGTTATTTCCATTGCGATCGAGAAGGTGGAGAGAGTAGCCAGACACTCTTGTATCTCTCTCAGCAGTTTATCTAGAATTTACATAAACTAATCTATGCCAAAGTCCTGTGAGAAGGACCTTCTCTGATAAGATCCTGCCCCTGCAATGACAGACATCTCCCTGGAAAATCTGCTCTCACCAGATTTCACTGTCAAATGGGAATCTTGTGCCTTAACCAACATGTAATTTTGCCTGGAGATTAGAGTACTATTTTAATTTATCTGCACTTACTGTAGCAAATACTACAAAATGCAAATCTTCCGGTATGAAGATACAGTTATGTAAGAACTTATTAAAAATTGTCTTATTTAAGAATGCCCTTGAGCATATGTTCAGTTTCAGCAACACGTCCTGAAGAGTGAGGGTCTTAAAAATGTACCTGAGAATTTTCCTTCCTCACTGATGGATTTAAGTAAACTATTATCTAATGCAAGTGGGCATTTTTCTCTGTAAGATGACTTAGCAGAAAGAGCATTTCTTCAGTCAAAATCACATTCCTTTGCAGGAGAGATTCTTTCTGCAATTTCTTGCATTAGAAGGTTTTTTCAGTGATGTTTAAAAATCATTGCATAACAAATAATGTGCCATGAAAAAAAAAAAAAAAGGACACTAAATGAATTTTTCCTTTTAAGCCTCAAAAATATTTGGACAGAAAAATCTTTAAACCAAGGGAAGTGTGAGTTCATGAGAACATTTCAGATATTCACACTGGGGTACAATGGCAAAAGCAGCTTTGCAAGACCAGCAGGTATTTTTCCCTACAGCCTCTTGAAAAGGCAGACTCATTCCTTTCCTAGGGACAGCAGAGAAGCGCATTAAGCTTTGGTTCATTCCGTGCATTCAGTGAAGAGAGTTTTTTTGGGAAAGATGCCCAGATACTATGGACCAAGTTCAGTTCCAGCGTAAGCAGACAGAATTCCCACTGAAATCAATGTGAGTTGCACCTGCTGACTTTGGAGTTGAATATGGCCCAATATGTGGATACTATAAAGGTTCTGTTTCCAAAGTTTCTTCTGGCCTGTTTTATGGGAATGCAGACCTGGCGCCAGGAATGTCAGAAGACCAATAAATTCACTATGGGAACTTCCAGGCAAATGACAAGTTTCTCACACAAAACAAATCCAGAAGCTTACACGATGCTGAAGGACAAATTCTCAGTGTTTCCCCAGTTCATTTGCATGAATACCAGTTTCAGAAATGCTCTGAGAGAAGAAAATGGGGAGTGTGTGGCTGGGAGAGATACTAGGGGAAATGCATTGATTGGTTTGCCAAAATTATTTGGATAAATCTCTTAATTAGCCTGAGTATTTGTTAACTTGCTGGAAGAGTGGTCTGAAATCACTAAGAAAGGCATACGACATGTATATAAGCTATTTGATGGCTGGTCTCAAGAGCTCCTGTGCTTCTTCCCAGTTTGGACTGAATTTTTACTGTGACTGTCTCCAGGGGAAGAATAAAAGTGCAGACAGGGCTAGAGGAGTCCATCCAGAAAAAAGCAGTAGCTTGAATGTATCCACGTGGCGTTGAATACAGAGGAGTTAACAAAGGCATTATGTAAAGGAGACAGTTTGTCTCTGTTGGGGCTATAATCAGCTAGTAACTGGGATTTAAACAACTGAGATTCAAAGTCCATTTTTTGATTAATTTCTCTCTTATAGAATCAGCCTCCTCATACAGCACATGGCAAGTTGTTTGTAGGTAGTGGAAGTAGAGAAAGAGAAAATTAAGACTGCAGTAAAAGAAATAATCTTTTTAGATTCTTTTTTTAAATTCTAAACCAAATAAGCATTAGATTTGTATCCTACATTCTGATTTGACCTGAAGTTTGAAAATATTTGAAGTTGTTATTTCTGGTTCAAGTTAATTTCATTAATATGCAAAACTATTTGTTGAAACGCTGTCATTTTCTCCAAGCAGGATGTATTCACTTCATAGCATGAGTATCGCACCTGCTCTGAGCTCTGGTGTGGTACGAAGAATTAGGGTGAAAGAGCAGGGTGAAGGCAGTGAGTACCCAGGTGCCAATGGAAAATGATCTTTCAAAGGAATATTGTAATTTCTTGCGTGTGGCATGTCCTGGAAAAGACTGTTTAGAAATTTCTTTTCCAAGCTGCTTATGATTAACAATTTTCTTTCCACGTCCTCCATCCCTAGCCCAATATTCCTTCTGCTGCCACCGAACCTATATGAGTCATCCATCTTAAAATATGTGTGGTCAGACAGAACACTAACGTGTGCACACACACATACACACATACAGAGTAAATTAGGGGAAAATTGATGTCAAGACCTATCAAGTAAGAAGGACCTTTTAAAACTAACCTTCAGAATGTGCTAATATTTACACATTCCCAAACCATCTGGAAATATGTTCCGACTGCTTCAGAGCATTTTCACTATTACTTAAATGTATATGTAACCATTCACAGTTGTACATCTATTTACTCTAAAACCTAATGAGAATACAATGTCTTGGATAAAAACACCTGGCCAAATCTTAGCTTTTTTTAGGAAGCAAAAAAAATCCTATTTCAACTAACAAGGAGTCAGGGTTTCTTTTCTTCAAAAGTTTTCAGAAACCTTTTTTTCCTTTTTATGCTAGAGAGCCGATTTATTAGTTTTAAGGCTGAGCTTTTCCACCATCTTTTTAAGTTAACATTTTTCTCTCTTCTTGCTAATGCAAAATGGTTGGGATTTCATTAGGTTTGAAGGAGTTTTGTTGCTAGCCAGTCATAGAAATGATGGAAAGCTGACTAAATGAAACTTAAAAATGCATATTCTTGTATGTACCATGTCTATGTAGAGGTTAGTATTTTTTCTATTTTGTATAGAACTCTGCCAAAGATTTGGTAGAAATGAACAGTTACAGTCCATAATTTAACCCGCTATTGATTTTATTTTGGGTTCCATTTATATGTTCCGCTGAACTAGAACAAATAATCTTAATTTTCATAAATCCATCTCCAGCTGAAGTTAACTGCAACTACAGAAGGAAATGAGAAGTTTATTGTGAAATATATTTAAAATAAATGACTGTGTACGTGAGAGGTAAAAATATAAGAAACCCCCCCTCCAAACTCCCACAACCTAGAAGCATTCACGATCCTTATAATAATTCTGCAGGTAGAAGGGGTGAACTTATAGTCACTAATGCTGATCTGCACCTGTGTTCCTTTCTTCCCAGTAGAAATAATTATCCTCCTTACAAATCAACTGTGACATTTAATTGCCTATAAACACACTTTAAAATCTGGGGATGGATATTCCTATTCAGTTGGAAAATGCAGTAAGTTTCTTCCAAGTATTGATATGATTACAGCAACTCCTGTCATTGCTGTGGGCTGGCAGCACATCACCCCAGAGGGCAGCCAGCTGGACCTGCTTTATGCTCAACAGGATTTGTGTACATCCAAGGTTTAAGAAGTGAAAACACAAAGTGCTTGATGCAAAAATCAAATAATATAGTAAGGACAGATCCTTTCTGCCTGTTACATGGCATAAGAGTCTGACCACTCTCCCAATTAGGTTGGTGGAATTCTTGCTGGTAACATTACCTACTGAAGTGAAAGCATAAGTTGCTTTGAAAGAGTTAATAATACAAGATTAATAGCCGTTATAAACGTGTTGCAGACATCAGGAATTTGTGTTATAAAATGTAATAAGCACATCAACAGATGGTCTGGTAGATGCTCACAAGCCATGGTTACAAGCAAGCGATTGACCTGTTGGACTCTGTAACAATCTCCACAACTGACTAGCCATGTATTCAAACACCTCTCAGTCATTCATTAACTCTTTGTAAACTATTTACTCACACAACATTAATATACAGCGTGATCACATTGCCACTGTCTCCAACAGGAGTAGGACAGAGCCTAATTACTTGCAACAGTTTATTAATTCAATATATTAACGGTAGGCACGTTTTGACAGCCGTGGTGCTGGAGCGGGGAAGCCGACAGATGCTGGAAGCACACGGCAGCTGTTCTCCTGCTCCTATTGCTCACTCGTACTGCCACGCTCACCTTTGAGGTGTCTTTTTTGACTAACTTGTCACATGCAGAAAAACGAAAGGGGAAACAAACATGACAACGCAGAGGTTTGGTAGGGAAGTGAAATTGCCATTGTTGTGCTGTGACGCGAAGGCTCGGTGTGATTGCAGAGTTCTCCGACAGCCTTTTAAGACACTGTCAAAAAGGCATAAACATCAGCATAATTTATCGGCGGCTATTTTAGGCAGGTGCATGGGAACTCTAAATATATGGCATTCACCACTTGCTGCAGTTGCTATGGATATGATATCTCGGGCCTGTAACTAGGGTTATAAATGCTGTTGTGCACTTATTATTGTTGTTGTTATTAAAACATGAATTTTATAGTTATTCCTTCTCAGCTGCTGCTCCTAAATTGTCCATGTAACTGTTTGAAGGAGACGTGTATGGAAAAGAAGCAATAAACAATACCCTTTCTTCCCTTCTGCTTTTTATTTACTCCAGAAGGGACCAATTTTGAGCCACTGTTTGCAGTACTATCAGGGCCAGAAGAATCAGAAATCACTCAAAGCCAAAGAAGTGCACTTTGTTTGGGTCTATCTGATTAGTATGCTGCTATTTAAGTCTTGCATACACCAAACATATCCAGTCTTTCAGTTTGCCTTGAAGAGGTGATCTCCAGCAGCTGCCAGAGAGATGATTACTTCTGCCAAAATCCTGTCCTACGCTGCAGATCTGGGAAAGAAGTGTCAGCTGGTGGATGGAGAGGCTCTAGAGACACCTCGACCACTGCAGAGAAGTTATCGGCAACCTGCTCACCCAGTGTCTATCTGAGTGTATGCTGTGTTCCTGTCCCTTTGCCAAGAGGAGACCAAGCACTTTCCTGCAGATGGGAACCTATGAAGGTCATTGGTAAGTGATGCAATTGACAGCAGAGCAAAAAGTGGAAAAAAGTGCAAAATGTAGTAAAACTGGGCAACACACATTTTGTCTAACATTGAAGGACTTGTTAGGAGTCTATAAAATGCAACTAGTAAGTGGAGATTTTTGGAGAAAATAAATGATGTCCAAGGATTTGTATGTGTCCTTCAGGTGTACGGATCATACTCACTCAAGTTGTGTAAAAGATGTATCTCTTGCTTAGCCATAATTCCTAACCGGCCTGCTCACCGACTTAAACCAAAAATGTTCATTCTAAAGCAAAGCCTGAACAAGGCAAGCAGGCAACATCGGGAGCCCCTGGAAAAGCAGAGATGCCTGTGGTGGGTGCTCTGTGCTGGAGCTGCAGAGACCTTTGAAGAAGCAGCACCTCAAGCAGACACAGGCGTGTGGGCAATGGTCCGTGATGTCTGACCTTCGTCCTGGGGAGCTGACACGGTTGGAGGAGGCAGGAGAATAAATTTCAACTACTCCCTTATGCCGATAATACAAAATGTTCAGATGCTTAAAGGTTATGACAAGCCAGCGTCTGGTAAAGAGGTCAGTCTGCCCTGAAAGTGTTGCAGAAGCCAAAATAAAGTCTAGTCAAGCCTATGTGGAGTATGAGCACTGAGGCAGGGAAAACAGCGAGGCCTCTTTCTCCCCAGTGGTGGCCCCAGAAAAGCAGTGGTAAGGCTGCCGTTAAAATTAAAATATGGCTGAGTATTAGGATATTTGCCTTGGGCAGATATGTGTTTTGAGAGACCGGGGTCAGTGGCTGCTTTAACCGCGCTGCTTCACTCCCACTGCCACACTTCCTGAATGTTACACTTAAGTGGCATTTTGAACAGGACACAGGTATGCTGGTGGCATTCAACATCACACTCTAGAGAGTAATGTGTGTGTGTGTGTAAGAGAGTATTCATGTGTTTCTTTCTGTCCATCTGTCTATCTCAAGGACCATAAACCAGCAGTGGAAAAAGGACAGGCATGGAGCCCAGCGCAAATGGAGGGGGAAGACTGATTGTAGAACCAATGGGACAGAGAAGAAGGTAATTTCCTACCATCAGGAAAAATCAAGTAATGATAAAATCATTCCTTACACTCATGAAAATTATTGTTTAGACTTTATGTGTGAAAAGAGGTGAAAACTTTGCAGAAATGTAGACACACAGTATACACTGAACAGTGCATACCTTGTTTTTAAACAGTTTGATTTATTATTAGTGGTCTTATGCAGGAGAGACTGCCAAGGATTGGGACCCCAGTGATTGCTAGGCAATAACAAAAGACCAGTGATTGCTACAGTTCATAGCTGAGCTGTTGGGCAAGAAACAGCAGGCAGAAAAGCTGGAATTGAAGTCTGTGTTGGTGGGAGAATGACCTAAGAAAATAAACAGGTTATTTTTGTTAATGAGGGGTGGTTTTACCAAATATCAGCAAGGACTGCAAATGGCTACAACTGGGAAAGCCTTGATGTATCACATTCTTGATGTATTCAGATGGAACTGGCGAAACTATGATCTATAGGAATTCCGCGTTTTGATCATCTCTTTTAATCCACTGGCTGAAACGTTTCCCTTCTGAGCTGCATATTTTTATATCCAGTTTTGCTTTCTTGAGATTAAGTTCCAATAAAACATTTAAAATCATTTCTTGATCCAAAGAAAGGCTTAAGCTATTCAAGTTGCTTGTAGGATCTGAGTATTGTTCAGCCTAGAGTAGGATACCAGATCTGGGTTCCTGGTAAACAGAAACTTTTGATCATTCATATCAACCTCCTTTGTGCAGGTCTGTAGATAAAAGCAGAGCCATACAGTGTTGGCAAGGAAACAGATTTCATCATGAACCACCTTTGTACATTGCCATAAAAAAATGCCTTTAATTTGGCCGAATTATAACTCTTGCACATGTAGCATAGTTTGCTTGAGGCTTCCATAGTGAAAGATATGTTGGTGCTGTGGTTTTGCATGCTGAAAAATCCTGACTTAAATATTTCTTATGAAAATAACAGGACCACTCTTGAAGAAATATGACAGCATACAGGAGCTGAATCTGATTGAAAGTGTGCACTGAAGCTGAGCGTGTGTATGTGCATGGCTGGCACTGAAAGCTGCTGAACATGTGAAAGGATAAGGAAAGCTGAACACTGGGCACAACTCTCTTAACCTCTGGAGAGTATGGAGCTGTGGTCATCTCAGCATGCATAGGAAAGGGGCTCCTTCCCATGTATGTCCACAACATAAAGGTTAAAAATGTCTTGGCAGGGTCCACTCAAATAATTCCAAATTACTAATTTCACATTGGTAGCTTGGGAGTGGAGGGTGGAGAGCACTGTGAATGCCTCCAGTTCAACACAGTTCTCTTATTCTAATCCATTCTTTTGCTTTTAAAAGAACCTGACAGATTCCAGAAATGAACTATGTTACAGCATCTATAGGACTGTGTTTACACAAGGCTGTAAGCTCTCTGGGGGCACAGTGCATCTTTTTGTTCTCTGCTTGAACGGCATCTAGTACAATGTGCTTGTCCATGAGTCGCCCTGTTCGTCAGAGTAATGAAAGAAAGGCTATTTTATAATAATACAAGTACTTTATGACAGCAGAATGATAAATTATAGATGTTCAGTTCCCACTTCAGCTCTGTCTTTACACAACAATACATTAATTTGTAAATAACACATTACAATTTCTGCTGCGTCAATGCCACAATACAGACAGAAAGGACACTTGTTCTGCTTCATATCCAGCACTGGTATCAGGCACAGCTGTATAGCACAATATTAAAAATTTATTGGACACGACGATCTTCCTGGTCCATTATAGCCAAAGCCTTGAAGGCCCATGTGCTGTCGATAAAGTCTATGGTAGACATGTGTATGGCAGTTGAGGACAGTTTCATCCATAAATGCCTGTTTCTCCTACATTGAATCTTGAGGATTGTGCTACCACCCAAAAGGATATGCACCCATCCTTTGACTTATTGAATTATTGTCACAGCTCTGGATATGTCTGTGTGTAACAATTCTGCCCCTGTTGGACTCAGTGACGATTTCCCCCTCAGTACTGTAATGCAGAATAAAGCTTTCCAGCCTTCCTAAGCGAAGGAGAGCTCGTGTGTAACTAAGACAGCAATACTGGACCATTCTGACAAGGCAAATGGTATAAAACAGACAGAGAAACCACAGGAAGGAAAAATAATTTTTAGGTTGTGGAAAAAAATGTAGTAACGTAAGTGAAGTCTATCGTAATAGAAGATGTTCAAGAAGAATTTAGGTTTAAAAGTGAAAACTTAATTTTGACATTTGCATTAAGTATATGACATTTGCATGTTTCTTAATGTAGCTTTTTTTTTTTTTTTTTTTTTTTAAAGTAGAATATGGCCAATGATCCCAGATGACTGCTTGCTAATACTTCAGCATCATTTTGCTATCTCCCCGTACCAATGTATTGAAACAAATCTATGATAACTCAGGACATCCTGTGTGCTGTGCAGCACGGCTGCTACCAGCTGTAGTGAAACAGGGGGAACATGGACCGTGTTTTCTGATTCCAAAAAGCCCAAACCTTCTCTGCTTCATCTCCTGCCATCTCTTCCCACATGGGGCCTGGATGCACAATGTCACTGCAGGAGACTTGCGAGCAGTGGAGAAACACACATGAAACAGAGAGTATTGGAGTAGTCATTGAAGGGCAGGAATAAGGCAGGAGACATGTTCCGCTGCTGTTTGTTCCCCCAGGTGAGTGATGTCTTTGACGATCCTTTTGGGCCCCTTGCTACAAGAAAGGCATTGAGGTCCTGGAGTGTGTCCAGAGAAGAGCAACAAAGACGGTGGAAGGGCTGGAGAGCAAGTCTTACAAGAGGTGGCTGAGGGAACTCTAGTTTAGCCTGGGGAAAAGGAGGCTGAGGGGAGACCTTATCGCTGTCTACAACTGCCTGGAAGGAGGTAGTAGTGAGGTACGTGTTGGTCTCTTCTCCCAACTGACAGGTGACAGAGGAGAGGGAATGGCCTCAAGTTGTGCCGAGGAAGGTTCAGATCGGACATCAGGAAAAATTTCTTCCCCGAAAGGGTTCTTGGGCAATGTTGGAGGCTGCCTAGGCGGGGATGAAGTCCCCATCCCTAGAGGTGTAAATGAAGTGCTTAGTAGTGGACAGGTGTGGTTGAACTTCATGATCTCAAAGGTCCTTTCCAGCCTAGCGATTCTACGATTCTCTATTTATTCCCCGTATACTCCCTGTCTGCTGCCCGGACCGCATCCCTCGGAGCAGCTCGCTCCAGGCGGTCGGCGTTCAGTCCTGAGGAGCAACTGCAATTAAACACCGTCAATAAACGAACAGAAGACGTGAGAATCGGGGCCGGGAGCCGCTCATCGCTCCTGCCTCGATCCCCTCCTCTCCACGCACGTTTCTCACCCCAGGGGAGCGCACACCCCAGGGCTCCCTCACCGCCTCCTCGCCCCATTCCCCCCTTTCTCGGAGGGTGGGGGCCGCGCTCCCAGCCCCCGCCTCCCGCAGCAGCCGCCCGGCTCCGCTCCGCTCCGCTCCACGCCGGCTTTTCCCCCGCGCCCGCTCGCGCCCCGCCGCCGCCGCCGCCTCCGCGCGCGCCGCCGCCGCCTGGGCGAGGGGAGCCCGCGAGGCGAGGGAGGGGAGTAGGCGGGCGGGCGGGCGGGCGCGCGCTCGCGCGTGTGTGTGTGTGTGTGTGGAGGGAGGGGGGTGTGAGCGCGCGCCACCGCAGGCGGGCGCGCGGGATTGAGAGAGAGAGGGCGGGCGCGAGCCCCGTCCCCGCGCGGCAGCGGGAGGAGAAGCGGCGGCGAAGGAGGAGGAGGAGGCGGTGGAGGAGGAGGAGGGAGCAGCAGCGCCGGGGCTCTTGTTTACCAGCGTTTACGGGAGTCGTTGTGCAAAGCGAGCCAGCGCGGAGGAGGAGAAGGCGGGGGGAGACGCAGCAGCACGAGCGCTGCAAGCCCTGCTGCAAGCGAGCGGCGAATTAACTGGGAGGAGCGGCGGCAGCACCAGACCCTTCCCCCCTTGCTCCCCTCCCCGGAGGAATTACAGACCCTTCGCCGCGAGCTCCTGGGCTTTGACCTTCAGCAGAACCGGCTCGCCTCGCCCCCCGGCTCCCCCCGCCTTGGGTTGGGCAGCGTCGGGGGAAGCTTCGCAGCCGGAGGAGGAGGGAAAAGGGAGAGGAAGAGAAAAAAAAAAAAAAAGGATTTACAAATTCGCTGGGTGTTTTTTTTTTTTGTTGATGTTGTCGTCCTCCTCCCCCCCGCCCCCGGCGTGATGGCGAGGCGGCTCGGAGGGATGCGAGGAGCAGAGCTGCGGGGGGAGGCGGCGGCGTGCTGAGCTCCGCTCGCCCTGCTGCTGCTTTGTGTCTGTGTCCTGGATTTTTCCCCCCCTCTTTTTTTTTTTTTTTTTTTTTTTCTTCTCCTTCTGGGAGAAGGAGCTTGTGGCAGCGGCGCCGAGGAAAGGAAGAGGAGGAGTAGGGGTGGTGGCGGCGAAGCTTTTGCGATTCATTTTCCTTGGCGATCCCGCATTTGAGGAGCCCCCGCAGCCGGGCGGGCGGTGGTTGCGCGCGGGGTGTTTCCTCCAGCGCCGAGCGGAGTCGGGGTGGGGGGGGGACCCCGCCGGGGCAGCCCCGTGCGCGGCTGTTGTTTTGTAATAAGATTTGTCTGGGTCGCGCACACCCTCCCTCCCTCCCTCCCTCCCTTCCCCGCCTTCCCTCCCGGTTTTTTTCAGTGCGCGCTGCCTCTGCGTTTGAAAATGGAGGTTGAAGATGCGGAGCCCCGAGGCGCCTCCTGCTCGCGGCTCCCCCGGCTCCAGCGCGGCCGGCGCTGAACGGGGACCGCCGGGCCCCGGGGCTCCCATGCCGCCTCCTCCCCGCTGCTGCTGCTGCTGCTGTTGTCGGGGCCGCCGTTGATGCATCCCGAGTATCCGTGTGCTCTCGGTGTGGTTGCTCCGGAAGATCAACACCCAGGGACCTCAAAAAACCCCGTCGCTCCGCCAGCCCGAAGGGTCTTCGAATCGTTCGTTTCTTGAGACAACGTGGATTTATTTACCCAGACCCGCTTCTCGCCCGCCTTTCTCCTCCTTCGTTATTTTTAGAGGAGAGAAAAAAAAAGCGAACGATTTTGGACTCTTATTTGTTTGTTTGTTTTTCTTTTTTTTTTTTTTTCCGGAAAGAGGGATTTTGTCCAATTAAAAAAAGAGGAATGAAGTCTGGCGCTGGAGGAGGGTCCCTCGCCGTCTTCTGGGGGTTTCTGCTCGTCTTCGCCACACTTTGTTTGTGGCCGACAAATGGGGAAAGTGAGTACGGAGCGCACAGGGGGCGGTGGGGGGGAGCCGCTCCCTGGGTGTGTTGGGGGGGCTCCCTCTGCGTGTGTTTGGGAGGGGGCTCCTTCTGTTTGTGTGTGTATGTTTGGGGGGGGGAATCCCTGTGTGTGTGTGTGTATGTTTGGGGGGGGATGATCCCTCTGTGTGTGTGTATGTTTGGGGGGGGATGATCCCTCTGTGTGTGTGTATGTTTGGGGGGGATGATCCCTCTGTGTGTGTGTGCATGTTTGGGGGGGGGATGATCCCTCTGTGTGTGTGTATGTTTGGGGGGGGATGATCCCTCTGTGTGTGTGTGCATGTTTGGGGGGGGGATGATCCCTCTGTGTGTGTGTGTATGTTTAGGGGGGGGATGATCCCTCTGTGTGTGTGTGTATGTTTGGGGGAGGGGCTCCCTCTGATTGTGTGTGTATGTTTGGGGGAGGGACTCCCTCTGATTGTGTGTGTATGTTTTGGGGGGGGCTCCCTCTGTGTGTGTATGTTTGGGGGGGGCTCCCTCTGATTGTGTGTGTATGTTTGGGGGGGCTCCCTCTGTTTGTGTGTGTATGTTGGGGAGGGGGCTCCCTCTGTGGTGTGGTTGGGGGGGAAGTTTCCTCTGTTCCTCTGTTTGTGTGTATGGTTGGGGGGAGGGGATTCCTCTGTTTGTGTGTATGGTTGGGGGGAGGGGATTCCTCTGTTTGTGTGTATGGTTGGGGGGATTCCTCTGTTTGTGTGTATGGTTGGGGGGAGGGGATTCCTCTGTTTGTGTGTATGGTTGGGGGGATTCCTCTGTTTGTGTGTATGGTTGGGGGGAGGGGATTCCTCTGTTTGTGTGTATGGTTGGGGGGATTCCTCTGTTTGTGTGTATGGTTGGGGGGGGATTCCTCTGTGTGTGTATGGTTTGGGGGGACTCCCTCTGTGTGTGTTTGGGGGATGCTTCCTCTGTTTATGTGTATGTGTTTGTATCCGTATGTGACTGTATGTGTGTTTGTGGTGTCCCTGCGGATATGTGTGTATAGGAGGAGGGCTCCTTGTGTGTGTGTGTGTGTGTGGTGTCCCCGTGTATGTCTGTCTCCCTGTCTGGATGTGTGTGTTTGGCGGGGTCGGAGGGGGGCGGGGGGGAAGGGCAGAGGGGGATCCCTATGTGGATGTGGGAGAAGAGGAGGTCCCTCTGTCCTCCCCTGTGTGGCTCTATGTGTGTGTCCCTGTGTGGCTGTGTGTGTTTGGATGTAGGAGTCCCCTATATGGATGTGTGTGTGTAGGGTTGTCCCCGTGTGTGTGTGTGGGAGGCGGGGTGTCCCCATGTGTGTGTGTGTGTTTGTGGGAGATGTGTGTGTGGGAGAAAAGGAGGTCCCTCTGTGTGTGTTCTCCCCTATGTAGCTTTATGCGTATGTGTGGGTGTCCCTCTGTGGCTGTATGTGTTTGGAGGTAGGAGTCCCCTATGTAGATGTGTGTGAGGTGGGATGTCCCTGTGTGTGCGCGCGCGAGGGGCTCCCTGTGTGTGTGTGTGTGTGCGCGCGCGAGGGGCTCCCTGTGTGTGTGTGTGTGTGTGTGTGCGCGCGCGAGGGGCTCCCTCTGTGTGTGTGTGTGAGAGAGAGAGGCTCCCTCTGATGCGTGTGTATGTGTGCGAGGGGCTTCCTCTCTGTGTGTGTGTGAGAGAGAAGCTCCCTCTGATATATGTGTGTGTGTGTGCGCGAGGGGCTCCCTCTGATATATGTGTGTGTGTGTGCGCGAGGGGCTCCCTCTGATATGTGTGTGTGTGTGCGCGAGGGGCTCCCTCTGATATATGTGTGTGTGTGTGCGCGAGGGGCTCCCTCTGATATGTGTGTGTGTGTGCGCGAGGGGCTCCCTCTGATATGTGTGTGTGTGTGTGCGCGAGGGGCTCCCTCTGATATGTGTGTGTGTGTGCGCGAGGGGCTCCCTCTGATATGTGTGTGTGTGTGCGCGAGGGGCTCCCTCTGATATGTGTGTGTGTGTGCGCGAGGGGCTCCCTCTGATATGTGTGTGTGTGTGCGCGAGGGGCTCCCTCTGATATATGTGTGTGTGTGTGCGCGAGGGGCTCCCTCTGATATATGTGTGTGTGTGTGCGCGAGGGGCTCCCTCTGATATATGTGTGTGTGTGTGTGTGCGAGGGGCTCCCTCTCTGTGTGTGTGTGAGAGAGAGGCTCCCTCTGATATATGTGTGTGTGTGCGCTAGGGGCTCCCTCTGATATGTGTGTGTGTGCGCTAGGGGCTCCCTCTGATGTGTGTGTACAGGAGGGGCTCCCACTGTGTGTGTGTCTGTCGGGGTTGCTCCGTCTATAGGGGTGTGTGTTCATAAGGGGCTTGCTTGTGTATGACAGGGGTTCCCCGTGTGTGTGTCCCTGTACAGGGTGTGTGAGAGCCTCTGGCTCCCTGTGTCCGTGTGAAGGGGCTCCCGGTTTGTGGCTTTGTGTATCTCCCTGTGTATGGGGAGCTCCCACTATGGGGAGTGTGTGCGTTTGTAAGGAGCTTTCCTCTGTGTGTGTGAGGGGGGGGTTTCCCTCTGTGTGTGACCCCCTATATCGATGCTGGGAGGGGGTGTTTGTGCCCCCCTATATCGGTGCTGGGGGGTGTTTGTGCCCCCCTGTGTCGGTGGTGGGGGGTGTCGGGGCCGTTTTTCACCTGCCCGCGGGGATGCTCGTGTTTTCCTCGGGTTCCGCGCCTGCTCCTGGAGCATGTTTAACAACCTGGGGCTGCATGTCTCCCTTGCTTTCCTTCCTTCCCGGGGTGTGTGCGTGTGGGAGAGCTGCTTTCACCCCCTCTCTGTGCAGACTGCAGCCCTACTCAGAGCAGGGGGAGATGCTTTGCATCCCACCATCAGCTCTGGATCCAATCCGGAGCCTGGCGCAGCGTTCAGACCTCTGCAGCTGCGAGCTACGCAGTAAACACTCGCAGGCTGGGAAGAGCCGTGCTTGCTTTCCCCGCACGGAAAGAGCTTGATCTTTGTCAATATTTAGAGGCTGTATGCAATAACCTGCCATAGCGAGTGGAGAATTCCTGGAAATTTGCACCTTGCCTTTTATTGCTGCTTTATTGCCGAGGAAGGGTTTTGCTCGCCCTGCTTGGGGAGCAGGATTACAGCGGCATCCTGCAATCTAAAGGTCACGGTCTGCTTTTATTTATTTTATTTTTAAAGTAATTTGCAGGCTGATAGCGTACGTTTGAGCAGAGGCAGGACTGTTCAGTTGCTGTGAGGCTGTAGTAAAGGCAATGGTTGTTTCTAAGCAGCTGTGCTGCATCCGGCGTTGAGGTTTGTGCCATTGGGCGAGCAGCAAGAATTGGGGCTCGTTGTGGGTGCTCAGGCCCCTCGTGCTGCGAGTGGTCTGTCTGTCTTGCTTGGGAGTCGTAAAAGCCCCGACTTTGTTGTGCATTTCAAACCTGCGGTTCTGTGGTGGTGCAGGTGAGAAGCCTGCGAGCATCACCACCTTCCTACCAACACTGGTCAGTTTTCTGCTCTCGAGTCCTGGATTGAGGATCCTTTGCATGAAATCAGCTTTCCCTGGTTTTCTGGTGTGTCTCGGTAGGCAGGGAGATGGTAAATGTGCCTTGAAATCCAACCATTTTAAAGACCGACCCTCTCCTTTGGTGTCTGCAGAAACAGGGATGTGTCTTCACTGCATCTCGATGCTTTAATTTCTTCAGCTCTGTGCTTTTCAACAAACTTCTTGAGCTGTTGTGGTGTGCCTCTCACTTTCAGAAAGATACAGAACATCGGGATCAATTTTCTGTATTTTAAGTATAAAGGGAAAGAATTCAGGAGGCAGACGGGTTTCTCTAAAAGTAGTAGTTTTGGGCTGAAAAGAAAGGCAAGTTCTTTGGATGCACCGACAATGAGGCTGACTGAAAGAAAAAAAAAAAAAAGAGCCAGAAGAGCATGGCTGGAGTCTGTAATGCATATTGAGTAATATTGCGTTTCATTAGCCAGTGAATGCCAATTAACTTCTTGCAAATTAAGGCCCAATTTAGGCTTTAGCTGGAGTGGCTGGGCCAGCTAGAGCTGCAGAGCTGCAGTTTTCCATGAGTGGAACTTTTTGGCTAGAGCCGTTCTCAAGAGGGAAAATAATTATTTTAATTTAAAAAAAAAAACAAAACCACACACAAAAAAACCCACCTGGTGCCCTTCTTCAGTGAAGGGCTTACGAAGTATTGAGTAGCATGGAGAAACAGAACAGGATAGGAGGAAATCTGTTTATCTTTAAGCTGCAAGAATACAGGCTTACAATTTATTTTCTTGTTTACCTGATACAGGGCACCTTAAAATAAAAATGCTCACCCAGCTCTGGCAATAAAATAATGCAGGAACAGTCTGTTTGGTTTTTAGATTCCAGATCCCTGAAGTGTTTGCGCTTGCCACTTAGCTAAAATGACCCAGTTAAGACCCTCCCAAATGAAATTTCTTCTTCCGAAGAAGATCTAGGCATTTAAATATTGGAAGATAAGCTGAGAAACTTGTCTTAGCTGAATACTGCCTCTAATCGATTGTCTTTGTAGTTTACAGTTTAATAGCCTTTGTTTTCATGAGTTATTGCTGAAAGAATTTTGCTGTTAGGGGGAAAAATGATCTCCAGAGCAGATGTTTTGCATCTCTTCATATTCTTCTCTCTCCCCACAATAGTGGAAGGAAGATTAATCTTAATTTTTATTTGTTTTTCATATATACTGTGTCATAGCTAAAAGGCACTTCCATTTTCGGTCAAACAAGCAAGGCATTCCTAAATAGGAATACAAAGGAGTTACAACAGGAGGGGAGAGACCCATCCCTCTAATGTTAAATGATATAAAATCTGTTTGTGTTATGTGACAGAAGTCTCTTCAAAATGCAGGTAGCTTCAGTGGAAAACTTCTGATTCAAACCCAGTCGTGTAAAGATGTTGAGAATTTCCTGAGATTTTGTTAGGCACAAAAATAAAAGCAAAAAGAGCCTTAATTAAGATAAAGTATGTGCTGGCATAAGAGTGCATTTGATGTATAAAACTTATAACTGTTGGAGACTGTTTCATCCCAGTGATGTGTTTAAGACAAAGTGTGAACTTATTGATTGTTTTACTTTTTTATATTGAGCATGATGGGGGTTTGATTTTCACCTTTGTGTACATTTACAGATGGAATGTCCAGGGGGGAATGGGTTAAACATTTAGAATACAAGTAATGGGTTTAGATCTGACTGGTACTTGAAACTGCTCCTGGTGGATCTGCTCATGTTAACTCTGCACTTTTGTTTGTCTATCCAGACTGGATTTTATATTTCTGTTGTTAATAAAGAGCAGCTCATGCTGTGTGTGTATCATCTCTCTTCCAGGTTGCTTAGTAAGCACAACCATCACCTTCTGAGTGTCGGTGTTGCACATGCTTAGCTTCCATATCAGCCTTCTGTGCGCATACTGGTTAGGGAATATTGTTACACGGGAGTTGGATAATTCCTTATCAAATTGAGAAAAAATGCCAGAGCAGTTGAGGAATTTGTGTCAGTCAGGCCTATCAGAAAGAGGAGACGAGGAGACTGTTCAGGGAGTCGTGGTGGTTGGGTCCATGGCAAGAAGCAGGAAACCGGGCAGTACTTTGACTTTTTGATTGGGTTAGATTGTACTTTCAAAGTGTTTCCATACCAGAACTGGAACAAAGGCTCATGTGACTCAGAAACTGAAAGGTTTAGGAAATGGTGGTGACTTAGCTAATATTGGGCAAAATGTTTTGAGGCCGTGAGACGGCAGGGTGTGGAAGGATGATGTGTGTTAGAAGTTTCAGTGCTTAACCAATACTTGAGGGAGGGAAATACTCTGTACAGTGAGGGAAATAAAATCTAGTTCTTAAGTGTGTTGTGAGAAGGTAGGAAAGGAAGGGGATGCAGAGAGCAGGTAGGCAGATCAATTAGTTTAATTTCTGTACAACAGAAGGCGTGATTTATTGGCTCAGCTTTGATAAACTCTTGTGTTAATTTTTGTTATTATTTCCCTGACCAGTTGTTCCCTCAAACTAATTTGGAGTACAGTTAAAGTGCAGCTCCAGGGATACTGAAATTGTTTTCATCTTGAAATATACACACAACATCTAGGGCTGAGGAATTTACATGTGATGATTTTTGAATCTGTTTTTGTTGGTAAATAATTAATTTCTATCAGTATATGTTACCTTGGGAAAAGTTGTTTCAAATCCTGTTTAATTTTCTACTAAACTGACGTTTACTAGGAAAATCTTGAAGGAGAATGTCTTCAGTGAGAATTTTTCTTAAGCTTTTATAATTAAAGTACATTTCAGGACTACAGCTATTATCTTTAAGGGACAATTCCAGTTTGTGTTTAACTGAAGCTTTTTTCTCTTCCTCATTATCTTTGTTTTATTCTGAGGTGGATTTTAACACTGCAACTGTTAACTCAGTGAGACCAGAAGAGGCAGTTTTCTTAAATGATTAATTATATTGTGTGTCTATTCCATTTGTGTGAATTGTGAGCTACTGCAGTCTTAATCGTAGAGAAGTTTGTTTAGGGTCCTGAACTTAGAGAAGGAAAATAATATATGCAGGAAGCCTGTATTTCTCGCATTAGATGTTAACTCTATGATCTCACATGGATAACTTATCTAGCTCATCTTCTGTAATGGCCCTGAAATTCACAACTTATAAACTACTGAAGTAAAGTATTTAAAAAAATCTGAGTGTTTCTCTATGCTATTAAATTATTAGTTAAATTAGTAAACTTGATGAGCGTATTTTTCTTTCTTGAAAAGATCATGACTGAGGATCAATGACAACTTTCTGAAAAAGTTCTTTAAACTTTGGTTCATGAAATTAAATATATTCCTATTTGGATTTTGGGGTGAAGCTTTCTCATGTAGAAATATTTGATTATTTTATCAACCAGCAGCTGTTGTGAGTTTGTATGTGTGAGTGCTGACATAGGAATGGGTGACCTGCAGTTCATTACTGATAACTGTTGTGTATAGAATCACCAGGTTGGAAGAGACCCACCAGATCATGGAGTCCAGCTGTTCTCACCAATCTCTAAACCATGCCCCTCGGCACCTCATCCACCCGCACCTTAAATACCTCCAGGGAAGGCGAGTCAACCACCTCCCTGGGAATTACTAAATTCAGCCTAATGTCACTAAATTCTAAAAAAAGCTAGATTTTGAGTAATTCTATCAGAGTCACATAATTAAAATTGTTGCAGATTTGTAGTTTCAGTTTATTTCAAGTATTACTGACAAAGTTGAGCTTTTAAGACTTAGGTGGTAGTGGGACATGCTGCTTTTAAGAGTTATGTGTTCAGAAAGACTTCAAGAATGCAATGATATGTTTGAAAGGTAGAAATACTGTTTTAGTATTTTGATGTATTTGACATGTATAATTTTTCTATCACTGTAAATTGTATAGACAGCTGCTTTGTGTAGGTTAGTTGGAGTAGTTTTTATGATTTATGAAAGCCACTTTAAAGAGAATAGTGTTAGATTTTGTTGTTGTTGTACAAAAGCAGAACTTAACAAACAGTAGTTGATGAAGACACATTTGCGGTTGTTAGCTAGCTTGTCTTGTATGTGGTTGGTGTGGTGGTGTGTTTTTTAACCCTCTTAGCCAAGCCATGACAGGTACAATCTGGACTGGTTTCTGTAGTACTGTTTTTGTCTTTTTTCTGTCCTGAACTGAGACAAACTTTGAGGACTGGCAAATGATTAGCAAGATACAGTGTTCATTCATATGTTTCTGTGCTCTGCAAACAGAGCTGTACCAAGACTTCAAACTCAAAAATAGGCTGTTGTTCCCTTGGGCAGGACTTGTTTTAGCTAAATAAGTTTGATGATAGTTTGATTTGTTCATTAATTAGTGCATTCTGGCAAAACTGGTGTTAGTTAGCATGGTGTTGTGAAGGTTTAACTTGCATTTATCACTGAAAGTTTTTCTTTTTAACCTTTGTAAATGCTAAATATGAGCAGTTCCCCTCGGGTATCTTTTAAGACACCAATTAACTTCTTCAATGTTGATATCCTTGAGAAGTTGCTGTTGTGGCACAAGATTATTTAAAACGTGCTGTAAAGCAAAATTGTTCTTCCTTTATTTACAGGTTGATTTACATATGACTTCTAAGCTTTAATGTCATATAATTTTACTTATTTATTAATTTTGGAATATCCAGATATGTACATTCCCTATTACTCTGTTCCTTACTTGGTAAACTTGATGTTATGAGGAAAAATAATAATCTGTATGTTTCCTTGACTGCCCAGATAGTTTTTCAATGAGTCTATTGTCTTTGATCTACCCAGTGAAAAGGGACCTCACACCCTAATAAAATACTGTGAATATTCCTGTAGAGGAACAAATCCACTTAGTAAATATTTTGTTAGAACAGCAAATGTGTGCCTTTGTAGTGGCACAAAGTCATTTTGAAAATAACTTGGAGCAATAATTCATGTTAAGGTTGTCGTTGAAGAGGAATACTAACCAGGTTGTGCTTTAAGAACTTCATTCTATGCTGTTGACTTAAAAAGAAATGTACATTTTACAAATAAGAAACTTTTTAGGCAGGAAATAGGGCAACTGCACATGTACATGCCTTCTTTGAGTACTTAGTTGGTGAAGATCGGTATTTTGGGCAAGTCCAATGACCTAATGAGTTTGTTTGCTAAGCTCTGTTAGCAAGGCACCTATTATTGAAATAGCTCTGTGACCAGTCAGGGTTGGTGTTATCTGCAAACCTCTTATTGGTGCCATTACATGCTGTAAAGATAGCTCTGTTTACTTGGAAGTGTGAGCATCCACTGATCAAAACACTTTCTCTTCACAGGTGGGCTTTTTTTGGAGTTCTTTGCTGATCCTTCTTTCTCTCTGGGGAGGGAAGCAGTGTCAGAACGTGACAACATTGGGCAAATGCCGGGAGTAGTAGAGTTCTTAACGATAGAGGCAGACTTTACAAATGTGGGTTTGGTTTTTTTTCCTGCTGTTGAATTGCGTGGTGGGTCATTTTTACTGATTGTTTCCAGAACCTTTGTAGTTTTTTCCTTCAATATGAACAGTTCACAAATTAATACACTACTTAATTTAGCTGCTTCTATAGTACTGTTTGAGTAGCAGAGTTTGATTTGAGGTAGGAAAGAATTTTTTTAAGTTCAGAATGCATGAAATGAATACATGCTGAAGTAGTCAAAGATCTCTTGTACTTTATCAGAGAGGAGTCTGCTTGAATGAAAGGTACTGTACCTGCTGTTAAGTTTATAAACTTGGTTTAAACAGATTACTTTTTAAATTATTCATGATGCGACATTAGAAGTATATCTGACAGGTTTAAAATAAATGGCTTGATGGTAAGAGGGAGCACGCATAAATTAGAGCTGGGATAATGCGCTCTTTGAAGTATCTCTTCCATTTGTTACTACTGGAATACAGTAGGTAGCTGCAGCTGAATGTGTGACTCTCAAATATAGAGTACATCATTATCTTCAAACTGTGTTGTAGTGGCATTTCTTCTGTAAGACAGGTGAGATGAAGTGGCAGAGAGGACTACGGTGCTCACTTTGTATTTAGTTATATATGCATTTCTGCTGAAATGTGGAGAATATTTATGGAACAAGACTTCTGTAAGCACAGCATTTGAAAGGATCTGCTAGTAGCTGTGTGTTGGTGAGGTTAAAGATCTGCTAGTAGCTGTATGTTGGTGGGGTCAGGGTAGCATCACATTCTTTTATTTACTCTTTTTTTGTTAGTGTTGCTGTGGGTTTGTAAGAGGTGTTTTAGCAAGGTGCTAGGAGGCTTTCTCTTATACTTAGTGGGTTTTTATGTCTGGTTTGCTTATGGATCCTGGTACTTGGCTTGAGAAGTCTTCCTGATACATATGCATGGGAAGACTTTCCAAGAGCTGAACTGTTGTGTTTGGAAAAGGTTATTGGTGGGGAAAGAGAATTCCAGATCTCTTGGATGCAAACCCAACTTTCTCAAACATAAATTGACGCAGAGCTGATTTTCCTCATTTTGTAGACAGGCAGCTCATTATGTTTGAGAAGCAAGCTTCCAAATTAATTTATGTTGTAGGAAAAAGAAAGCTGAAATGATGAGTGATAGAGCAGACCTCAAAAATAATCAGAAGTTTTTCTGAAAGTGTAAGGTCACCTTACAGAAGTGGATAGTTCCAATTTGAAGTCTTAATTGAATGGGTACAGCATTTTGCTGCAAGGTCTGATGACATCTGCTCCTGGAAACAGTCTGTAACCAAACTGTTAAAAGCTAATTGGCTTGGACTTCCGGAAGGACTTTATCCCTGGATCTCACTGGGGTGGTTTCCTCATCATTTACATTGGCTACAGTTTAGAGTCATCTCCATGTTTTGTCCTTCTATGAATAGTACATATTACTTCCCTGTTGCTCATGTTGCCTGCCCTTGGGTCCTTTAGTATGAGGGTAGAATATACCTTGCGATGCCTAAAAGCAACATTCCAGACACCTCGGGGGAGAAACAAAGGCATTGTCCCTGTCCATGTAAGGACAAACACTGCTTTACACTGCCCATCTGATCTTAGAGTGACGTTGGGTTGTTCAGTTAAGAGTTGCAATTGCAGTGGAAATACCTTGTTTGTCCTATTCCCCGTGGTCTTTGCCAGTACAGAAAATACTTTTGTTGTATTTTTGTTACTTTCTCCTGGGTTTTCTGATGTGTAGTTAAATTGTTACTGTTGTCTTTTCTAGGCAAATTTCATGTATCCACTGGGGATTTTGTTTTTCCCGGAGTTAAAATGGTGTGGCTGTTCTCCATAGGCTTTCAGGTGGCTCTGCATTTCTCTCAGCAGAGAACCAGTGTTAAGGGATACTGGACATGATGATGGCACGAACTGTTAAGAGTTCACAAGCTCCCTGGGATGGAGCTGGAAGCCCACCCAGGTCTCTGGGAGTTTTAGCTGCTGCTTCTCTTTAATTGTTCTATATCCCCAGCAGGTGGAAGCAGCTTGTGATTCTGTATTGATTGCAATTAACATCTTATTTCAGTTTATTGTGGCTGAAGCTTTTTTTTTTTTTTTTTGAGGTATACAGTTTACTGGTCCCTTGCAAATGCCCTGCCTCATCAACGTCTGGCTGTGCTAGGATATGCATATAAGTTGCTGTTATTGTATGTGCTTTGCTGCTCTTCCTCGGACCTGAGAGGTGCTGAGACCACGGAGTAGGAATGTTGCAAACCAGTGGGATGGATGAGCATTTGTTTGTGGAGGAGGATGCCAAAGTCCTGTTGCTCATGCACCTTGTTTATGGAGATTTTTGTTTTGATGAGTTATGTAGGTATTTCCTTGCAGCTCTTCCAGTGGCTGCATTGATGGTGAAGGTTGAGTCTGTGCAGTTGTCACTGTACAAGAAAGCAGAAATGGGGTTTAAGAGAAGCACGTTTGTTGGTTCAGTCTTGAGACTTGTCTTGGTTTGTGACTGTGATTTGAGCCTGCCTGAAAGTGACTGAAAGTTTTGATTGTTTATTTGTCTGTTTCCTTTTTTTGTGTGTGCAATAACAAAATATTTGTATTTATGTTGCATTTAGTAGGATAGAAAAATATTGTCGTTGATACTGTGCCTCAACGAGAGACTTGTAATGTGATTTAATACAGCTTAAGTTCTGGGAGTCCCTTTTAAAATTTGAGCTTATGTATGCTCCAGTGGGTTGTGGTTCTATAATGTGGCCAGGGTTACCAGAGAATGAACAAAGCTCCTTTCAAGTTGGTTCAGTTGTTATCCTACAGAAATAAGGCACAGACAAAGAAATGTGTTTGTGTGTGTGTGTGTGCATGTGGCAGCGGTTCTGGACTTCAACAGAAACACGTGTGAAATGGACATCTGTTTTTACATGGTTTGTTTTGTGTATCTCTTTTGGTAGTTCATTGTTTAAATAAACATGTTGTGTTAGCTGTGAGGCTTTAGTGCCAATTGCCCACTGATGGGGGGGGGTTTGTTGTTCCCAAACCATACTGAGAAGCAACTGCTTTGCAGTTCAACACGTTTAAGGAAGATTACAAAAAGAATTTGGGGTGGATCACAATCAGCACTTCAAAAGCAATAGCTTTGGAGTTACTCCGATAGGACACAGTGCAGCCCATGGAAAAACACTGTCATCTTAACAGATGCAGCATTATTTTGGAGATTCCACTGTATAAATACATGTGCTGTGGTTAAATTATGATGACAACAGATGCAATCATGATTCTTTTATCTCTTCAGTATTTGAAAATACACCACAAAGTTAAAAATCCCTAAAACATCAACACTGAAAATACATCTTTGGTAAATTGTGGGGATCAGACCTTTGGGGTCTTGATTCTTTTCAGATTAGACTTCCTCAGAGTAAATACTCATCTCTGAAAGGGAGTCTCTGCAAGTGTTGCAACTTGTGGCTCATTGTAGAATTTGCATATGAATGGATTTATTCAGGTATACTTAAGGAATGTCAGCAGGGCTGAAGTTGGAGTTGGTTAACCTGGCAAAAAGATGTTTTCAGTATTTTTCAGGAAAGAAAGTGATGAAGGCAAGAATTACACATTCCACTGGCTAAGCTGATGTTGTCTGAGGATTTTCTTGGTGTTTTTGTGCTTGATGTCAGTGACTTTATTTTTAAATTTGCCTGCAATACATTGCAGTTTTGTAGAGCAAGAGAACTGGAATGCAGGAATCGGATGTTGTATGGCAATGCTGCACAGTTGTGCTCATATTTGTTTTTTCTTTCCAGATTTGGTTTTGTTTAAATACTGATGTGACAAGTATAAATTAAGAGCAAGGACCTTTGTTTACTGTTCACAAAAAACAGTAAAGCATAGCAAGATGTTGTTAGCAGTACATTCGCCTCTCTCCAGCCACTAGATGGATAGAAAACCTTGAAGTTAAATACTGCAAATGAATTTTTAAAAAGACTGGATAATTTTTGTAAGCAACAATGTTGGTAGTCATGCATGCTGAAATAGGGAGTGATCGCATCTCATGCTTCAGAGGCTGACAGCATGCAAGAGTAGGGAAGAAATTATATTCTTCCTCCATGTGTTTGCCTTTCCCTCCCCATTTGCAAAATACAGAGAAAAAGCTGTCCTTTAGGCGTGGTTAAAGGATTTTGTGTTTAGAACACTGATATGACTCCAGGTGTCTCTGTGATGCTGTGGTCCAGGTGAAGGTGCTTTCACCAGGGAGCTGTGTTGTCAGGTGCTCTTAGCAGGTGTTGGAATTGGCTGGCTGATAGGGAGATAGTGTATTACACTGAAAATAAACCCCAGATCTTCACAGGTGACTGTTAAGATCACCTGATGTCACATGCAGTTAGAATTAAACAAAAATTGTGGTTGTTTAAACATGGTTTGACCTCCCTCTGAGTATGTGCTGTGATGCTGTCTGTTTGTTCCATAGGTCTTCTTTTCATTACTCAGGAATGACTGTGCTTGCAGGAGCATGCAGTTCTTTAGTGTTTCTTGCTTGTGCATGTGTGGTATCAAAATGCTGTTGTGACCTCAGGATGACTGTCACTGCTCATGGTGTCTTATGCCTTGAGTTTGTCATTAATGCCCTTACAGCTTCCCCCAGACTGGGTGGAAGAGGCAACCGTGTATCCTGTAGGATAGGGGCAAACGTGTGTGGGAGAAGTGTAGAGCAGAGAGGCAGAGGATATAACTGTCCTGTCTACCAAGTTGTGCAGGGGAGGGAGGAATGTACCCTTCATGGTGTCTGCGTACCCTGGTTGGTATGTCCCCTGCTGTTCTCCCTCTCCATCAATACTCAAGCTTCCCATGGTGTCACATGCTCACTACATCATAGCTCCTTGGTGTATTGTTTGAAGAAGAGTTTGTCTGCAAGGCTGGGTTTGTTGGTGTCGAACCGGAAAGTGATGAACATTTTTTTAGGCTGTGGGTCCATGGGATCCTGTGCACAATCACAACTGTTAAGATGGTTAGAGTTCATGTTCGTGGCTGATTTAACTAGTGAGTTACACTGGCTCGTAGAAGGGCAGAGTGAGAGCTTGAGCTATGTAGTTGAGGACGGGGTGAGGGAGAGGCAAAAAAATTGGTTGCTTTAGCACAATTCTGCAAGCAGTACTCTGTGCTTCTCGTGTTTGTGCTGTCAAGGGAAGGTCTCAGTAACTTAGGCATACATTGTGCCAGACACTGGGACTGGAAGGGGGAATACTTCCTCTGAGCTAGGGAGCATTCGGTCTGTGGATGAAAGTCTCCCCTGCATCTGCTCAGCCTCCTGCTTGGTAGAGGCAGGGGCTTCTAACAGAAATGGCTGTGAATCCTGGGGGCGGGTGAGTTATCATCCACCCGTATTCTCAAAGTAGCTGAATTATTTTTATTGAAACATGGGGACTTTGGTTTGCGAAGACATGCTTCAGCAACAGCTGTAGACTGAGTGCTTGGTGAATGAAATAGTTCTACAGATTTAAAAACAATTCTTCCACTGGGCACTTAGAACTCTGTGTGGCTTCATAGGCTTCTGGTGGAAATGTAGTGAATTTTGGTTCAATTTGTCCTTCAAAGTTTTTCGTATTTAGTGTGAAGACCTTGGAACACTACTAACATGTTATTTATTGAGATGGAGTGAGTGATTTTCATAATAACTTAAAACAGCAAGCAGGAAGAGCTTGCTTTAAACACATAGTTTAAAATCTTACTTTGCATAGTTTTAGCTGCATTTTTTTATTGGCTGACAGCTGTTAGCACGCCTTTGCGAATATAACCTTTTTGGAAAATAGGCTTTTTTTTTGCCAACTAATAGTATTTGCTGCTTCTACACTTCCGTGTAAAGAATTAGGTACCTTAGATACATTTACTTGTATCAATTTTCATATTAAGTGACAAAATGGCAAATAAATTGTCTGGTAAATTGCTTCTCATTTGTGTTATTTTTTCTAGTTGGATGTAAGATGGAATTTTAATTGAAATGTAGAAGATCTGAATTTTGAGAATTAAAACTTGAAGTGTGTTGGACAGGCATGATTTTAAAAGTAATCAACAGAAAAATAGTTTGTCATTGTTCCTCAAAAGTATAGAGCTAATAGATCTTGCCCACTGTTTCTGTGCTATGGTCCTTTTTAATTTGGAATTAATTGCTCGTTGAACTGAACCGTTTGAGTAAAAAGAAATGAGGCACTTGCAGAAGTAGCTGTTGAATGTAAAAGCTATCTTAGTGCTTCAAGAAAGGGTGGCTCCGAGAGGGCACTGAAGAGTAAATTCACCAGTCTAAACTTTCTTTTGTGTAAATTACATGCTTACTATTTTTATTTTATGTAAATTACAGTAAGAATTTGCCCTAGTATATGCTGTTATAATTTCACATTAAATTTGTAATTAAGTTTATTTTTAGAAGAATGCTTTTAAGTACTTTACATAAAATGGTTTTCTATTTTTGTAAATGAAATAATTGTTTTTATTGACTTAATTTCATGCAAATGAGGGGTTTTTTTGGCTTGGAGGTTATGCAAGCAGAAAGAAAACTAGTGATTTGAGAGTATTCTTGTAAAAAGCAGAAGATTCATTGTCACTGGCTTGGGGCAGTGGGAGGCAGTGTTAATTTTTATTTAGACATGTTCAAATGAGTTTATATAATTTTATTTACTGATTGTTCTTCCTGTTTAAGCTATGAAAGCCAAATTGTAACTGCATATGGAACCTGATGGGGAGATGATAAAGGCAGTCACCAAGCTGTGATTTCTCAAGATGCCTGGATATGTCCAAATCCATAGCAAGTCCCATGGACAAGGGAGTGTTAATTGTGTGCAAGCTAGATTTGCTATTTTTAGTTTGGCCTCACTATCATGTCTCTTTGCAGATGAATTTGAAGGCTAAGGGGAGTTGAGCAATGAGTCATTATTGAGTTAGTAAAATCACAATTGATCTTCATTTCCTGTTGATTCCAAAATTACTGAAGTGTGAAAGCAGAGAGTGACTGATGACTTCTTGGAGGGGGGTTTGAGGGTGGAATGTGGAAGTGACTCTGTCTACTGTAATTCAACGCTGCCCTGGGTGTTAGTGAAAAGATCTTTATAGAGGGAGCAGGTGTGTATCTGAGATGGGAAGCTTTGAAGCCAGCGGGGCGATCTGGCTGGCTGAGTCACTTCGGAGCAGTGATATTTGCACTCCAAAACACTCTTGTCAGCAGTGCGGGAGTAGAGGTTTCTGAAGTGGCTGCTGGTGGAAGCTTAAGATTAAACTTTTCAGTAATCTCCTCTGTACTGGAGGTACCTTCCGATTGACCTGTGTTTCTGTCTTTTAGCTCAGATTTTATCTTTAAATTCCATTACTTCCAGGTACTGTACTGTTTACTGTGCCATTTTTCAGCTGTCCTGCAGCATGACTGCAGAACGGATGTCGGACTGCACAGCAACAGAGTGTGTGTGCAGGGACAGCAGTATAGTGTGATGGAGAAAATCCTGTCTATCTCAGTTGTTGCTTGTGATTGGCTTTTGATGAATCCTTGATCTTATCATTCTGTAGCTTTGTTCTTTTCTTGTGGTGAAATAGAATTAATGCTGTTCTGATAGATACTAATCAGGAACATTGCGGTAACATGCAGGGAAGATTTAAAACTTCTTTTTTTCTCTGCTAGAACTTAATGTTAGCAGAACTTTCTTTTTGTTAGAAACTATTATGTTACTAGACTGCCCACGTAACATACACGAGAGTAAATTCTGCTGAAAGGGGATTGGTTGGAAGAAGTTGAGGGGAGGATATGTACTGTTTTACTGGGAAGCAAGCTTTAAAGAAACCTTGAAGTATCTATCACTTTAGTTCCCTGGAGGAATAAGAAGAGGTGTGAGGTATGGCTGTTCCAGAAATAATGAACTAATAGAAGGAGAAATATAGTTTGTCCTTGGAAAGCATGTACAGGCTTTTCCTAGTGTTGCCCTATTTAGGACTGTAGGAAACTGAGAACTGGAAAAAAGAGATGGTTGATCATGCTGTTTGTTAACAGCTTGGTTTCCAAACTTATAAACAAAATGGGAAAAAAACCTTCCAGGCTTCTTGACAAGCTAGGTGTGTTGTTTTCATGTACAGAAAAGCTGATTCAGTTGGTCTGGCTGTTTCAAGGGAACAGCTGGAGAATTAAGTTGCTCTGAGAGGGTGTAAAGAACTTTCCTCTAGAAAAAGTTGAGCAAACATGAAACACGGAGTTACATGGTTAAAATTTGGTGAAGTGTGGCAAGAATCTGATGTTTCTTCAGAATGTTGTGGATTCAGAAGCTTGCCACACTTAACCCTTACTAAGACTGAGACATGTCATATACGAGCTTCAAGAGAGCTTTATTGGGAATGATCACAGCAGTTCTCAAAGCAGAGAATCTTCAAATACTTAAAGCTACAACTTAATACCGTATACCTTGTGTTGTAGGATCTGTGTTGATATGTCCCAGTACAAAAGCACTTTGTTAAACCAATTAAATGCGTAATATTTTTATAATACTTGTGTTTTGGAAAAATCAATATGACCAGTTTCCCTTTGAAATGACAAGAAGCCTGTTGTGCTGACAAAGTAGAATGCATTAGGAAGTGTTGCTTTGTATCCTCTCAAGAGTAATGTGCTCTTGTTTTTTCTTAATCAGCAGGATGTTCTCCTGTATGTCAGATGTCTTAGTTGTTTTTGTGATCTGTATTGGAGAAGAGCAAGAGGAAAAAAGTATCAGAAGCAGAATAGGTTTAAATGCTTTATAACAGCAGAAAGCCTGCAGTCTTGTATTTCTCTGTTTTAGTAAAACTGGTAATGGTCATGTTTGCATTGGACACTTTGTGTTTATGTTTGTGTTTTAAAGAATAAACAAAAGAACAACTTGCCCTTCAGAAGAACATAGTGTGTAGCCTGCTGAAATACTCTGGAACATAAGGGTTCTAATTAACCCTTTTTCCTTAGCTTGATTGTAGGTAATGAAAGATTTCTAAAATATCCAAAACAATTTGTTCACCAGTTAGTGGAATGAGGATTTTTTCAGGTTGATAGTCTGAAAATTAAACATCATCTTCCTCTCTTCATTGCCCTCATACCCTGATCTGCAGTTTCCATGTGTGTAATAGGTTTAGTACTGATGGCTTTTTTATTTTTCCATTCTTTTTTCCTGTTTTTTTTTCTTTTTTTATTTCTTTTTAGAACCTAAAGCAGCAATTGAAGATCACGTTTATTTCCTATCCCTCTTGCTCAAGGTGATAAAGAATAAATCTTGGAAGTTTAGGTACTTGTTCGGGTCTTTCAGAGGAACTTTTATAAGATTTTTTTTTTCCTTTTGATGCAGTGAAGTAAGGGCAACGATTTGAAGGGACTGACAGCACAGGGTTTGGCTTATTTTACAAACAGAACCTCCTGGTGTGGTCCTGAAGTACATTGCTTTACTGACCAGGTGGTCAAGTAGCCCAGATCTGTTCTATACTCTCTCTCTCTTAAGATAGTTTTGGTACCATTCAGTGGAAATTGGCTGAGAGGAGGCAGAACTTGAAATGCTTCCAACTTTTATTCCCATCTTGACTCCGTGAGGAATGTGAGTTAGCGTGAGAAAGTGTCTGTAGCTCCCACTGGGTCAAATAAAGGTTGAGGTAAAAGTTTATATCCCTGTGTACATCGTAATATTGATTGTCACCTGGTAAATAATTCCTTGGCAGGAGGATTTCCAAGTCTGATTTTTACACTTCATTGTAAATTTTGGTGCAGTCTTGCTGCTGGCTTTGTGCTTAGACCTGCTTATTGTTCATTGATGGGTATCTTCTTCATTACTTCCTTTTGACCAGCCTTTCCTTTCAGATAAAATGTCATCCTTTGCATTGGTTAATATGACTGGAGCTCTCTTGATCTGCTAGTTCACCAGCTACTTTCTTTTGTTATGACAATTTAATAGGATAACTGTCTCCTTAAAGACCTGTCTACCACCTCCTTCAGCACAAGTGTGTACATAGTTGCACCAACACAAAACTTGTTCCTGAGTCTCTCTTTCTTTTAAACTCTTTTTGTTTTAATCTGTTCTGTTATAAACTTTAAGTAGTGTTTATTCCATGCATTTTAAGGGAGAACACTGACCTCTGTGTTACTTCAGATTGCCTCTTTTCCTTTGTGTTCACCCAGCCCCTCCTTTTCCTGCCCAAACTGTCTGAGCTGATATTTTTGGATTAATTTGGCAATGAATGTAAAAATATGGCTTGGTTTGGAAATGGGTTTATTCAGACTTTGGCAGCGTAGCTGAAGGAACTCCAATTCAGTGCTTAGAAATTCAGTTTCAATTCATCTGTGCTGTCTTTCATTTTGTCTTTGGTTTAACTCAACTTTGAGTATCTGAATTGAGATGAAAGAATGACCCTTTAGTGTCGTTAACAGAATACTATCTTCCTGTGTCCTCTATACCAAAGGTAGCTTGGAAATCCATCAGTGTGTAGCTTTGTAGTTGGCAGATTTGTCTCCACTAAGATGGCCAGTAGGTACAGGCTTTTGCCAGGGTGCTGAGTGAAACCTGAGCAGCTGGGACATTAATGTGTGACTTTGTGCACCCCTGTGTTAGGGCTGATAGAAGCATTTTATGCTGTGGCAGCTGAGTCAGTGTCTTGGGCTAGCTGAGAGGAAAAAGAGGAAGGACAGAAGGTTGGGCTCTTAGATCTCCTCTGTCAGTCTGAGTATGGGAAGTGAAGATGGTGCTGGGGACAAGTCTGCTTTTGTTATCCACAGAGGGCATCAGAGGTGGCTGTGGCATCACCCAACATAGTTATTCCTGTTGCTGGGGGACTGACTCCTTGCTTTGAGTGTTGGCCTTTTCCAAAGCAGCCTAGAAAATTTTTCATTAAAAACTGTGCAATCTCCCACAAATCTGGGGGTGGTTTGAGAGTGCAGGACTTTCTCTGTGTCCTAAATTGCTGGTCAACTGTGGAGGAAATAAGGGAACTCTAATACTGGTTTCTGAACCTGAATGAAGCTGGCGTGTGGTGAAGCAAAGCACAGTCAGCTCAGATGTGTTTTCTGAACGTGGAACCAACCAAATACCGTGGTTTTCTTTCATAACAGCAGCAAGATGAAGTAGAGCTGTCAGACAAGTGAGGCAAGACCAAGAACTATCCATCAGCTATGGTCTCCAGGCCTTCAAGCTAGCAGTTGGAACATGGGGTTTTTTTTTGTCTTCCTGCACGACCTTTCTTACCTATGCTCTTTTTCTTTTCTTTTTCTCCTGGTCTTTTAATTTATACTTTTCTTTCTCAGATCAGGCTTAGTTTAAAGCTTTGCAGTATAGTTGTGTTTAAATGTACATATGTCACTGTTACCCAATCTAGTTGTGCCATCAAACACCCGACCCGTAGGTGCGGTTTGTGTTGGCAGGAGCTGTTTGGCTGGTGTGACTTCATGTTGTTTGGGCAGGCAAATCATAACTACAGACAGAAGAACTCTTTTTGTGAGGGTGGGGGTGGCTGTAGTGGCACTTCCTTTGCAGTGGAGATTAAATTCTTCTTTACCTTGCAGGATTGGCAGCTGGTTTTACTATACATTGGAGGGGGTTTGAGCGGGAGAGGATGCAGGATGCTATAATTAGTTCTGGGATTTCAGAACCTTTTTTGTGTCTAAAGGAAGCGGTCTTGCCAAAGCTTTGTTGAATGAAAAGCAGTCTGGATGCAGAGTACGTTTCTTTGATGCAATCCTGTATCCCAGTTTTGAAGTCCTGTGAGCAGCTTCTACCCATGTGACAGTTTCCTCTGTGTTAAGGGATGTGCGGTATTATTTCCACTGCTGATCCCTCTATTTGAGAGATGGTAGCTATTGAACATCAGGTAATATTTTTTGTCTGTCTTGCACAACACAAAATGGCTGTATTGTTATTCATGATAAAAGAGTTTCAAAATGCAGCGAAACTAAAGAATGTCTCATTTGGGTTTATATTTTTAAGAGTGCAATATGGAGTTCACGTGATTTCTCTTACCTCCCTTTTTCTAAGTGTTTTTATTTGTTGTAGTGGATAAAGTTCTCTGTTTAAAGTAATTTTGCATTTAAGTTATCTAAGGAAAGATTCCTCATTGTAGGTTAATTACAAATATACTTAGTATAACACATATATTTTCACGCAGAGGGTCATTGGGCATTGGAATAGGCTGCCCAGGGAGGTGGTTGATTCACCTTCCCTGGAGGTGTTTAAGGGACGGGTAGACGAGGTCCTGAGGGACATGGTTTAGTGTTTGATAGGAATGGTTGGACTCGATGATCCGATGGGTCTCTTCCAACCTGGTTGTTCTATGATTCTATGATAACAATTTAAATATTTAGTAGTACGCACTTGTTAACAATGAGCACTTTGCTGAAGAAACACATTTGCTGCACAAGCTGTGGTTCTGGGTGTTCTAGTGCTAAACCAGTTTTTGACAGCAGTAGTCCAATCCGCAAGTGCCCAGGGAGGAAATCTTGTTTTGATTCAGTCAGCCAGGGCGTGGTAGTTGATGAGTTCTGTTGCATTTACAAAACATTGAGTCTGAAAAGATGTTCCCCCGACTCTGCCCCATACAGGTGAAAATTCACTTTTGAGAGGATGAAAATTTTATTGATAATCATCTTTCCTTTAACCGGGCTCTTTAAGAATTGCTTCAGGCTAATCCTAGTAAAGCATGTTTAGATCCACTTTTTCCTAGTGAATGCAATAACCTAACTTTAGAGGTGACTTTAAAGTTGTTTTGTGGATATCCACTACAAAACCAAATAAAAATATCTTTCTAAAAGGGAGTATCCCCCACATAGCATTCCCTTCTTTTAATCAGATACCTGCTTTTGTGTTGATCTAAATAAATGTAGAGCTCTGGAATTGGACAAGGATGTTAGTACTAATTAAATCAACTGCTCATCTTTTGGTTTGGTGAAAATACCAAGTGAAGAGAGAGACCATTTAGTGAAAAATCAGTGTTATTTAGTAGTTACTAAATACCAATAGACTAAAAAAAAAAAAACCCTCAACCAAATACCCCCTAGTATAAATGCAAAATGGAGTAGTTAACTTCAGTTATGTGTGGGAATACTATATTTATCTCTTAAGTGTCAACTGAAACTTAAGGGTTGAGTCGCACTGGGTAGACATAGTTCACTGTTCTGCCCTTTCACTTGGGAGTGAGAGTTAGCCAAACTGAGCTTGAGTGTATGTTCTCCAGCTCTATCTTTAGCTATGAGTGGGTTGCGTATACAAGGTAAAGGGTAAAAGTGATGAGGACAGAGATCTCCAACTCAGCCTTGCTTTGATGAACCTGGAATGAGTGTGTACCTGCAGACTCAGGAAAGGGAGATGCCTGAAGTCAGGGGTCTCTCAAAGCTCCAGGATTGATGTTGCTATTTGGTTTGGCTCCAAGTCTCATCTCCTGTAACTTCTTGCATCCCTTTCTTCTAACATAAGGATGTAAAAATACTCTCCCTGGACACTTGTGGAGCAGGCTACTGCAGTCAAAAGCTGGTTTACCACTAGAACACCTGGAACCCACTGCCTGATGAGCAAGTTTTGGCTTAGAAAGGGAGCAGAGTGGATAATCCCTGATGATGAGTTGCTGAATGAAATGTGCCGTGGCTGTGTTTCTCTAACCCAGTATGACCTCGTGTTTTTGTAGAATCATAGAATAACCAGGTTGGAAGAGACCCACTGGATCGAGTCCAACCATTCCTATCAAACACTAAACCATGGCCCTTAGCACCTCATCCACCCATGCCTTAAACACCTTCAGGAAAGGTAAATCAATCACCTCCCTGGGCAGCCTGTTCCAGTCCCCAGTGACCCTTTCTGTGAAAATTTTTTTCCTAATCTCTATCCTAAATTTCCCCTGGTGGAGCTCGAGGCCATTCCCACTTGTCCTGTCCCCTGTCCCTTGGGAGAAGAGGCCAGAACCCTCCTCTCTACAACCTCCCCTCAGGTAGCTATAGAGCGCAATGAGGTCTCCTCTCAGCCTCCTCTTCTCCAGGCTAAACAACCCCAGCTCTCTCAGCCATTCCTCATAGGGCCTGTTCTCCAACCCCTTCACCAGCTTTGTTGCTCTTCTCTGGACTCTCTCCAGAGCCTCAACATCCTTCTTGTGCTGAGGGGCCCAGAACTGAACACAGGATTTGAGGAGCAGTCTCACCAGTGCCGAGTATGGATGGAGAATAACTTCCCTGGACCTGCTGGTCACGTCGTTTCTGATACAAACCAGGATGCCATTGGCCTTCTTGGCCACCTGGGCACACTGCTGGCTCGTGTTCAGTTGGCTGTCAACCAACACCCCCAGGTTCTTCTCCTCCAGGCAGCTTTATAGACAGACTTCTCCCAGTCTGTAGCACTGCTTGGGGTTGTTGTGCCCCAAGTGCAGGACCTGGCATTTGGCCTTGTTAAACCTCATGTCATTGGACTCTGCCCAGCAGTCCAGCCTGTTTAGATCCTTTTGCAGAGCCTCCCTACCCTCCAGCAGTTCGGCACTTCCACCCAGCCTTGTGTCATCTGCAAACTTGCTAAGGGTGCACTTGATGCCTTCATCCAGGTCATTGATGAGGACATTGAAGAGGGCTGGACCTAGCACTGAACCCTGGGGAACCCCACTTGTCACTGGCCTCCAGCTGGACTTAACACCGTTTCCCACCACTCTCTGGGCCCGGCCATCCAACCAGTTTTCTACCTAGGAGAGTGTGCGCCTGTCCAGGCCAGAAGCTGACAGTTTCTGCAGCAGAGTGCTGTGGGAAACTGTGTCAAAGGCTTTGTTGAAGTCCAGGAAAGTCCACAGCCTTTCCCACATTCAGCAGCCAAGTCACTTTGTTATAGAAGGGAAATCAGGTTAGTTTGGCAGGACCTGCCTTTCATGAACCCGTGTTGACTGGGCCTGATCACCCAGTTCTCTTGCATGTGCTTCATGCTAGCACTCAAGATCACCTGTTCCATGACTTTTCCTGGCACTGAGGTCAGACTGATAGGCCGGTAGTTCCCTGGATCCTCCCTGCGACCCTTCTTGTAGATGGGTACAACATCAGCCTCCAATCCAGTGGAACTTCCCCAGTCTTCCAGGACTGTTGGAAGATAATTGAAAGGGGTTTGGCCAGCACATCCGCCAGCTCCCTCAATACCCTTGGGTGAATCCCATCTGGCCCCATAGACTTGTGGGTGACTAGTCGGGCTAGCAAGGCTCTGACCACCTCCTCTTGGACCATGGGAGCCTTGTTTTGCTCCTCTAGCTCCTGGGTTTGTACACAGAGGGAACAACTTTCTTTACAATGAAAGACTGAGGCAAAGAAGGCATTAAGTACCTCAGCCTTTTCCTCATCCCCTGTCACTGTTGTTCCTTCTGCATCCAAAAGGGACTATGTGGTCTCCCTAGTCCTCCTTTTATTATTTATATATTTATAGAAAGATTTTTTTGTTATCTTCCACAGACTTTGTCAATCTGATTTCTAGTTGAACCTTAGCCTTTTTGATTTTTTCTCTACACAACCTCACTTCCGTCCTATAGTCCACCCAGGAGGCCTGTCCCCTCTTCCAGAGCCCATAAACATTCCTCCTCTTCTTGATGTCACTCAAGATCTTTCTGTTCAATCCAGCTGTTTTTTATCCCTGCTGGTCTTTTTTCTGGAACATGGGGATGGCTTTCTCCTGAGCTGCTAGGATCTCATTTTTGAAGAGCTCCCAGCCCTCATGGGCTCCCTTGCCCTTAAGGACTGTCTCCCGTGAGACTTTGCCAACCAGCCTTCTGAACAGTTCAAAGTCTGCCCTCTGGAAATTTAATGCTACTGTCCTGCTAACTTCACTTCACCTAGAACTGAAAACCCTATCATCTCATGATTGCTTAGTCCTAGGTGTCTTACTGCCACATCCCCCACAAGGCCTTCTCTGTTCACAAACAGCAGGTCCAGGAGGGCACCTTCCGTTATTGGTTCATTCACCAGCTGTGCAAGGAAGTTGTCCTCCGCGCACTCCAGGAACCTCCTAGACTGCTTCCTTTCTGCTCTATTGTACTCCCAGCAGATATGAGGGAGATTGAAGTCTCCCACAAGAACAAGTGGCATTGATCTAGAGATTAACCCCAGCTGAGCTGAGAAGAGCTCATCAGCTGCTTCTCCTTGGCTGGGTGGCCTGTAACAGACTCCCATCACAAAATCTACCTTCTTACAGGCTCCTCTGATTTTAACCCACAGGCACTCAATCTTCTCATTGCCACAACCCATCTCAGTGGTGTCCAAGTCGTCCCTTGCAAAGAGTGCTACTCTGCCTCCTCTCCTACCCTTCCTATCCCGCCTGAAGAGTTTGTACCCCTCCGTAGCTGCACTCCAGTTATTTTAATCATCCCACCACGTTTCCATGATGGCAATGACATCATAGGCTCCTTGCCCTATGACAACTTCCAGCTCTTCCTTCTTATTCCCCATGGTGCGTGCATTGGTGTAAATGCACTTCAGTTGAGCTGCTGAGCCTTCAGCCCTGTTAGAGGGAACATAGTTCCTTCCCAGTTGCCTGGTAACTGGAGTAGCTTGTACCAGAGTGCCTGTATCTCCCTTACCACCCCTAGGTGTGTTCATCCCCACTTTCTGTGTGGTGATGTACTGATGGTCCTCACCAGCACACCCTCTCCATATGGGTTTGTTAGAAGTGTGTTAGGGCAACCTTTTGCATCCTGGGCTCTCCAGAAGTACCTGTCTGAGGATGAATAATAATTTTGCTTCTGGCTCTGCCATTCAAATCCTTTTCTAATAAAGGTGGATGTTGTGACAATAATTGCAGTTGCCAAGCAATAGAACTCAGTGCAGCTGGGCTGATTAAATACCTAAGCCATTTTGTTAACCAGAATTATAACATTGTGCATCACCCACACTGCTCATAGGCAGTGCCTGAAAACACTATGTAGAGTTGGAAATCCAGTGTATTGAACAGTATATTAATGTTAAATGGAGGGTATGGGCTGAAAGGTGACCTTGAACTTAAAAGCCAAATGTGGACAAGCGACAGAGAACAAACCACTGTTGGCAACTTTTCTTAACAAGATGTGTAGTTTTCATGTTTTTTATTTTCACTGTCCTGCAGTGAAGGTCAGTGAATTGCTGAACAGTAGATCTGCATGGACATGTTGAGGATCCTGTACTTAAAATTTGGAGCTTTTCTTTATCTTCAGTGAAATGAGGACATGGAGTTCTGGTAGCTGACTGCCGAAAAGGGCTCTAGTTTTCTGTGCTTAACCCTGCTTAGCTGGTTGCTTCTCACCTGCATGCATAGATAGTGCTTTGAGCGTGGTGAGACTCATTCTGACTGGTATTACAGAGGCATTCTGTTATTCCTGGTTATTGTCCTGTGATGCCTCTGAGAAAATAATTTCCTGGTGTGAATGCTGCTGTTGTAGTATAGAGGACGCTTCCTCTGGTTGGGCTGTGTTTGTGAAACTAAAAGAGAGTCAAAAGCATCCAGTTGGCCAGAAAAGTGAGTTCACATAACTCCTACGGACAGAGCTACTTTGGTTTATATTTCCCTTAAATTGTGTTCTGGGGCAACTACTTTTGGTTGATAAGACCTGAACTACCAGTCACCTTGTCTCTGGTGCCAATCCACGTGTTTAACCTTGTATTTGGAGGGGAAGTTTCTTTTTTCAATCTAGTTAGCTCATGACTGGAAAGCCCCACAGCACCTGCATATATGTAATTTAATACTTTTAAAGCCCTTTTTGGGATTGCAGGTTGGTCATATTTTAACTGCCTTTAGAAAGCAGGTTACAGCATGACCTATGTGATTTTAAGCTGTGTAACTGCCATGTGAAGGGAGGGGTGGGAGGGCTCCCTGTTCTGTTGAGTAATTTCATAGTGCTGTCTTTTTCTTCTGTGCAATTGCTTGATTTTTTTTGTTTTTGTTGTAAACTATCTTAAATCTCAGTTCAGGTGGAAATCTGGGATAATGGAAGCCTTAGTTCAGTTTGTTAAAAAAGAAGCATTACTATGGAAGGCGAGGGAATGTAGGATTTCTATGTTTTATCATGTATGCACCGAATAGTGGGGCCATGTGTTGCATGTTGTTAAGAGTAATTGCATCAGAATTCTAATTTTTCTGTGAGTCTAAGTAGATCTTCCCGATGATTGTCTATTAAGTCCTTTTGCTGAACATTGTGGATGCAATTATATGTCATGATGCTGTTTTGTCTATTTGCTTTTAGTGGAGCCTGACGATCTGGCCTGGGTGGGTGGTCATTTTGAATAAAAGAAATACTTTTAAAAATATTCCCCAAAAGCTTTAAAGAGAGGTGAGTTTCCTGGATTACTTCAGGAGAGCAATTCAGCAGGTAGCTAAAAGCATAGTGGTGTCTCCCTAAATGTGAGTTACTGAGCCCAGCTACATGATGAATTTTCATTCTGGAAGAATTGGCTGATTATCCTGGCTACCCAGGTGTATATTCCATAGGTCCTGTCAGCCAGTTGCTGAGTCATTTGGGTATGTGGACAGCTGTTTTTAAAATACAAAATAATGCACACAAGGGGTTTTTTTGTTTGTTTTGGGGTTTGTTTTTTTTTTTGAAGGGGAAGAAGAACCAGTCCCCAGGAGAGACAATTTCTGTTAAGCTCTGTTGTCATCACAGATTGTGAAACATGGATTCAGTGTTACAAACAGCTTGTAATTTCAGTCTTCCATATTTGCTTTAGCAGGCGTTAGGCTGAAGCTACCAGAGTAGGGCTTAAACATTATTATCACTGTTTAAATGTTTTACTCTCATAGTTATTGATCACACCATGCCACCTACTCGCCCCTGTGTTGTGTGTTTTGTATCGAATGGTGTACTTTTATTTGGTGATGCTGTAAGAAAAGTGCTAATACAGGATAAGAAAGACTGCACGAGTGTGAAATCTGGCCTTCCTCGAGGCTGGAGCTCATCTGCAATAATGGCATTACCTACTTTCTTTTGGAGGTTTTTTGTTTGCCTTTGACAATTTTCTCACAGGCTGGCAAACTTGACCATACTGTGACTCCGAGTGTTGCAGTGTAGTTTATGGTATTGCTTTGGAGTTGCATTCAGGTGGTGCTTCAGACAGCATTTCCTTCCTTGTAAATACACAAAAGGATCTCGTCAGATGTTCAAGTGTTCATCTCCAACTGTAATGCTCAAACAATGGCTTTCAGTGTTTGACACACTGAACATTAATGGGTGAGGTATTTATGGTAGGTTTCATCTTTCTGTAGGCTTTTTGTTTGTTTGGGTTTTTTTTCCTTCTTTGGTTGAGCAGCAGAGAACCTTGCAGGCATTGTCCATAACCCAGGGCACTGTGGGTCAGAGTTCAGTTTGGTCTACGTTTACTTGGTTTGATAGCCAGGGATTGTGGGTTTCAACCACTTGACTGTTATTAGCTCTGCAGTACCTTACTCCACTTTTGCCTTTCGTACCCACAAGGATGAACAGAAATCCATGCCAACCGAGCCCCTCACGCTATGCTATTTCAGGAGTAGGAGGCAACAGATGTGGCTTTAGAGGAACCCCACATGGGTGTGTTTTGTCTGTGCAGACTGGGTGAGAGAGAATTAGTTTGGGGATGGCTTTTTCATGAGGATGCTTTCATGTGAGCTAGGCTAAATCCAGACCCGCTTGCTCTGGTGAGCTGTGCAGAGGAGGCATCAATCAATGTTATTAAAGGGATGCAGTTCATTTTGTTGGCTCCATTTTTGCTAAGCTGCTGTTCCTGTTGACATTCAAAGTAAAATGTTGGCAGAGAGAAAGCAAGTGAGATGAGGGACAGAAATATGATTTATTCTGGAAGTTTTTCTGTGTAAACTTAAGGGGAAGTTGGAGGAAGTTCATGGAAAGCAGCAATGCCAGAGATATCTTTAGCCAATGACAGCTGAAAATCCAAGAGCCAGTTTGACTTTGTGATGTGGGTTGTAGTCCTTCTGTGTGTTATTTTTGTGAGTGTTTTGTTCTGGTCAGCTTGGTAACACAGTGGCCATTGGATTGGAAATATATAGTTAGTAGAGTGGTAAAAGAAAATTAAAGTAAGATGTGTGTATTTTTTCAAGGTTTACGGGGCACAACAGGGGCATGTGTGGAGAAGGGGAATTTAGTCCCTTTTTTGGGCTGAATTTGACCTCTTGTGACAACACTTTTTTCTTCCAAATCTGGGAGAGAAGGATTCTGCCAAGGGTTGCTGGGAGTGATGAGTGACACAAGGCAAATTAATGATAATAGACTGTATTTCTCAGAAATGACAAGCTACGTTGCAGTATAATTTCCAGTCCCTTGAGTGTTTAGAAGATCATATGGTCTAGCTTTGTCCTTCAAAGTTTAACTTTTAATTAAATGGAGAAAAACACCAAGTCCTCTTCCTGGGCCTTAGCTCTGTAAACAAGAATGTCCTCAAGACTTCAATTCAAATAGTAACAGTGGGGTTTTTTTGTTTGGGTTTGAGCATTCCCTTTCATGTTTTTCAAACCAAAGATGTCAGCTTTGTGCCTAATGCTAGAAATACAGAGGTTAAAATGCAATTATGGACAGTCTTATCAAAAGATTAAACGGTCAACGTGTTCTGATTGTGAAGTCCCTTTTGTCTGTTCTCACCTCCCACCCATGTTGAGAGATGTAACTTCATAAGATCTTAGTAAATGTAAAGCAGTTTATATGGCATACTTGACGAAGAAGAATTGTTCAGTGATTAGGGAGACAGCTTGAATCATGTGGTGTAAGATTAGTTCCCTCCCTCTCACTGGTACCGACATCCCAAGAGGTAATACAGAAGCTGGCTTCCCGGGGAAGAGATCTAGTGATTGATGTGACACATACAGGATAGGTGAGCTTAGAGAGTACAGAAATTTTGTGGGAGGTTGTGTAAGTACATTAAAGACACTAAAATATATATTTCATTCATAGTGTCACTATGAAGGCAAAACCAAGAGCTCAGTGGGTGGTGGAATCCTGTGTTAATGTAAAGTGTCATAAGCACTCCAACCACTGATTTCTGTGAACTCCACATTTAATTTCTTCTTTGCATAGCATGCAATTAAAGAATCCTTCAACTTCTCTAGTAATTCCCCCTCAGCCCCGTGTCTGCTGAAACTTTTCATGGGCTCGGAGGGAAATTACGGTTCCTTATTGGTTTCTTCTCTATCTGTCTACCTTTGCCTTCCAAGTTCTGGTGTGAAAGTACAGGAACAAGCTAGGCTTAAGGACAGGCCATGGACTGAGGTACCTCTCTGTTCACCAGTGACTGAGTAAGAACAGTGAAATATTTTGCTTCTTCAGGGCTATGTGACAGACCTGATGTTTTTCATAGAACAAGCATAATACTTAGCAGTGAGAATGAAAACAGAGGTTAAGGTGAAGTTTTACCTTTCGCTGTTTATAATCTGTATGGGTGTAACGTTTTTCAGACTATTCCCTGTTTCCAGTGATGTGTCCTTCTACTGTTCTTCTCAGCAATTGCAGTCATGTAAATAAGAAGCTCCTTTTAAATCTGTAGGAGAGATTTATCATATGTGTACTTCCTTTTTCCCAACCTGATTCAAAGCAATTTTTCAGATAACATGGAGATGAGGATGCTGTCATCAGCCGCATTTGTTTTTCAACTTTCAGGTGTCTGCAAGGAATCTTTTTGGGCCATTGTTTTTTTTTCCCAACATGCCAGGCAACTCCTCTGTTGAATAGATCCAGTATAGAGTAAACTTGTCAATATGCAGGCTGTTATACATTATGCAGAGCTAAATCCACCCAGTGCAATAAACATGTTCTTTATTATGAGAGGGGGATGGTGGCTCTGGAGGTTCTTGCCTAAAAAAGGATGCTGCATGCAATGCATCTGGGATGAAGGCTGCTGGGCTGCAGCCGTGTTCAGCAGCTACTTTGGACTCTGAAGAACACATGAAAAGGAAGTGGCTCCATTGAGAATAAATAGCAACGCTGTTCAGAAGATGTGCTGATCTCCCAGAAAGACCCACAGCTTTGAGCTAACATTACTATGGGATGATGTGGTCAAGCCTCTTTCATTAGAGGAGTTTGGGAGAGAGCAATGCTGCTGTGTTCAGTAACATCAGCTCTTAGTTGACCAGAGGGTAGAGTAGCTGTCTGGGAAAGCAGGCTGCTCATTGGAGTGTGCCCAGAAAAAGCCATTACTGGCAAAGTGAGGTTTTTCTGGTGCTGGTGGTATGAGCAAGCTACTCTCTAAAAGTAGAGCTAGCCACAATTTTTTTTTGTGTTAGGCCTTGTAGTTCCTTCTTTGTGTAGGAAATCATGCAGCAGTGATGGTAACACGCTGTACTTGTTACCACTGTACAGAATTTCAGGGTAAACCAGAAGTTGAGCAACCTCATACCCTCCCTTCACAAAACCATTTTGAACCTTGTGGATCAGAGACTTTGTCCTCAGAATGGATTTTTTAACCCTTGGGTAGGGAGATGATGGGGGATTGTAACAGTTTCTGCACTGTCAGTGCTTTCTTTCAGTAGCCAGTGTAAGGGAATAAGGTGTGGTGGGTTTTGTTGTTTTCTTTTTTTTTTTTTTTTTTGATTTAATGGAAGAGCTGAAGGTGTCTAGGCTCCTCGTTTAAGATGAAGTTCTGCACCTCTACTCTGAAGTAAAGGAAGCAGTTTTCACAGAAGGGAAGTCAAGAGATGGAAAACAGGGAAATCATGATTTGCTTTGGTAATATACTGTGACTATACAAAACAGGAGAAAGTTGAAGGGGAGTCGATTTCAAGATTGCCTGTTAGATGTTAATAACAAGCAGTCTATCTGGATTCACATTACAAACATATAAATGACTACACAGGCTGAGCAATTCCGTGTTGCTGGGGAGAGCCTGCCCCAGCGGGAGCAGACTTGGGTTGAAAAGGGCTTGGACTTCTTGGACGTGTGGAAGGGTTGTGCTGGGATGACTGAGCGACTCAGAGCTGCCTCAGTGCTGTTTTGTCAAAGATTTTATGTGTGGTTTTTTTTTTTTGGTGTTTAGAGCCAGATGGTGATGATTGCTCCACCTGTAACTTCTCGTTAGTTGAGAAGCTATTGAGACTATTCAGTGTAGCACATCCTTTTAATGATCACCCAAAGAAGCAAAGGGCCAAAGGCAAGTCTTAAAATGTGAAAATGTGTATTTTTCCCAGGAAAATCTAAACGGTTGTGTTTCATCAGAACTTCGAAGTGGAGTAACTGGGAGTGATAAGCTTTGGAAGCAAGATCTACCCCATGATGAAATGTTTTCTTGTAGGAGACTAATTCTTCTTGTATTAAAAACAGTGAATGTGTAAACTGCCCGTCCTGCACTCTAATGCTTCAATATTGATAGCAAATTAACTGCCTTGACATGAATAGCTGTACAGCTGTAACAGATGCTGTAACAGGCAGAAGTTGTACTATAGGGTGAATGCTGAACAGTGGGGTTTCTGCTGATTTGTCTGTCATAGTGTGCCACTTTGCAAGACGAATTATTTCTTGAAAGTACTGAAGGGCAACAGGTAGGTCTCTTTAGGAGCAGCTGGTGACATAAAATAATTGCTAGATATATAAAAAGAATGAAGACCTGCTGCATGTGGCAAATGATTATTTGATGATAGATGGTGATGAAAGGGCAGGCATTTCTCAAGGCAGGGTTCTTCTCCATGTCAAAATGTATTTTTTTTTTTATGATCAAAATGAGCATTATGCAATTGTAGTTAAGGTTGAATTTACTGAATCGCTGTAGTCTGAGCTTTTTGTGTCCCACAGAGCTTGGCTTGAGCCTGCCTGATTGGTGTGTCAGCTGGTGCCTGTGTGCTTTGCAGTGTTGTGTTTGCTCCTTGGTGCCCCAGCCTGGAGCAGCACTTGGAGAGGAGACTTGCCAGGAGATTCTGCCAGATTAAGTAATAGGCTGCAGGTTGCATTAATTACTCTCATAGTATGATCCTGTTACATGCGATCGATTTTTCTGGTAGTTCATTGACCCCTTCTCAGTTATTTGATTGGTCTTGTATCAGTCCTCTGTCCAGGAATGGGCTGCGGAACATCGAAGAGACTGTAATATGGAGTGGGTTTTTGTGTTGCCTTTCATAGACTCATAGAGTGGTTTGGGTTGGAAGGGACCTTAAAGATCACCTAGTTCCAGCTCCCCTGCCCCCTGTAAACTTGGGGGTTTTACATGCCCTGCAGTTACACCCAAGAAAGGGTGTGAGTTGGCTTCTTTTTGGGTAGTAGGTGAAACCGAGTAGTTGTGGACTAAGGTGCTACTTGGAGTGCTGTTTCTATAGGTAAAGAACACATTGTTTCTTTTTGGTATTTTACTGTGCTTCAGAGTTACCTTTTAGACAAATAAATATGTTTTTCTTTAAAGAACTGATTTCTCACTTAGAATTAGATGTTTAGGTTAGAGTCAGTCTGAGAAATGAAAGGCAGTTTAAGGAAAGGCTTAGAAATCTGTAAGCAGCTGAATGAAAGTAATATGGATCTGACTACTAGTAATGATCTGGGGTGTTTTTAATTTACCCAAGACTCAAAACTGTGGAGGAATGGTAGTAAGCATGTGTCACACTTTTATTTTTTGGTAGTGAGAAAAATAAATACATAATAATTAATTTCCACTTTTGACTTGAACATTAAACCAAGGTAAGTTACATTAGTCATAGTAAAAAAGCTCTGTAAGCTGGAATATCAAAACCTGTTAAATAGACTATAAATGCTCTAAAGAGCATTTGATGTGCACTTCATTCTGTCTGGCAGACCAGTTGATATTGTAAGTCCATATACGCTTTCTCTAAAATGAGATCCAAAGCAAACATGGCACAGCCAAATGGAAATTGTAACTGACTTTGAGCTCTGATTAATTTGCTTTTCATATAATCCTTTTCAGGGTAGTGAGAAAAACGTGAGAAAAAGATGATGCATTGTAGTATAATTAACTTTGAACAATGGGAACTTTGAAAGAAATTTCTTTTTAAAAAAACCCTCAAACCTGATTTAACTAGAATTATTTTTTCTAAATGTCAGGATGGGCCAAGACGCTTGTCCTTCTTCATGTCTGGGTCTCTGCAGATCTCATTATGTGCATGGAGTTCTGCAAAACATAACTCACTAGATAAACTAACAAGTTATTAAATCAGACAGATGAACAGCGTGCTCATGTGTAATCCATCTCTAACATTAGAACCCACTGGACTTCATCCTTTTCCATATTAAGGGGATGAGGTTTCATAATTGAGGCAAGTGAGTGCATACTTCTGCCATAAAGTCCTAGAAATCTCATTGATTTATAAAAGCATTAAATATCTAAAATTAAGTAACTTTCAAGATGAAACAAGCATAAAGCTAAAAGCAATATGACTTTTAAAGCCCAGCCTCAGAATAGACGCGTGAACAGATATATAATGCTTTAGTTAACGGTTGTTGCCATTTCTCTTACAAATTGTTCTTCAGGGTATTGTAACTCAGCTGTTTTTAAACCCATCACTCTGGAACCTTGCCTACAAAATGTCAGCGCAAGTGCAAATTTTATTTCTTTAACAAAATAAAGAGCTTTGGAGCAGTTAGGCTTCCTAAAATTTTATGGCAGTAAAATAATTTTGGCTACTTCTGCTTTGCCATAACAGGAACCATACTGTTCACCTTGACCTGATGGCAGGTAGAGACAGAAACCGAAGTAGCTTAATTGGAAAAACAACATGTGTTCTAACTTGCCTTGTTTAAAAAAGAGAAGCCCAGTGTCAGTGTGTGAGTGTACTCATGTTGTCAGACTGTGCTTTGAGCAGAAGGCACTGTCCCTTGAGGGTAGGTGGAGGAGGGATGGTTGCTTCAGAAGAATATTTCTGAAGTTGAAAGCAAGACTTTGGTACCAGCTTATTAAAGGAATTTAATCTGTGGTGAGATTGTCTCTCGTACAGATTCAGCAGAGTAGCCCACACTAGCACAGCTTGAGACCAGTGCATCTCATACCAGATTACTATTTTGGAGATCTTTAACATTCCTCCTCTCCCATCTGGCTGGGAATGCCAACGTGTTTTTCGTTGTTTAAAGCACTGGTTAAAACACTGACACGTTTTCCAGACAGTAACATGTGATTGTTTTGCAGTCAGTATATACTGAAATAGAGTTTTCCTGTCTCACTGGTTGTGGTGTTACTGGTGGTACATCAGTTTTGGTGGGTTTTTTTTTTTTAGTTTATAAAAGTTTAGGGAATGATCTTTCTTGCTTCTAGTGCAGCAAGTCACATTTTAATAGACTCTGATTTCAGCTTAGATCTTTGCAGAAGAAAGATTAGGTAATAGTTTATGTAGAAAACATCTGTTTCTTAAAAAATCTCTCATCCTGTTGTTTTTTACGTTGCCCCTCAAACAATAAAGTCCTTTAGTCTTTCAAAGACTTAGACTTCTAAGTCCTTGTCAGATATTAAGAGTTGCTGTGGTTTTAGCATGTTCATGTTCTGGGTCCCTTGTTAGCTTAAGTTATTAGCCTTAGATAGTGTTGTGGAATGGAAGGGCTGCTTTCTATTGTCAGCTCAGTTTCTGAATCTCTGGACGATTTGTCTGGGTCAGAATTTAATTTTTTTGGCTCCAGTGTTTGTTTAGACCTTTTCCCTGTCTGAGGAGAAGATGTTGTTAAAATAATTAAGCCTAGCATGCATGAAAAGAGAACCTTTCCACAAAATTGAATTGCTTGGGGTTTATTTAACTTTTGGGTTCCTTAAATAAATTGGTGTTTCGCTTTGTTTGCTTACAAGCAGCTTACTGTCTATTCTTGGGCATGTTTTTTCCATGTTTTCCTCAGAAGACCAGCTCTGAGGGTTTCCAAGAACAACAGCTCTGTGCAATCCATAGTTCTTTGTTTTACATCAAAGTGCATTTTATGTGTCTAATTATTTCATTATTATTGTGCTTTTCTTCTAGCCCCTTTACAATTTTTATTGTGGCTAGTACAGAAAGACCTAATATATGATTCTATTAGTGAATAATCCTTTTGGTCATTGTTTTCTTGCGAGTGCATTGAATTGAGTCTGCTGTTTTCCAGGGAATTTCCTCACTGTGATGCTGCATATTCTTGTAAATAAGTTTATCCTGTGTTTCTTAGAACTCAAGAAGCTTTTTTATATCTTCGTGCCAAAATCAGTGAAACTTGGATCACTGGAACATGCAAACAGGAATTCAGTGCATTGGCTACAAATCAGCACTTTCTTTTCTTCCTAGTCACAGTGCAGGAAGTGCTGACCAGCTTTCTGTGAATTTTGTGTTGTTGCTGATCTACTACAAGACTGGCATTCAAGAACTGTGGTAGTTTGGCTTGTGACCCTGGGAAGAAAGAGTGATTTGGGAAATGAGTTTTAATTTTCTGGCAGCATTCCCCTAATGTGCATGTGTCTTAAAGAGGGTGGGAGTAATGAATTAGTAACAAATGACCAGTATGTTCCTGGTTCTGTTACTGAACTTGTTTGAAGTTGTGTGGCTGGTCCTCTGATCTGGTTGCACATATTGTAATGTAATTTGAAGCAGTGTGTGGTTTATCCTGATATTCCTCGATCTAACATAACTCTTTGCAACCATAATAGTAAAACAATAATTCTATTTGCTGCAGAATACAGGTAGTTTGCATGTCTGTGCTGATCCTGCCTGGTAGTGTTAATGGTAATAGGAATGAGAGAAATATTTCGTGTAGGTGTACATCAAGTACTCATTTCCTATTTTACCATTGGAACCTAATTAAGAAATTAAAAATGTTATAGCCATCAGAATATTCTATTTGCAGTCCAATTTAAAAAGGCTTAAAAATGCCTTATCTACTAACTTCCCTTTTTCCTTTTATGTTTTCAGTTTGCGGGCCAAATGTTGACATTCGCAATGATATCCATGAGCTGAAACGCCTGGAGAACTGTACAGTAATTGAGGGTTTCCTTCAAATTCTGCTCATCTCTAAAGCAGAAGATTACCGCAACTTCCGCTTCCCAAAGCTCACTGTCATAACTGACTATTTGCTGCTGTTCCGTGTGGCAGGCTTGGAAAGCCTCAGTGATCTCTTCCCCAACCTCACAGTCATTCGTGGGAGGAACCTCTTCTACAACTATGCCTTGGTTATCTTTGAAATGACAAATCTTAAAGAGATCGGGCTTTACAACTTGAGGAACATAACCCGTGGGGCCATACGGATTGAGAAGAACTCTGACCTCTGTTACCTTTCCACAGTGGACTGGTCTCTCATCCTAGATGCAGTATCCAATAATTATATTGTTGGGAATAAACCTCCAAAGGAATGTGGGGACTTATGTCCAGGAACAATGGAAGAGAAGCCATTGTGTGAGAAGACATCAATTAACAATGAGTACAACTACCGCTGCTGGACCACCAACCACTGCCAGAAAAGTAAGATTTGTGTAGATAATGATTTTTATTACCCCTTTTTGAAGTAAAGGTTTAATTTTGTGGTTTTGTTTTAAGTTCTGTAGCAAATTAAACTTTTATTCTGGTTGTGTGTAGCCCACGTAATGAGTTATCCAGTTACCACACAAATGTCTTCCTCCCCAACCAGCCAGTAAAGGATCATCTCACTTGATTTAAGAGCCAAAAAAAAAAAGGCCAAAACTAGGAACAACAAAACAACCCCCCCCCACCAAACTTTCGCAGTTACTTCCCCATGGATAGGCTGCAAAGTAAGTGCAGAATTAAGGCCATTATAGCAAAGCTGGAACCAGTTTTACTTCCCCTGGGAGGGAGGTAGGCTTTGGCAGGAGGTGACCGTTGAATAACTTCTCCCTTTCCTTGCTGGACTGATGGTACTTGTGTGCCGGCATCATTGCTGTGCTGACACTGCTCACTGGGCTTTGACTTTGTTCTTTGCCTCCTTTAACACGCACCTGCAGAAGTTCATGTAATGCTAAATTCTGTATACAAGAACACTTCTACCAAGATCAATTTTTCCAGCCCATTCTGTAGTGTCAAAGAGTCAGTGGATATCTTGACTCTGGTGAAATTGCCCATTTTTTTCTTCTCTGCCGTGGCGCTGTTTGTGTCTTTCTGATAGCAAGTATTAGCAAAAACAAAACCTGATCTCTTCTCACTTTTTAAAAATAGAGTAAACAAATACATAGTTTACTCACGTAACATGATTACATAGCAGGCTTTTTGAGTTCATCCTGTAACTTTACGAAAGCTGAGCCCCCTGCAGTATCAGTAGGGCTTAATGACAAACAGTCGTCACTGGAAGGAACAGTTCCTAAATTCCGCTTGCAGTCTTGACCAATGCTGCTATAATGGTAGCAACCACCACAGTATGAGAGAAAAAGGGTGCAGGGCTCTGTTAAGGTTCCTTTCTATTTGTGATTGCTGTTTTTTCTGAAGTGGCTCATCGGTTGCTTGTGAAGCACTCATGTTCAATTGGAACTGAAATTAAAGTACCTTGTAGGGCAGTTTGAGTCAGCACATGCTATAAATATCTCTAAAAGATGACATTTGTAGGGATATGCTTTTACCAATAATTCTTAGCAGAAGTAGTCTTTTTAATAAAGAAAAGAAAGCCCCTCAGCCTGTTACTGGGAGACTTTGTGATTTGTCCAACGTGGGGAAAGTGAGCTGCATTGCTTGATTACTGTGAGTTGCTATGAGTCATGACGCTTTTGCAGGCCAAATTTGTGTCTCGTTAGAATAATGAGTGTCACTGTTGGCTACAGAGGGTGACCCAGGTGGTTCCTGTGTGGCCCCATTCTCTTCAGTGGTTTGAATGGATGTAAATGGAATGTATTTAATGAGGTATAACAATGTACGTGTTTTCTGTTGTGTGCTCTGGTTGTTTGGAATAGACAAAAGTAATGTTCAAGAAAAGCTTGTTGACTTCTAGGGGAATGTTAAAATAATTCGGATCCCAAATGCATGTGAGAAGAGATCTAATTTAAATAAGATGAGGTCGCAGTTATATTGTGATGGCAGGGCTTTAAAGGCAAGGGAGTAGGTAATGTTTTTCTTATAAGCTTTCATCTTCCTTTCATGGGAGATTGTGAAGAAGAAAGCAAGTATTGGATAAGAACCTTGAAGGGCTTGTTAAGAGCATTACTCTGGAAAAACAGTGTATGCTTAAAGTATCTTAGGATGCAGAGCATATAAAGAAATGATCAAGTTCTAATCAACAGAAAATAAGAAAGTTGGACCTAGTTCATGTTTGTCATGATAAGCTACTGACTTCAAGGAAGGAGATTATACGTTTTTCAGCTGGTCATCTGAAAAAAAACAAACAACCCAAGCCTACTCCTTTTCTAAAGGAAAACAAGGGAGGTATAAGTGTGCAGTTGTTCAAAAGGAACCTTTATGTTTCCTGCTAGATGGTCTGGCCGCTTTGACAATGAACTCCTGATCTGGAGAGTTCTCTTGCAGTACAGAATTACATAAGATGTGAAAAAGAACAGAAGCAAGGACTTGTAATTTACAGAGTGTTTAAATCTGCATTTTCATACCAGTAGAGATATGAGACCTCTGTTATTTTCCAGGGAATATTTTCCTAGTGCAGTATCTAATTTAACCCTGACATTCTCCTTGTGCGTCATAGTAATGTTAAACTGAAAATGTTGTCTAACACTTAGGGTTCTTTTTTATTTTCTTTTCCTCTTGATCTGTGCAGTAGTGTATATTCAATCTTTTTTGTCCTTGTTTAGGTTTTGTGCTGAAAGATCTCAAGTTGGTGGGTAAATGTTGTGTGGGAACACTTAGTACTTTAAGTAGCTTGGCTTCTGTTTAGTTTTGCTGTTGAGTGGAAGGTGGGTTTTTTCCCTTCTTTTTCTTGCTCACAAACAAAGGAAGAACCCTGTGCTTCCTTCAGTATAACTTGTGCAGGAACAGTGTTGAGGGTGGAGGGAGGAGAGAGGGAAGGATGTGCTGTGTTTGACTCAGAAATGTTAATGGACTGTGCTATAGTGGAACAAACTAAAAAGAAGCTGTAATTTTTTATTTTTTTTACTAATTTTTTTAAGGTTGATGATAAAGTGCCAACCACTTCTCTGCCAGTTTTCTTGCCCTGGTTTCTGTGCAATATACATTCCTTTGACTTCCAGTGTCCCAAGGCAGCAGCCTTACTAGTTCGCTCACTTTGGAGCTGCGATGTGTTGGGTTTGACACGCCGTTGTCCCTCTGACATGCACTTACTTCTCTTATGGCATATCAGGGACCAACTGTGCTTCTCTTGGATTGCAGGTCCACGTAGAAGAATCCCTCAAGATAAAAGGGGAGTGTACTGTAGTTGTTTGTATCAGTGATTATGCTTTGGGGCACAGGTAGATGTGGAAAAGATATAAAATCTGATAATCCAGATGTACAAATAAGAATATGGCAGTTTTATACTAGGCAGTTGGAACTGCTGAAAACGTATATGGAAACTGCTGGCATCTTGCTTGGCAAATGATGTGAGAACCAGAAAAACTGTTACTGCTGTGCCCCTTGGAAGAGTAGTCTCTGGTGACATGCTTGCTCTGCCTGTCCCTGGGTCTGCAGTGAAGAAAACTTTTGTTTTCTATATTCCTTTTGTCCACCAAGTTCTGAGGTCTGCTGCCTGAGTCACTAGGCTGTTGTAAGCCTGCAGAAACAGAACATAAATTACAACCTTGAAAGCCTGCTAGGAAGTTTACCTTGTCTACCATAACCTTTGTGTTCTTCCTTGAACAAGTCCACCTGAGACAGTTTTGCGTTTGCTGGAGCCCTAAGAAATGAAGTAGGCAGACTGTGTGGGAAAGTGGTAGTAAAACTAGTAGTGATCCGTACATAAGACTGGTGGTGTATGGGTGGGTGTTTTCTTTCTGCTTAACTTCATCTTTCTTATTCCTGCACTTTCCATCCACCCTGCCAGTTGAGTTGGAGATGGTCTCTGTCAAATATTAACTGAAAATCTTCTATTCCTACTTGGAGAAAAGACAGACTAGGGGTCTGGGTGTAGGGAAGACAGTCTGCTTTAGCCTGCTATGCAGGGGTGAAAGGATAACAGGACAGCCTGAAATTCTCCTTTGTGACAGAGCAGGTTGGTGCTCCAAAAAGGGGATGAAACAGCTGCACTTCCCATAAAGTAATGAAGGTGATATTGGCAGTGCACAAGGGACCTTTAAGATTAGATTTGCCATTGGCATAAAAAAAAATCAGGTTTAAAATTGCATCATAGAGAGAACATGGATTAGGGCTGTAAGCATTAAGTACTCATTTCAAAAGAGGGGAATTTGACGTGCAAAACAATAGCTTACGTATTCTGTGCTTCACAATACAAGAGAAAACTTTCGGCTTCCAAATGTGTGAAACTGAAGACCACAGAAAAGGCATGTGAGGATTTGGAAGCTGATAAAGAAACAGATGGTAGCTAAGCACAAAATGTTTTTAATGAAAATGTATCTTTATTCATCTTTGAATTGGTTTGACAGTGGCCTGAAAAGATGTGGTGTATGTGGGGAATGAGGAACAGGAGGAAGAAAATGACAGTGAGTGGGAAGAGGGGTCCATATGTACCTTCTACTAAAATGTTTAAACATATGGAGACAGTAACATGATGTATTCTTACAAATATTCGGAATCTGCTCCTGTTTGTTTACATGGAGCTCAAGAGATAATGCAGTTGAGTGGTATCGTTTGACATAGCTGCATTGACTTGTGCGGTACTTACCAGTGTACGCCATCTGGGAATCTGCTCCCTGTTGATTCAGCACAGTAGTGGTGAAAGCCACGTGCTGGGCTTTTTTTTTTTTTTTTCCCCCCTCCTTCTTGCTTTCCTCTCTCGGAGGAGTATTCACTGCATTCCCCCATCCTTTAGAAATACTGAGCATACTGAATGATCTATGTAGACATAAAGAGAGAGGGAGAAGTTGGGAGCCAGAGGTCTTGAGTCAGATTGCACTTAATTTGCATTAAATGACTTTTTTTCTGTAAGTTGCTACATTTTTAAGGTTTTTTTTGTTTGTTTTTCTTAAACTCTGAAATACAGTAGAAAATGTGTATATCAGTGTGGGACAACAGATTTTAAAAATTGTACTCCTTTGGCGAGCAAATCTGATGTGATATAATGTCAGGTGAAGCTGGTCTGTGTAATGTCAATCCAAACTTTGTTGAGTTAAAAGAATAATAACTATAAAAAGCATAGAAACCGGAATGTTATTTTGCAATGGGCAGGTTGTTTGTCTGTTTGGTTGGTATGCAAACTCTCCAGCGAACAAACATCTTCTGAAAGGATTAAATAGAAGAGTAGACAAAAATTGTAAAAGGCACAGTTGGTTGTCCCTAAGTTAGAAAAATCTGGAGCACGTTAAAAAATTTTATTAATGTTTTCATTCTGAATGAAGCTTTTGCCTGACTTTCACTTCCCCCCCCCCCCCCACCCCCAAGAAGCCTGCTTTTCAGCCAGAAGTTTCCCAGAATTTTTATTATGGCTGTGGGAGCATATTTAATTAGTAAGCTGGAATAGCCACAGAGCAGTTGAGGCCAAACTGCAGTTAATTACTGTAGCAGTGGTTTATGTTCTGAGAAAAGGGATAAAATTAAACAAATGTATACTTGCCATTTTTCTTTGTTCTATTGCAAAATGCCGTGACCTGAGAAGAATATCTTGAATCTTGCAGCCTGCAATAGTCACAAAAAAACCCTAAGTGCTGATGTTGAATACTCATCTTGGCTTCCTAGTTTCTTTTGGCATGAAGATGCGTAGTGTTTTTTAGAGAACTTCAAATTTTAGAGTTTTGTTTTACAATATTAAAAAGCTTGTTGCAGTAACTACGTCCATCAATCACACTGCCACAGGTTAAAAAAAATCCATTTTTAAATATCCTTTTTAAAATTTAGAACTTTTCCCCACTTTTTGAAATAAAGAGTAGAGAAAAGTTAGAAGAGTTCTTAAGAGTTTCTGAAAACACTTAGAATCATAGAATCACCAAGTTGGAATAGACCCACTGGATCATTGAGTCCAACCATTCCTATCAAAGACCCTTCATGTCTTTTCTGCTCAGGTGTACACACACATACACTCTTTTCTCCTTACAAAACACTGTATTTTACACTTGCTTCTCTGTGTCAGCATGGAGGTGTGTTATGTTCACCAGATGATGTGTAGTTGTTTTCTACTGACCATCCATGCTGTTGGAGAAACTTAGCAGGAGGAATGCCAACAGAAATGACAGGGAGGGGCAATGGATATGTTGTAGAATGGTGCAGTAAATGCTGCCATGATTTCAGTGGAAGTACATTGCCTTGTCAGTGATAGTCAGGGGTGTTAATGTATACGCCCTTTTATTCTGGGTAATAGAGGCTGTTTTGCATAGAGATCATTCTGATTTTAAAAAAATGAGGATAAGCAGTTCAAAAGTTAACCCCACAACAAACTCGTTTAAGCTAGGAAGTGAGGGAAGAGTTTACATAAATGCGTCTCATACTTGCAATTAAACAAGCTTGTGCTGTGAGTAAAACCTGGCTGGACAGGAAGCCCCTCTGGATCCATGCTGTGCTTGTCTTTCATGGCTTCAGATTTTTGCCTCACAAAACTCTGAAATTGCGAGTAATCTTTATTGCTACCACAATATGGTTTTACTTGAATTGTCTCATGCCAAGTGAATGCTTCCCTGTCAGAAAAACAACTATAAAAATATAACTGGAGATCACTTATAGGAAATAGTTGTTCCTTGGTTTTATGGGTTGTATGTGTGTTAATTCCACAGCTTGGTTTCTCTGATGCCCTGTGGTAAAGGGTGGGGAAGAAAAACAATACCAGTCCTTCTTACAGGAAAATACAAAAGCATCACTAGGTTGTCACGCATACAGCGTGCGATATTTCAGTGTGCAGTGCTTGAAAAGAAGTCCTGGTCTAACCTCTCATTACATGGAGGATCACAGGAGAAGAGAATGGACTTCATAGCCTGAGGGGGCTGAGGCTGCTGAGCAGAGTAGGATAGGAAGAATTTGTCTACAATCACATTCACTGAGGGTTTTGAAGATGTTGTTTGTTTATTTCAAACTTAAAGAAAAATTAAGTTCTTTAAAACTTCAGTGACATCCAAAAGGTGCTTTCAAAGGTATTATGTGTCAGTGATGTTTCAGCATTGATTGTCAGGCAGTAGCTAGGATTGGAAACAGAATGCTCTTGGTTTTGCTTGCAATACTCCTGCTGTTCTTACCTATTTGTTTTCATCCTGCAGGAGGCTGAGAATGATGTGGTGTTTAGAGAATTATTTTTTGTTTCACCTTTCTGTGCAGCAGTACCATGTTAAATGTGCAGAATTAAATATGCATCTAAACCTGAACCAAATCTTTCATTAACCTGCTTAATATGGGCTTCCAGGCCCCATTGATACCTGTTAGACAAATGTTTGTTAATAGAAAGGTAGTTGGATTGCATACATAATTGCATGTAATGTAAGTCTTGAATTTTACCATAAAACTGCAAAACAACTGGGAGTAGCTGGCAGTGTTATAGAGAAAATGTCAGAGAAATGTCAAGTGTAAAACCAGAAGAAAGCTATGTTTTTGCTGTGTACTTGCAAATGGCAGGGACAACGAAAACTGAGCCTGACTTGGCATTTTCTGCAGTACTTTGTCCGTAGCTCTTATCCATGCAAGAAAACCACTTTGTAGTGGGTTGCTAGCTTTCCGGGAGATTTTTGGTTTGACAGTTAATGATTGTATGGATATCTAATGAAGGGTGAATTTGAGCTGCAGCTGTTTGATCTTGTATGGGGGCCCTAAAGGCTCTGTCCTCCACCCAGCTGTACATGTTTGTGGAACACAGAGAAACAGATCTTTTGTGATGACTGATTAGCAATTGAATTTGGCCCAGGTGGGCTGAAGGAGGTTTAGAGGTGGGCATGTGAGCGCACCCACTGAACTTGCCAGCCTACGTTTTGTAATAAGTAGAGGTAAAATTTGAGTTCAACCATCAGCGGGAATCATATCCTCTAAAAATTTTGAATGGTGGGTGCCATTTTCCTTTTTTTATTTCCCCAAACACTCAAGAATGTAGGAATGAGTTGTCCTAAAGCGTTTTCGTAAATTGTTTTCATGTGGCAAACAAGTTTTTCAGTGTTAAATAGTAATGAAACAACCTTTGTTTAGCCTTCCTTCCCACGAATATTGTGATTTCCCTCTCAAGTCTGTTTATGGCTCTGAGAATTAACTTGTAATAAAAAGATGCTTGGATAATAGTATGCTAATACAGATTGTTGAATTGTGTTTTTCTTTTGAGGTGAACTTGGCCTGGTTCAGTTGTTGACTGTCTCTTCCTCCCCCTCCCCGGCAGAGTTCTCTGCCTTTGGAATGGAATGTGCATGTGCCATCAGCTGAGCGCTAAAAATTATTTAGCAAGTAGTTTGCCCACCATGAAATGGTAAGGGTCTGAGGTGCCTGTAATCTGGCTTTATAAAACTAGAGAACTCTTACGCTGCTCTCTCAATTTTGTTTTGTTTACTGTTTCTTGCTGGGCAAAGTGAACTTGTAGTTACCTGCCCAAAGCATAGTTCTGTATGCCCTGGCTAATTATTACATGCATTTGTACAGCCCTTGGTGTAGTTGAGAATGAGCTCAGCACATGACTTGAGGATCTCTCTTGGAAACGCTGGTGTTTTTTGGAATTTGGTTGCTGATTTGCATGTTCAGAGGCAACTCAGAGCTCGGATTGTTGCTAGTTAAAGTTCAGCTTCTGCTCTTAGGTGAATCAGACTTCTAGTTTGTACACCAGTGTGACCTTCCTGATGTATTTTTTCCTTGTTGCAACATTTTGGGTTTATATGCGCTTAACTGTTCCCTTCTTAATAAACAGTGTGTGTGGCTGCTGAGTCCACTCTTCCCACATACCCATCGTCCCACTGATAGCTTCTCTAGCCTTTATGAGCCTCACTTAGTCAAGGGGCCTGTTTCTCCTATTTTGTTTTTTTTCCGGTTCAAGTGTGGGGGATCTATACAGATGAGTAAAGGTTATAGTTTTGGGAAATGATGCCATTTAGGAAGCATGTTTGAAGTGTTGAGCACGCAGAGAAAGTCTTTTATATTGGTGCTGTCCTAGGGAGGAGGAGATGTTTTTCTATGTATAGAAACTTCCCGTATAGGATGGTGAGAGAAGGTTGCAGGGGGGTTGCCTGTCTCTTTAAGTGGGTTTATAATTGGCTAGAAATTTTTGTCAGCTTAGTCACTGCAGCATTCAGCGGATGAGGGAAAAAAACCACAGGCCCCAACCGTTACAGGCAGTGGATAGGCTCTGTCATCCCAAAGGAATGCATGTGAACAAAACACTTTGTGCGGTGCAACCGTTGGCCTAAACAGTATTGCATTCTTAAAGCAGGCTCTGAGTCACATGAAGCAGATGGATTGTTTCACTAAAATGGAAGTTATGTATCACTGAGCACCCGGATCGAGCTTTTGAGTGTGGTTTCAATAGGTCATGATATGTGGGTATGATGAAGGGGCGTAAAGGTAAAGAAGAGAAAATAAAGCTCCTCGTTCTGTGGTTGCAATAGTTTCTGTGGCATTAGAAAGGCAAGGAAGTCTTTTGCTTCATTAATTACTAGCCTGGTGCACCAATTGAAAGATTCCTCTCTAGATTTCAGACAAGCATGATCTTAATTCTGAGGCACTTTGAGTTTGTCTGGGAGGCTCCATGCTACCCAAACTAATCCAAAGGAACCCCTGTTTCATAGGGGTGGGGCCAATGGAAAACCCCAAAGCTATCAGCTCTTCTCACAATGACACCAGCTGCTCAGCTCTTCTTCCTCCACCCTGCCCAGCCTTTTACCCCAAAATCTGTCTTTCAAGCCATGCTCTCTAGTGGGCACAGTGTGTTGATTAGTGAGAGACACAGCTTTGTCTCTGTGGGTGGCATTACCCTTTATTTGGCTTTATCTCTTCCCTTTAGGGGATTTGAAAGGATCTGATAGGACCCTTGCCAGTCCCCAGCCTTCAAAGTGTGCAGAGGAGGAGCTGTGACTTCTGGCTAAATAAATTCACAGCTGTCAAGTGCATTTTTATTTATTTATTTTTTAAATTATCTTCTTTCCTTACTGTTTTGTGGGGAATCCTCTAAAGAGTGGTCTAGGATTTAAGGGAAAATCCAGCCTCCAGTTGGTTGATGTTGACAACTGCTATGATTTGGCAGGCTGTTGCTGTTTGGAGTGGAGTTAGTTTGGAGGTTTTAATCTGGTTACCGTTCCAGAAGTAGTGCCTCCCCGTGTAGTTTTGATTGAATCTTAAATCTTTACAGTTCAAAGGGGAAACATGGACTCAATTCCCTTCCATCTCCAGAGCTTTCCTCATGAAGGCAGCACGTGAATAGGAACTTTTTCTTAGAGATGATGCTTTACTTTTCAAGTGCCTGGTGAAGGCTGTTTGGCAGAATCAGAATTGACTGGTCCACGTGAAATACTACATGCAGAACTGAAATTGCAGTGAGTCACTGTCTGCTCTGTCTTTTGTGATCTGAGAGTCTGGGATACAATACTGCAGTGGGTGTTAGAGATAAAACCCAATATGCAAATCATTAATTCAGAGATGAAGTGTTCTTCCTCTTCTACTCTCTGCAGTTGTTTGTTTGTGTGCATCCTTTTCTGTGGAAGGGAAATTAAAATCAGCCATATCTTGCTCCAGAAAATGAAGGGAGTTGTGATACAGAAAACAAATAACCCTTCCAGCAAACCAGGTGCAGAGGGCTTGTTAAATTCAAGGGCTGGTTTAGGATCAAGTTGTTTACAGGAGAATATAAATAATTGGAATATATCTTACAGATGGAGAAATTCATATTCTTCCTAGGCAAACATTTTATTCTTTTCTACCCTTAAGGAGGCTTCTTGGTGTGGTTAGAATTGTCTGCTTGTGGCAGACTATCCTTTTAGGAGAAAGGTGAAACACAGGTAAAACAGAGTGAGGGGCCGCTTTTGGAGTGGGGAATGCAGTGGAAATCTTGGAGTATAGCAGTGCCTGGTGGAAGAGGGCAGCCACTGAATGCTCTGGTAATTGAAGATGCCAGTCTCTGGCTTTTGGTGACTTGAGAACTGGGTTGCTGGCCTAAAAGGAACATTTTGCTCTGTGAACTGTCATCGTGTTTGGATCTGTGTGCTGTACCTATGGTGTGCTGCTAGGGCTCTGGATACAGTGTTCATGTGCGTACTGGGCAGATAAAGTCAACATCATGTGTGTAGTACCTGAAAATTTCAAGCTGTGAAGCTTTCTTGCTTTTCTGGTCTACTTATTAAATATTTCTTAAAATGGTAGCCAGCCTGGGATAGGGGAGGAGGAGGTGTTATTGAGAAACACAGGGCTCACCAGTCACCATAAATGGTGCAGAGCTCTGTGCAGATCCTCCAAGAGATGTACTTTGTTTATATTAAGCATACTAATAAACATTATCTGCAATAGGGCTACTTCAATGAAATTGCATAGGAAGAGGTAAAAACACTTGCTCTTCTCTATCTGCTGAGTGGGCTGCATGATCTGACCTGTTTGCGAGGATGCTGTCTGGACAAGGAATGTCATGAACAAGTGGACAGCTATTTTGCAATGTTATCCTACTCATTATTCTAGTATCCAAGAGACACTGGAATTGGTGTGAATAACTGTGCTGTGCCTGGTTTTACACAATGCCTTAAAGCAGGAGTTAAAACAATCCTAAACCGATGACATCACTACCCCCAAATCTTACTTGTAAAGGCTGAAGGAAAAGGAGAGTTTCCTCCTTGCTTATGATCTGAGTGACAGTAGTGTGGCAGCAACTTGCCTGGGTTCTCACAAGCTGTGCTCTTTTCCTTTTAAGACCTCTGCCCTTTCTGTCCTCCCCTTCCAATAAATGTTTCAGAAACCAGGAGCCTTCCTTTTGCTTGCCCGGTCCTTATCACCATTCTCTGCAGCAGCACAGAAATGATGTGCCTGTCTGTTCTGTTCTGCTGCTGCTCGGTAAGCTAATGAGCATAGGCACTGCAGCTGCCAGGAGGAATTCCTTTCCAGCAGTTTTGTGAGAAAAGTCAGCAGGATTAAGGCCTGGTTAGAACTTGATGTTTCAGCAAATCTACTATGCAAACCATTTGGGTGAGGGAGAGAGCAACCAGAGTGGCAACCAACTTTGCTTGAGGCAGAAATGAACTGTGGGAACAAGAAGGAGACTGTCTTGTTCTCCATAAACCATAGTGCTGCTTAGAGCATTTTGGTGTGCTTGAGTACATATACATGTATATATACGTGCTTTTTCTTTCCTGCAACAACACCACAAGTTACTGTCTGTCCTGGCTTAGAGGAAACAATTATTTCAAAAGCCTTTTCTAATAGCCTGTTGAGCTGCTGTGGTGTTTTGCTGTTGGATGTGCCTGATTGTGCACTGGATCTCACTGTCCTGGAGCACCTACTTAGTTATCTATCTAGACAGAGAGCATTGGGGCATCTCCCAAGCATGTAAAAATAGAAATAAACATCTCATGCTTGCTCTTCCTTCCTTAATTAAATTTATTTGGTTTGTGTTAGGCTTGTTTTGGTTTGTGTGGGTGTGTGGGTGTGTCCTGTGGATGCAAAAGTAATTGCTGGAGAGCTAGAGTCACAGCAATGTATTTCTGCATTGGTTTGGAAGCTGTACAGTCGTTTTACTTTCTGGAGTCAGTTTGCAGGACAGTTCTGCTTTGTACACTTTTACGACCGATTATTTTTTAGGGGAGAGGGTCTCAGTGAAAGGCAGTTCCTGTGAGTGGCTGCTGTCATAGCAGCAAGAGGTGATCTCTTATTGCTGTGAAGCTTTTGAAGTGCTTGGGGAGAGACTTTAACTGTGTTACATAGAGGAGTCGATTCAGAAGGTAAATCTCATCATCATACTGTTGGAAAGGCAGTCTGCAGATAATAGCTTTCTAAAGAGCTTTCTAGAATGTGATAATTGAAGAAGTGGAGCAATTGCAGTAGCCAACAGAGTCTACATATATGATTACAGTAATGTCTTCTTGAGTAAAATTAGGTGAAGCACATATAGGACTATTTTTTAATTTTCTTGTTAAATGCTTTATTTTGTCAGTAATGTTTTTTTTCCATTCTTATGTAGCAGGTGTGGTTTAACCTGCCTATATGCTGTAGTGATGATCACTTAGACTTTTGTCTGTAGTATGTGGAAAATAAGATTAGCAGAAACAATAAAACCTGTGTTTGTACTGCTGCAAATGTGAGAGCTAATGGGGCACCCAAAGGCAAGAGATAAACCAGTCAAACAGGGACCAGGCACTCTGGTTTAGCAAGCCACTCTCTTTCTGAATGTGAGGGATGGATACAAGTTAGGCAGTGATTGCAAACTTTGTTGACTCTACCTCAGTGCTTCCTTGAGCCAAGCTGCCTCAGTTATATTAGGGATTCAGTTCTCAAAAGGACTTCAAGATAAGTCCTTATCTGGACTTGAACAAAACTTACATCTGTAGCAGTCCTTTCTCCAGGTGAGGAAAGTATTCGTGTGTGCATATTCTATATATATATCCTTTGGAAGAACTCTAATGACATGTTTTAGTCTGCCTTCTCACTATCTATTGTATAGGTCCAGGAAAGAACCTCTTAAGTGCAGAGAAAAATACTCTGGGCCAGGTGGTCTGCTTTGAGGCATGCATTATAGAGAAGTGTTTGGTTTGTCTTGAATGGCCTGTTTTGTGAATTGGAGCTGCAGAAAGCCTCCAGAGAAGAGTAATGGTTCAAAACCTGTGAGTTTTATAGTGCTGGGTAACACTATAACACTATAACTATGTCCCTTTAACATAGTTGTTGCTTCCAGTCAAAACACAGAAAATGCTGGTCTCCAGTTGGCTGGTGTGAAGGGCCCTTGCAGATACTGATAAAAGTTGAAGAGTGCAACTAATTTTCGGAAGAGTTGCCTCTGTGGACTGCTGACTAACTGCAATAATGAAACATCAATCTCATATTATTATGCACAAGCCTTTTTTTGCATCCCTTGCTACCCTGGGCTGTGCCTTGGGTGGACAAACTGTTTGGTAGAGTCACAGTCGTGTGTATATTAGTGGCTTCTGGTAAAGCATAGGTTGAGATGAGTGTTCATCAAGTGAACTTAGATTATAGAAGCATCTCTTGTTCCTGTCATGCTCTTACTCTCCAGACATTTTGCTGAAACCAGTTTGCAGACCAGGGCTTCTAAATAAATGGGAAGTAATTCCCCGTGGATCCATCGTGTTCCATCTTGCTCTGTTCCAGGATAATACTGATAAAATAAAAGGCATCTCCCTGTCTGTAGGAAAGATTGTGTATATACCACCTTTCTTTCTTTGTCAGAACTGTGCCACAGCCTTGCTTTGTCTTGCTTCCTGCTTCTTCTGTCATCAGCTTGGGTTTTTTATATGAAGCAGTGGGGTCACACTGTAACATAATATTTGGATTCTCATTTTAACAATTTAGTTGTGTTGTGAGCATTTCCTGGGAGAGAAGCTCGCCTCTTTCTGGATACACTAATTAAAAAAGGGCTGATGTTTAGGTTTTTCAGTGAGATACCCTGACTGATTTTGTTTATCTTAAGAAGTGTTCTGGTCCATGACTCTCTGATGGGCAGTGTGACAGCTCAAATGTAAGGTGCCTGAAACCAGTAGCCCTGCTTGAAAATATAGGGCAGAGGGTTTGCCAAGTGTAAATATTGCCTCCTTGTGTGAAAAACAACCAAACAACTTTAGTTCATTAATATAATTTACTTCAAGACGGACAATGCACTTGACATGATTCTTTTTACCCAGGCTTTATGCCATTTGTATGTCTGATTGATTTTTAAATTGGCTGGTTTAGAACAGGCCAACCCAAAGTGACTCATTTAATATATAATAGTAATTCCTAGATTGTCCAGTTACATTGGATTTATTCATTTAAGAAGGCATCCTAATACTAATATTGTAGTTAACTTCAACAGGAATTTAGTTGAGACTTTCCATTGTTCTCTGTCTCTCATTCTTTTTCTCTCTCGTTCTCTTTTTCTCGGAGGACATAGAGACTTTGATTATTGCAACAATTTCTGTAGATAACAGGAGAAGTACTCAACTAAGTTAACTATGGAATTGGGTCCCATTCAACTTCCATTGGAGCCACCCTGTGGGTATACACTGATTTCACTGCACCGCATGACGGAAGCTCCAAACCCAGCATCTGCATCTCAGTGGTCTGTTGCCTTGGATGCAGAGAGAGATGGGAAGGATGCTGCGGTCTCATCAGAAATGCTACTGTGCTGTTTGGAAACAAACCTTTGCAGATTGTTCCCTCTCTAGCAGCCAGAATAGTTCAGTGTGTGGGATGAGCAGTCATTTGCGATGTAGTTAGTAACAACCCAGCTATAGCAGTTGATGCCGCTGGTCAGTGCTAGCGGCCTTCTCTCCCTTTCCCTTTTCTTCTGCCTCCCATGTCTACCTGGTAGTGTCAGAAGAGCACCTAAGCTGTGTGCTGCCTTTAGGATGTAGGTAATGAGACTGTGGAGTTGTTGCAGACTCTGTCCTCCTCCGATGAGGGCTTGAGAGCGATCTCCCCTCCGTGCCTGGGCCAGGCGGCTGTAATTGTGTTTATGGAATCTCCCCTGTCCTGTGCATTCCCCAGAGTTTGTTGTTGTCAGACCTCATTTTACCCCCCACACCCTTCATCCTCTTTTGTTAATCAACCAGTTTTGGGAGTGTCTGAATGGTGTTTATTGCTTTTATTGTTTGGGTGGGGAAATGGCCATGGAGCTCTGATTTTTTTTTTTTTTTAATGACAGGAAAAAGGCCTTGCAGAATCCCAGGCACTTTGTTTTTTAACCCCAACAAGGAGTGCAGAAAATTAACCAAGAATTTAATCCCAAGTGAAGAATCTCTTACTGGCTTCAGCCTAGGGACAAGTTTTATTCGAGTCAAAAAATCAACCCGAAGATAAATCTAATTACTTTCTAATATTGCTTGTTACAGCATGGATCAGTCCATACTGCAAATGAGTTTCAGAGGTACTGGTGAGAGTGCATAGGCTCCAGTTTTGATGGCAGATTTGATGTTGTATGTCGGCACTTTTTCTGATAACGATGTTGTTGAGAACTGCGCTGGTACAACAGATTCTGCATGCCTGTAGCTTGCTGTGTGTAAGTTAACTCGGGACTTTGGCTTGTTTTGTCATGCCTCATTTGGAAAGTTTTGAGTTGGGAAGGGGGAAAATAATGCTGCCTGCTTTTAGGCATTTAAACTGAAAGTGCAGAAGGCTGGAGAGGCTAAGTTGGAGGTTGTGAAAGATACATCATATATTTTTCTTCAAAGAATAACTTAGTTTCTCTTTATATATCTTTCAGAAGCTCTATCACTCGGTCATCAAAATATTTATGGAGATGAGTGGTGAATGTCTGACCTTGCCCTATTTTTTGTTTGTTGTTTTTTGAGGTATTTTTGAGGGGAGGAAGATGCCTTTCTGCAAGACAAAGCCTTTTCTCCCAGCACATTTGTTTTGTATTAAATATATCAGTTTTAGATGCTGAGCAACATCTCCTTATCCTCTATATTCTTAAATTTTTCCTGTGGGTACAGAGAAAAAAAAAATTATAATTTACTATGTTCCAAACAGTTTAAAACCAAGTGTTTGTAGACACTTCGAGTCTGTGTTAATTTGTATGCTAAATGTTGTTGATAATCACTTGAAACATGTCAGCTTGTTTGATATTTATTGTAGTTTTCTGTGTATGGAAATTTACATAGTAAGAGATTTTAAATTGTAGCAACTATCCCTGGTAAGAGAGCCCAGATAATTTATTACTGTTGTTCTCTACCTAAAAAACTTTAATCCTTAAACTGATATTTTCTTTGCTTTTTATTAGCTTTTTTTTTTTTTTAAAGTTTGGTATATCGCAGTACTTAGATTAATCTGAACTTGTTCTTGTATGTCTGAATTTTGAAGGTCTTTACCTGTGTTCTGGTTGATGCATTTGATTTGCCTGCTTTGTGTTACCTTCTGTAAATGGGCAGCTATTTAAAATGGTCTTTAAGATGTTAGACTGGGTTTGTTTTATATTTCTGTCCTACACTTGCTTTATGGGAAAGTCACTGAAGTTGCGGTGTCACATCTGTCCAATAAGGAGGATAATCTTATTTAACATGAGTGTTGTGGTGTACCAGTTCCTGTTTGTGAGTGGATGCAGGTACCTTTTAAATGCAACATAAAGAATTGTTGAGTATCTTGCTTAGCAATTTTGTTGTTAAATGCATTTTTGTTACTATAAAACCCCTATTTTCATTCATTGCACTGGACCAGTGATGCACAGGAAGGTATTACAGTCATGCATCTCGCTGCTCCTGCAAAATAAATGTTTGGGTGTGTGTGCTAGTGTTTTTTTGGAAGTGCATGTAAAGCACATAAAACCAAGGAGACTTGCATTCATCACCTGAATATAAAGATCCAACAGGACAGCTTATGATTTGTCTTCCAGCATGTTTTTTAAGGAGCCGAGATTTTGCAGAGGAGGGAAATACACACAAGGAGTACCTGCTTCTCTGTTACTTTTAACTCCCTGTTTTCTGTCATGTATCTGTTTGCATACCTAAGGCAAGAACAGAATGTGTTAATTTTTTTTGGAGTAAGCGAACAGAAGTAGTTGTATTGGGTAATATTCTGGTTACCTTAATCTTTATCATATTATTCGTATTGCTCTATCACTACTGGTGGGAAAGTTGCTGCTGTGAACTGACTGCAGTTACTCTGGAAAGCCTGACTTTTTTTAAATTTCATTTTTGTTAAAAACTTCTTCAATGTATCTCAGCAAGAGAAGTATCTCAGCAAGACAAGCTCATATTGTCGGTTAGCAGCTTGAATGGAACACGTGAATTAAAACCCTTTCTCCTCTAGAACACTGGAAATAAATGAAGCATCTTATTTTATAATTCATTCATGATCCAGCTCTACTAGGAAACGATCTGTTTTACCTAATGCTATCTGGGTTAAAAATGAGATGTTTCAGACCCCTTTCATGTCTCGCAGCCCAATCCTGTTGGGCTTAAGAAGTATGTAAGCAATGTGAATCCAGGATTGAAAGGTCGAGGAGAATGGGAAGGAGAAATCAATTATTTGCTGGAATGTTGGTGCAGGTATGTCTTTGGGAACAGGAACTGTTTCTCTGGTCCTTGCTAAGATGCCTGCAGTGTATATGCATCCTGACACTGCTTCTTCCTCATTGTGAGGATAAGTAGGCTTTTAAAAATAACACTTGCCATGATGGCCAAATAAACTCTACAAATGAACCCTCTACTTTCTTGAATGTGTTGTCGAAATGTCTCTGTTTTTTGAGTATAACAGTAGCATTAAAGCTGTTTCTTTCCTTTTAGTGCCTTCATCCAACCAAATTCAGTTATGAAGGCATAATGTGTGTTTGGCCTAGGAAAATAGGTCAATTCTGTAGTGTTTCTTTAAGTGGTAGTTAGTGAGTAGCCTGCAGAAAGGAAGAGCGACTTACTTTTGTTGTTTTTTAAACCCGTCAGCTGTGCCACAGCTCTGCAGTGTCTGATCTGCTGTCTGATCCGCTGTCAGTCCTCAAGAGAGGCCGCTCCACACAGCGCAGAGAAAGCATCATTTGACATGAAATGACAAATCTGGTCAGATTCATTTGGTCCAGGTGTCACTTGGGTGTATATTATGAAAGAGGTTTTGGTGCATATTTCTTCACATTTTAAAGAAGCAAAACAATGCTGACATGCCAGGTCTAGTCACTAGGTATCTAGGAGCATCCTTTTGTAGTCTCCTAGGAGGACAACCGTTCTTTGGGCACAGTAGAATTGAGAGAGGTTTTGTGTAATAAATCTTTAGCAAGCAAAATCTTTATTGAAAGGGGATCTAGTTTTAAATGGAATACTTTCTCTCAGGGATAACTGGATTATGGGTAGCAAAGAAACTTGTGGTGGGACAATGTTGGAAAGACAGAGATTCATGTACATTACTGTGAATGAACATTGCCAAAGTTTTTCCTATAGGATTCTTACTCATAAAATATGGAGTGGCCTGAAAAGGTAGAGTCAACTATAATGAGTGAGGGTTAGATCTACGTATCAGAGAAAGCATCTTGATTCTGAGAAGCATTTGACTGTGGGATAATGCTGATGGAGGAACAGGAGGAAATTTATGCTCATGTATGGGGAAAATGAGATCCTGAATACTTAAATGACATGATCAGATTCTCATGCCTAAGACAGTAATAGCGGAGGGAGAATCACATGCTGCTTGTCAGGTAATCCAGCTAGAAGGTTGTGCTCTGCCAGCTTAGTAGTGACAAGGACGTGGCCTTCTGCAAGAGTTCCCTACAGGAATTTGCTATACCTGTGGATTTTGAAACTGAACCCCCCCTTTTTGCTCTGCACTTGGTTGTGTAACTACAGTCTGCAGACTCACATGAGAAGGTGATATGGGTTTGCTTTTCTTAGTCCTTTATTCCTCTGCTAGAATTGAGAATTTACTAGAGTGTGGGTGTATAGTGAGCATTGCATTGTCAAAACTAGAAGAACGATGCAGTAAACTTGAAATCTAAAGAAGGTTAAGTCTCTCAAATAAATCCTATGAGGAGTGATCTCTGTGTACTGCATTGACTGAGCAAGATTGACTTGGTGAGGTTACGGTTGTAGAAAAAAACATGTTTTCCACCAACCTGCTTATAATTCATAATGCTTTGTTTATAAAGGCTCTTTTCCCTGCAAGTTGGCTGGAGCGCTTTAAGTGGTCCCTTTGCTCTGCCTGGATTCCCTGTAGCTGGGTTTGTATGGCTGGAAAGCACATTGCTTTTGTGTGGCTCATAATCTGCTGTCTGACCATCATCTTTCAGTTTACTCACAAAGAAAGCCTCTGTTGGTGATGCAGCAGAGGAGTTCAGCCGGCAAAATTTTTATCAATGCACTGAAAGTGAATCCAAACAAGTAGAGAAACAATGGGCTTTTTTTCAACTTGTAGGTGGAAAACATTTCTCTGTTTTGCTGTGGCTTGCAGATGAGGCAATGGGGTTGCTCTTCTTGTGTTGTAGCTTGGTGTTTTTTTCTTGTCTGCTACACACGGACTAATCTCTCTAACCTCTTTAGTCTGGAGTGGCTGCTCTGACAAAGTCTAGGGTTGGGCAGTATTGAACCGCGACCTACAGAAGCTTACATAGTAATTTTCTTTGTTCCTGTTGTACATGCAAGACTCCTGGAAATACCTAAGGAAAAAATGAGGGGCTGGAGGTGGCTGGTTGTTGAAAGCAGTTAAGTTTTGCTAAAACTGGGTCAATTTGAGAATTACTGCCACAGTTCTGTAAATTTATTCATTTCATTTGGCTTGTTTCATTTTTCGAATGTGATTTAGATGAAAGGAAAACTGGGTAGTTAGGAAGAAACTATTTAACTACTTCAGTTGCTCCTCTTCCCTCTGAGTTGAGTAGGGTAGCGTTACCATTTCCATGCACCAGCAGCTTGAGGGTTGCAAACTTTTTATGCGGTGCTTGCGGAACTGTGTGTAAGACTACTAAATTCCCTCATCTTTCTGCCAAAAATAGTAAACCTTTAAAAACAGACAAAGCATTCCAAGGCTTATGAGAAGCAGTGTGCTGACCTAAAATGTTTTGCATTTTCAGAATACTGCGTAAGATGTGCTGTGGGCATATTTGTGTTCGTGTGCTGCAAGTGCTCTGCCTTGGGCTGGTGCCTTGTCAGGTCATAAGAAGAGGGTCAGGCCTTCTCTGTTCTGGAAGGGGGAACTTCTTCAGTGTTAGAAGAACTTGACTGATTGAAATTGGTATTCTGTTTTTAGTTACTGATGCTGCAGCTTAACACTGGAGGCATTAAATTGTATTCCAATTGTATTATATCTTTTTTTGACCGAGAGTTCAGTGGAGATCTTCATGGCTCGAATCAGCGCTCAGAGAGGTACTTTTTCTCTAGAATTATAGAATCGAAGTGTAAGTAGTTCAGAGTATGCAGGTGCTTGATGTTTTCCTTTTTCAGTTCCTTTTTCATTATGACATGCTGTCACCATGGCTTTGTATAGATAACTGTGGTGGACTTTCAGAGCAGCTGCTATGTTGCTCCCAAGAACCTAGTGAAAGTAGTGGTGTTCTTTTGTTGGGTTGTTTTAAAATGGAAAGCATTTAATAAACATTATTTAGATCAGAAAATCTTTTCATTAAGTGCTTGAGCCCTATGCTACTGGATGATGTTCTGAGACAAGAATGTAGGATTTAGAATGATAGTTTTGCAGAAAAAAGGTGTTATCCACATCACAAAATCCCAAACAATTTAATATTGGAGAGTGCTTTTACGTGAGTATCATGTTAAAGTTCTGCCAGAGACTACCTGTGCATATTGCCAACTCTGAAACCCTGAAATGCTTCAAGATGTATCAGTGAAGTTGTTTTTCTTCAAAACAAGTATTTGCGAATCACGTAAAAGGAAAAAAAATAGCCAAGCTTATATGCATTTAAGTAGCAAATGTGTGAAGTAATTGGATTTCATAATTGCACAAAACCAATACATTATTTCAGTCAATTAAATATTTTACGAAGTAGTTGGACTAAACCTGGTAATTTTTTGAAGTATCTGTAAAAGCATTTATTGAGCCTAAAGAGTCTTTTGTTGCTTCAGCTCTAATTCATGTTAGTCTTTCTGATTCATCTACCCACAGTTGTCTTTAAAATTTCATGAACTTTGAAATGCACAAATAAGTTTCATCCTTATTGTTGGGAACAAAGTTACTTCAAGAAAAGGAAGAAGCATTTCTTTTTCAAATTTGCTGCTCCCACCGTAAGATCAACTCCTTAATTTTGTGCCGGGCTGCAGTGGAATCTCAGGGCAGTGCACTCCAGCCACGTGCGTTCGCTTGCTCTGTGTGCCTGCACCTCTGTAAGTCAGTATGAATGAGAATTTTCCGAGATTGTACTGGAAATAAAAAGCTTCATCTAGGCATATCTGTATTTGTAACAGACAGAGAACTAGCGGAAGCTGCACACATCTCTTGCTACACACAAGTCTACATTTTCCAGTGCAGTGAGAGATAAGATTAGAATAGAAATATTTTAAAAGCAAGGCAAAACACTTTGCAGTTGTAAAAGTGAAGACATGTGTAGCTTTATGTCTCTTATTTGAAGAACTGTGACCTAATTTTATCTACAAGTATCAGATGGGGCCCCCCTACTTTGGGTTCAAATTTGAATTCTAGGTATCTTGCCTTAAATGGAGCCAAGCTGTTAATGGTCACAGTAGAAGAAGTGAATGTTCAGAGAGGTGTCAAGTTGGTAGAACATCTGATGACTCTCTAGAGTCGGGGAATATAAGACTTGTATGAGTGGCAAAGAAATTGATAGTCATAGGTATCAAAGGAAGGTACCTTGAAGATGCCTATCATCAATCCCAAGCACAACTATACACAAATAGCTGTTTTTTCACTTTCTTGTTTTCCCTCTTTCAGTAGCATGTCTGGCTTCATTGCTCTGTGCTGGTATGATTGTTTATGGACTTAAACAGTGGCTGGGAACAGAGAACTCCATCTAGGTTAAAAATAACTTGGTAGCAAGAAATAATCTATATTTTTAACCTGGATCAAGTTTCCTGATCCAGAAGACTGCACAGTGCTTCAAGTGCTTGTAGTGACACAGCAGGAAGGTGCTGCAGGGGTCTGTGGGTGCAGCCGAGGTGGTTTAATCCAGGTTTTATGTTATACCCCAAGTACAATAGGCTTGGCAAGCAGATATGGAAACCAGTTTCTGCCGTTTCCCAAGCCTGCAGCGGAGGGACGAGCTTTGTGGGTGCTTGGGGCCTTTTTGAGTGCTAAGTAGTCTGTTAGTGAAGAAGCATGTTTTACATTGTAATTTAACTAGAAAGGCCTATTTTTTTCAGCTATAACAATTGTGAAAAATCCATTTCTTTTAATACTGAAGTATTTTTGTGGAATGACTTGGGGAACATCCAGTGTGTGACAGGAGAGAGAAGTGGTAAAATCTGGAGGCTTAGGAGGTGTAGGGCTACACATTGCTTTCTCCTCTGGTACTTGGCGGGGGTCTCTGCTAGAAGGGCAGGATGGTTTTTAAGGCCTGTCAAGTGGGGACGGAATGCCATACCTTTTAGAGATGTCAAAGGGCTGTTGGTGATCTCTGTGTGGCACTTGGGAGACCTTTGGGGTAAGAGCTGTCATCCACTTGATGGGATGTGCCAGTTCACAAGCTGTCTGTCTGTTTTCTCCTGTCACTCACCCTGTGTGGCCTCTTTCACATGTCTTCCACTCTCCAGAAAAAAATGTATTGAGCTATCTTCTAGCCCCAGCAGTGTTAATGAAACAACCCAGGTGTGTTGGACTTGATTTTAGCAGGTAAAAATTGGAATCTTTCTGAAGCAAAAATTTCTCGTTTTCAGTTCTAGCAAAAGGAAAAGTCCTACTCGCCTTTCCCTTTGAAAAAAAATGAATATGTAGTTGCTAAGGAGTGAGCTATATTCTGCTTTTCACATGTAAATTCTGCCAGAGGGCTCAGTTACTTCTGAATATGGATCTCAATTTTGGGCTTCTCTGTGGTGCAGCTTAAATCAGTATTGAGTTTCAAAGTGTGGGGAGGAGGGAGGAGGTGCACACCATGGGTGTGTAAGGCTTTGCTCTTATGCTCTTTATAATGCATCTAGTGGAGACAACTTGAGTCTGCCTTGGATCAGTCTTCTGCCCTCTTAAGACTTCACATCTGCCTGAGTGGAGGGCTGAGTATTGAGGAATTAGGATCATCTCACAACTTGGCCATCAGCATTTCAGAATCAGTGGGTCTATTTATGATGTAGGGTTGGGTTTTGGGGAAGGGAAGGAGAGATGGGGTCTGTGCAGGATGGTTTTCTGTTGATTTGGTGTGTGTTTTGGTTTTCTGAGAAATGCAATTTGTAAGTAGTAGCAACAAAGTGGAGTGAAACCAATTCTTTCTTTTCCCTTGCAGTTCACAGAGCTCTATTGGCGTGGCGAATCTCATTTGAGCTCAGTTAGGGGTCTAGTGGTGGGCTGCCTTGGTGCCTAATACAGCAGATACTACATCTACTTCCTGTATGTTATCAAACATGTTTTTTAGGTCTGGGCTGTAATCTGCAAAGCTCTTGTGGAACCGGCCCTGGTTATTTTAGAGGCTGTTTTAGTCTGTGGTCTGGAAAAACACAGTAATCAGGGACTCCAAGTAGAGAGGGCGTTAAAGTGATAGTATCGCGGGGTGATGAGAAGCTTGCTTGGCAGTGCTGACCCTAGATCTCTGTTTTGCATGATATGAGTACAAGCCTGGATTTTACTGTTTTTAGGGTGAAACATGAGAAGTCTGGTTTTACAGGTTTATCTGCAGTGCTAGCTAGCAGAGTGCTCCAAGTGAGGCCACTTTCTAAACAGAGATTCTCTGTGCCAATACCTGAATATAATCCAATTCTTCAGCACTCTAATTTCTTATATATAATTACCATGTTTTTCTAGTCTGGGTTTTTTTTCTTAATCTTGTTAAGAAATATCTCTGTCCTATTTTGCTGTAGTCTGAAAGTATCTGTTTTCTTGGCCGTGGCATGAGTGTAAGTTTAAGTAATCATTTACAAGTAATACTGACTTTCTTCTAGCTTGATAGATGTGTATGATCTTCAGAGGTAATCTTATTTTGTGCTCCTTTTTGTTTTTTTGGGTAAGAATAAATACATTTCAATTTCTAAGAATTCTCATGTATGAAAATCCAAACTATTTGTGGATATCTGCTACTGAAAGGAAATCATCTGTTGAATATTCGACACTAAAATGTTTGACACAAAGCTTTGGAGTGGCAACAGTGGAGGAGGTGGAGAGAGTGATGTTTGTTTGAAGATCAGTGCACCCTGGAGAAGAAATTTATTATGATAGTATCAGAGTAAATAAAGTCCTCCTTTGGTGTAGTTTTGTTTGTATTTCTAATTAGCATGGTTCCCTGGGGGCAAGTTCCTGCTGGAAGTTGACCTGTATGGGTTTATAGTAAGGGTGCACAAGAATTTCTTTCTTACTACTATTATTCAAAGCAAGTTTTTTTGCTTTCTTTACAACTGATGTGGTGAGCACTGGTTACCAGTAACAACAGAGGTAATTCGTAATCATTCTGTTCCTAGGGTGTGGGAAATATCCCAGATTTCATGTTTTATTTGCAAACAGTTTAAAGTCTTTTTTTTTTTTTCTTAAATCCATCTTGTACCTGTGCTTTGACGCTTGCCTGTGTTTTGTTACTTGGCTGTGGCAGGCAACGTGTGCCACTGTTGGAAGCTTATTTCCAAGATGTGCTCTTTGGTTTTGTGGCTGAGCTTGCAACTGGTTTCAAAACTTTGAACTGTTGTAAAATGGGAGCTGGTGAGATACATTGTGCCCCATTTGTTTGGGGAATGTGGTCTCAGTTTGTCCCAGTCAAGAATTTCACTTTGGGGGTAGCATAAGGGCTCCTGCTCAATGTAGTGCCTACGTTTGTAGGCTGGGTTAGGGTAATGTTCTCTGTCACATTTACAGGACTGTCTTTGATGTGATTGTCATAAAGACACTGTATTTTTCCAGGCTTTTAGGGGTTTAATTTTCATATTAAAGAGAGAAATGGCAATAAATACCAGTTAAGAGTCCCATTTTCTTCTTTGTTCTGTAACTCTGAGATCAGCATCAGTTTGCCCCATCAGTGAAATGGGGCTTGTCACAGATTTTCTCAGTTGTGGCATAGTTACTTTTATGTTAGGAGAAGTGTATGTTACGTCAGGAGTTGAGTGCAATCAGTGTTTGCAGATGAAGGGCACAGCATCCTGTAAAGTTCTTAGTTTTACTTATAAATAAAGTCAGAGTCTCAAGTTTTGGGATTTATTTTTTTAAAGATAGAGTTTATTCAGATGTGTGTGTTACTTTGATTTGTGCAGCAGAGTTTCTTCCACTTGATTGGCTGCAGCTGCTGATCATGACCTTTCCTTGTTGGATGTGAACCTTGTAGCCTCCCCTGGAGGCACCAAGGATGGAGAAGCTGTTCTGAGTGTTGCTGAGGCAGACAGCTGCTGCCCAGGACTGTGAGCTGATCTGTTGCACCCTTGTGTCCTCTTCCATGCACAAGGGATGATGAACATTGCTCCTATGAGTAGGTGCTCCCAGCATTGCCAGCAGGGAAGGCAGGAGGCCATCAGCAAGGCTTTGTCTGCTGTATGGTAGCGCCTGGTGCTGCTGTGAGCTGGGAAATGAGAATTACTGCTTATCCTGCCTGCTGAAGTACTGTCTTTCCTTCCATGGCCTAGATCTGTAGGGTTAGACTGTGTGTCAGTTAATCTACTGATGTATTTTTATGAAGAATTAAACCAATTTGCTTTCCCACTCATGCATTTACAGATAGAGGAGTAGTTTTTCACATAATTCCATGAATTATTGATTACTCTGGGCTTCCCTTCAATCTTGGATCCTGCTACTTCGATTGAATACAAAGTCTGTGATGCTGCAGAGCAGGGCTGTCTCCCAAGAGCAGTGTGGCAGGGAGCAGGGCGAGACTCCATTAAGGTCGGTGTTAGAGAACTAACCATGCAGCTAGCAGGAACACTGATACACACAGAGTTCAGCACTGATAACCACCATTGCTTTAAATGCTTATATCCTTTCGCAGCAGATAGGCAGTTAACTCCAGGTCACTGTGACTTTTTACCTCAAAGAAAGCAGTGCAGTATGAGAGCTGTGTAGGACCTATGTTATGTATTCTCCTGTCCCCATCCCTGTGGTTTCTATCTAGAAGAGGCTTAGGATGCAATAACAGAGCGCTTCTAAAGCTTCCATTATTTCTCTTGTGTTTTTACTAATAGTGAAGGGATGGGGGAAAGAAAAAAAATCATATGAAAATTGGCATGATGTACTTTTCTTAGAAAACAGCGTGTTGCAGTCCCCTGAGACAGCAGGGTTTACAGCACAGACACATGGAATTTTCTGTCCTGGGATAGATGATGAGCTCGTTCGGTTCTGCTCTCAGCCCAAAATATAATTATTTCACCTGTGACTTGAATGCATGCATTTTTTTTTCCCTGAGCATGCTTTTCTTGCACAACTCCCATGCCTACAGCCAGCATTGCAGTGGTTCATTTCGTGGCATTGTTTGCTCTTGTACAAAATGCCCTCCTGCTGCATAGCATGTGGCGTGCCCTGTGGTTGGTGCACTTGGGTTACTGTGCAAATGCCCAAGTGCTTGTCTCAACAGAGGGGCTGTGGATGTACCTGTAATGTTGCTGCTGCTCTAATCCTGTTCTTGAAAGCAAGAATGTTTATGGAGTCTTGGTCTTATTCTTTAGGTCTTGCATTCCTCAGTAAATGACAGCGTTTGACTGTAAAATACCATTCGGGGTTGAGTAAGGGAATGTGTGAGAGGCCCAAATGTAGGAATCGGGATGCTTTTGCTTTGTGACCTGTGTAGCAATGGGGCTTGCCTTCCATGCAGGGAGAACAGGCTCTGAAGGCAGCTTGTCAGGTTGTACTTCAACTCCTTGTTGCGTATCAAGTGGCTGAAATTTCCATCCTATCTTTTTTCTCCCCCTCTGTCCTTACTCTTTTCATGCAGAATGAAATGAAGTAAATCTGGCATTTTGATTAGCTGGGGTGGATGCTCGGTGTTCTGTGGCATAATGCTCTCTGTAACAAAATACACTGAAGTTGATCCTTTCTCTGCTCTGACAGTAATGAGAGGGGCTGACTTGAGGCAGGAAGCATCTTCTCATCCTTCTCTGATAATCGAGTCAGCTTGGAAAAGCTTAATCACTGTGGCCTGGTTAGGAGTGTTTACTGTATATGAGCAGGGAAGAACTGCAGCACTTAACACCCCTCCAGTTTTTCCTCTCCTTAGAAGCATAAAGCAGTCACTCCTCAGGAATTCCTCACCCCGCAAATCCTCGTTTCTCCTGCTTGCTTGTGTTTCCTAAGTGACCCTTATCTGTAGGGACAGGGCTTTAGTGACCAGTTGATCTGGACCTGGGTGGTCACAATCTCTTATCTTGCTGCATTTACTTTGTTTTGAGAGCAAATTCTGCTGGTCATATATGGAAATTACTGCAGTTCTTGCTGACTCTCTGGCTGTTTGAATCCTCCTTTAGAAGCTGGATAAGAGTTTTTAGATAAAAATCCTTTAAAAAAAGGGTAATTGGGCCTTACAGACTATGTCTTCCCGGTGGATGAATATGGGAGCAGTAAACATCTCTGCCCTTACTGTTAATGTAAATTCCAGCAGATCTGGTATCCATTGGAGGTTGTGCTCACAAAAATGGTAACAGTCAGTGCAGAGGTCAGTTAACTGTTGCTGGTGTGATTCAGCCAGTGGCCTCTGACAGCTTTGTTCGCCACCTCTTCTTTAATCACATTAAATTCCAAAGGTAGCTCATTTACAAATGTTGTTTTAGAATCTGTTTTTTTTTTTTTAAATTGATTGTTTTAATAATACGGGCAGAACCTGTGTGGAGAATGTCCAGCCCTCAGTGCCCCACGACTGGATTTGGTGACTCCCTATCATCTACTTGGTGAGGAATGAAAAAGACACAGTTAAATGGTTTTGAGATTCCCCCAGCAAAGAGCTTGATCTGCTTGCTGATGGACACCAAATCTTCTGGGGAAGTAGAAGGGGAACAGAACACAATAGTGAGGCTTTTTTGTCAGGGAATATCTCTGTGTTCGAAGGCTCCTGTTGCACGAACTCAAAAGGGCAAGTGAAATTTTGCCAGCAACTCTTTGTCCTTGTGGATCTTAAGAGTTTTGAACAATTAGTACTGCATCAATGTCAAACACGTTTGAAATCTGTCCAAGGCTTACAGCTTACGTCGAAGTCCACGTCAGTAGTTTTCCATGGTAGAAGGGATCACTGATTCGAACTAGTCGCACATGTCAAGACAATTTAGTTTGCAGTAGGTGCCTGTGCCTGCCAGGCTGTTAGGTCAAAGGGATAGCAGGTAGCTGTGGCTTTCCACACCCATCAGTCCCATTTTTAACCTGTTGTTAAAAGTGCCAAAACTGTTGTCTTCTGTTCCCAGTGCACTGGGAAAAGTACAGCATGTGTTCAGGGCACTGTGACTTCCCTCACTTTTTGGACAAGCCTAAAACTTGCCTTAAAAAAGACTAAAAAAAACCAAGGATTTTTTTTTTTTTTTTGTATTAAAAGACACATGGCTATAGGCTGGGGCCTTTTATATGAGCAGTGCACCAGCCAAACTTAAAACTATATGTTGTGGAGTTCAGGAGAGCCCGGTATGCCCAGTTACTCCATAAACACCTTTAGAGGCCATAGATGGGAGCTTAGGATCCTCTTCAGCATGTGCTGCTGTGCCATCTTATTGGAATAAGATCTTTTTGAGACTAGTAGCTGCAAATAGGAAGCCTACACATAACCAAGGAGAACGGTACTGGCTTTTGCAGAGACCTCAGTGATATAATTTCTCTCTATCTTAATGAAGCATTAAAGTTAGTTTACATAGTGATAAATATAATTACTGTAGTGATGGCTTTGTGCCCAAGATGCCTAGAAAGTTGAACATGAAATCTTTTTAATGGCATCATAATGGTCTTCATAAGTGTTACAGATTTCCTAGTGTTATGTATAATAAATGATGTACATTATTTTCCAGTGGGCTTGCACAACTCGACAGTGTGATCACACAGAAAAGACTTTATCTTTCATGTCTTGAGAAATAAATTTTTTTTCAGTGGCCACTTCCTTTGGCTGGGCTGTGTTCTGCTGTGGAAATAATTGCAAGATAAGTGAACTACACTGGGCTTGCTGGGGAGCAAATGTGTGTTTGTGAAAGTAGAGGGAGACGAGAGAAAAAACATTCTAGGCTTTGAGGAGTAAGTTGGGTGCCACCTTCTTTTTGCTAATAGATTTTTGTGCATGAATTTCTGTTTTGTCGGTAGTGTATTTCACAAGAATACACAGACTTACTGCGGGTATTGCTTCCTTCCCATCTCCCTCTTAAATCTCTCAAAGGAAACAGGCTGTAGCTAGTGTGAGATGCTTGTTTGTGGATTCTGCTTCACTTGACAAACTGTGACTCTTTTCACTTCGGGTCCTGTTCCTGGCAAGGGTCATTTACTACAGAAATCGGCAGGAAGCTGTTGGACCAAGATGCATCAGGCAAAGGAAAAGCTGTTTGTTTTTTGCTTCTTCCGGCAGATTTGAATTAAAAGTCTGTGAAAAACTGTTATGTCCTTGAATTTTTAATATTAAAGTGTACTCCTTCCTTCTGTTTAAAGTTCAACTCTAAGTGTCTGCACCACAGTAATTTGTTGAAGATGAACCATGAGTTTTCAGAATTAGTGTGGAATCCTATGTGGTCCTACCTTCCCTTATGCTTAAGGGTAAGGATTTCCAGCAGCTCTGCATTTTTTGGATACATGGGTCAGGGAAGATTTAGGAGTCAAACTATTGGTATCTGAGTAGAACAAAATATTGCATCCGTAGCAACTACAAATTAGAGAATACTAAAATGGGTCATTTTTAACAGTTCTTTCTGATCCCATATTTGTAGTGTTCTGTGAAAAGTAAAAGGATAATGAGTGATGGGGAGATACGTATATGGTGACTTTCAGAGCCACAATTTCTTCATTGCTTTGACCAAGCTCAGTTTGTATGATTACTTATAAAGAGCACAGTATCTCAGAAGCATGGTGTTGTGCAGATGACTGTTTGAAACTCAGTTATATGGACCTACTTTCCTTGTGATTTTGATGCTTTGGTGGGGGAATGAAAAAGATGAGAGAAGCATGGCTAGTGAATAAAATGTGTAGCCTTTTCCTTTTGGAATACAGCATGGATGGTTTGCCTCTCAACGTATGTTTTTGAAATCTTCATTCCTGCCAGTTTGAGCAGAAATAAGAAGGGTCTTTTACAAATCTGGCTGCATTATGAAACTTGTCTAGCATAACCTTTCCAGCATGCAAGTGTTTCATGGGCCTGCGTGGGGGTGTTATTACAGTGCTTCCTTTGAACAAGGGCTTCAAGACATCTCTCCAATTGCTTTAGTAGTTGAGGAACAAGACCGTCCTGATGGCCTTAGAGGGGAGAGCAGCATTACCAGGCAAGAAGCGAAAGCTGACATGTGTTTCAGTGCACTGCATTTCCTTTTTGTAGACCCAGTGCAACCTTCTAAGTGTGAAGAGTTTTGACATCCCCTGTGGAGCTCACCACAGCCTCAACTGTTGTATTTAAGTTCTTGGCTGTACCATACCCTGTGCAGGGGAGGGTTGTGTAAGATATGCAGGCACCTTAATTTTGTATGTATGAAAAGAGATATGCACATAATGTGCACGCAGATGTAAATGTTTTTATATCATGTGAAAGGTGATCTAATGAATCTTTTGTATTTTAATTATCCTCTGTCACCCCCAAGACTACCAGTTTACAGGGCTGAGTAATTCCAAGCTAGTAGTCATTGATCACACCTGATGTTTACTCCCCTTTAATTGTTGCTTGTATGGCATTTCTAGTTTTAACCAGAGACTTCTCTGGTCAACCCACAGTGCCCAGGCAGTTGCAGTGGTCAGTATGATGGAACACTAAGGAGGGTGTGGAGGTCTCCTGTCTTTTTCAAGGTGACTGGAAATGCTGGTTGTGTGTTCAGTGATGTTACGCCAAGTGCAGCTCTGGACTGTAAGCTCATTCCTCCTTTTTGCATACTAGAAGTAAAAGGTTTTGCTTTGCTGTTCTGGACTCCAGCTGAAGCTGATGGACTGTAAGATGTTGACAATGCCTCTTTTTTCTAATGCTTTTAAAAAACTATAAAGGCTGCCTCCTGGGTGGGAACTTCATTGAGGTCCTTCAGAGCAGTTCAGTGAGCTCATGGGTGATTCCTCATTTCTTTAGCTTGGCTGCTGGTGGAACAGGACAGCTGGCAGTGAAGTACTGGTGTCTTAGGCTGTTGTGTGGTGGAAAAAATCTGCTTTGAGAAGAAGAATGCCAGGTAGTGTGGGACAGCACAGAGCTAACCTTAGCTCTGTGGTGTGTGTGAAGGAGTGCTCTGTGTGTGTGAGGAAGAGTGGCTCTTCCTCAGTGTGTTGACCCAATCCATAGGAACAGAGGCAGCCACAGCCTCTGCTGAAATGTGGAGCTGTGGATGCAGGAGCATTGGTAGTACTGGGAAAAGAAACGGGAAATGGGATGTTGGGTTGCTGCAGCAGTTTGCAAAAAGTAGAGCCGTCTGGTTCAAGCTCAGGGCTGGAGGCTGCTCTGTCCAAAGCTCAAACTGGGGATACACAATATGCTTCCTGTGACCTGAAGTCAATCGCTTAATCTAAGTAATCTTACTTTGTGGTTTGCTTTCCTCTTTAAGGTAGGAGAGATAGTGTTAGCTGCTGCTGTCTCTCAGGTGTGTTAGGATTAGGGGTTTAAATTTAGTTAAGACACCTCAGGCAGAAGTAGGAGATAAGTGTAGTAAAAATGTTGCTGTTACTGAAATACCATCTAGAAGTAGTCTTCTTGCCAACCCTTCCCAAGTACCAGTCTGCTTAAGGAGGGAATTTCAAAGTTTGAACCGCAGAAGGTAGAGCAAGTACTCTGGTGTTGGAAACCCCTAAATCACACCGAGGTGTGATTGTTATTGTCATGTTGTCTCTTGTAATCAGCAAACAGCCTTGTTCACAAATCAGTTATGTGTATCAAATGAAGCTGTCGCTTTAAGGCTTCCTGCAGCACTTTAAAATAATGATTATGTTGCAGGGCTCAGGTAGGTGTATTGCTAAAAAGGATGACAGGTTGCTGCTGAGCTGGAGGAAATTCAAGTTGTCTCAGCTTCTGCGCAGAGTTCTCATGAAGACAACTTGTATGCCTGGCTTGGGTTACCTCTTTGCAATTCCTTCTGTCTGGCACAGATATTGTTTCCTTCAAATGCTATGGAAGTGAGGGTTAACTGCCAATGGAAATTTAAACTGCCTAAATTGGCTACTGCTGACTTTGGGCAAGAATGAGTTACCCGTCTCTGATGTAATAGCTTATGGGGTTTTTTGTAAGGCTTTTAAATAGGTCCTCCTTGTAGTGTTGAGGGGATTGACAACTTTTTTTTTCCCCTTGGAGGAACTCTATACCTGTCCTGAGTCTCTGAGAGGGGATTTTTGGGGGCAGGCTGGGTGAGAGGAGGTGCAGAAAGTGAGGATGTTTGATGTTTTGCTTCTCCCTTGCCTGGAATGCTTTAGATGGAGTAACCAGGGTATTGTCCGGCATATCTGAAACCAGTGCTAGAGCTTACAAAAGAGCTTAAGTCATTTCAGTAAATGAATTTAGCTCTTGTCCATCTACATCCTGTACTTGTTGAGACTTTGCTGATTCCCAGCTGTTTTCTATTGCTCCTGTGCCAGCAGTTGCTCCACCTCCTCTCAAGAGCTGGTGGAATACTTAGAGTGCTAACTTCCTTCAGGCAAAGTCAGTCACGATTGCAGAAACCTCCTAAGTGATAGGAAGAGCAGGGCTGGCTCAGGCTTCTGCAGTGGGGTGGGAGTTCTCCTGCAGTTCCTCTTTCACCTCTGCAGCTGAGTGGTCACCTTCAGCAAAGAGAAAGGTGACAGTGGCTTCTGTCTTTGTCATTAACTGCATTTGGAGAGGTGATTTTTACATGCTTAGGACCCTTCATCTTTCATATAACAAATGCACTGATTCTAGTGTTGTAGCCCCTTGCTATGGTAGACTAGGAGGAGGGAGATGGTAGGAATGCTTTGTTTAATAATGTTTAAATCTATGTGAAATAGGGCCTTTGTATGGAGTTGTAGGAAGACTGTAGTAAAAGAGTAGGAGATGAAACAGCTGCTTAAGACAGACGGTGCCAGTTTCCAGAAAAGAGGAAAGAGGTTTATGTTGTTCTTTACTGTGTGCTGGCCGAACTATCCACGTGAAGGTTCTGTTCCGTCGTATCTTTAAAGGAGAAGGATTTGAGCTTCCTAGAGGTCAATCTGTAATCTCAGTGATGAATTCTGTATTCACCTCACTGCTGTAGGCTGGTTTACTACAGGATGTATTCAGATTTCTGTTTAGGGATGTATTCAGATTTCTACTTGAAAAAACAGGTACCAAGATGATCTACATTTCCCACAAATTATTTGTCATGGAATGAAATGGCGTTTGTTTGTTTTCAATTATCTAGTCTCTCATTCAGTGGAAATCTTCTAATAGAGTCTTTTTGAATACAAAATGTTTTTATTAGTATAGAAGTAGTCAAAGAGCAGGGACAAAATCCCTGGAAAGTTCTTTTTGTACTGTATTTTTTAACAAGCGCAACCTGGGAAACTCAAAGTATTTAGGGGATTATGTTATGATTTGTTTTGAATCACAAGGAATTGAAAGGCAGGGCTGAAACCTGGTCTGTGGCTCTGAATGTTTGGAGGTCTTAAGCTGTTTGGATGTGACCTTTTTGCCTGGAGTGGAAGGAAGTTGGTAAGTCTGCATTCAGTTAGCATTGGCTGGGTGATGGGGAGTTGGCATCCTGTCCTCATAGTACAGCAAAGGTGCTGTGAATTTAAAACTTCCCTTGTTAAATTTTTCCTTTGGCAATTTTATTTTGAAATACAGGTGAAGAACACACTTTTTACTGCATCTAGAAAGAGTAAAACTTCTGGTAAATGAATTTTTATTATTCAAACTTTCGTGAGTACTTGTGCATTGGATATTTTAGCTTAGTGGAATATTAACACCTATAGAAAGTGCCTGACAGAGCATGCTTTTTTTTTTGTTTGAGCTAAACAAATAAAACAACATGGCTATTTGAGGTGCCCAGAACAGACTTGTTCTGATTGCAATTGGGAGCCTGGAAAAAGTTTCCAGGAGGAAGCGACATGAATTTGTGCTGTTGTTGCTGGTGTGCAGCCATCCTTGGAACATCTCTATCAGTCTGGGTTAGTCATGAAATACTGTAGGTTCTGCTGGGTTGACGCTAGGCCTCACAGTAGAAATAGTAGTCACAAATCTCTTGGAATACTGGAGGATTTTTGAGTCCTGGAGGAAAACTGGAGTATAATTTAAATTTTTAATACCCTCTCTCTCCAAAGAAGTCTTCCTCCCTGGTCAACTTCAGTTGTAGTAACACAGGTTAAGCCTGGTGGCATTGATGGCAATGTAGCTTCTGCCACTCTGTGGACAAAGGAGCTTGTTGTGTGTGGTCTGTCTTCACGTTTTCTCTTCTCTCTCCCCTGCTTGTTCTGTAATATGAGGATTCTGCAGTTGTAATTGCTCAGTGGGAGTGTGAGAACTTGTGATGTAAAGCTCAGTTCTCTCTTTTTGCATTTCTTAACAATTGATACAGGAAAATAGACTATTGCTGACCTGCCCAAAGCCTGGCACTCACAGGCTTATCAGTGAGATGGAGTTACAGATCTCTTCAAAATAAGGGGGGGAAAAAAAAGAAAAAAATCTCTAAGTGACATCGCTTTCGTCATTCCGGCAATCTTGGGTTTGAGGCACCTCTCAGGCCTGTAAATGCTGTTACTCAGTTTAAAAAAACCTCAAACAACACTCTTTATTAGGCTTTGACTAAGTAAGGGAAAACTTTAGAAGAACTTAAGCGAAACTTAGGGCAAAAACTCTTTTAAAAAGTGAAGTGGCTGAAATAACTGTTATGGATTAGTAGAGTTGATTAGTTCAAAGTGAACTGAATACCTAAAATTAGAGGCTGCTTTTTGTATTTATTTATGTTCTTGCACATATTTCTTTTTCTGTTATGAAGGTTATGTTCTATGAGCAAGTTTAGGAACATGGAACAAGTTATGGATACGTAACGTGGCAAGTAAATCTGTCCACACCTTATTTTCTGTTTGGGAGATGTGCTGTGGGTGAGGTGGGGTGAAATTGAGAAAGGAAGATGTTGAAGTTGTGGAGCTGTCAGGGACTACTCCGGAAACAGAGGAGTAATACGAGGCTCCCATGGTCCAAGGGGAGGTGGTCAGAGCCCTGCTTGGCCAACTGGACACCCACAAGTCTATGGGGCCAGATGGGATACATCCTAGGGTATTGAAGGAGCCGGCGGATGTATTGGCCAAACCCCTTTCCATCATCTTCCAGCAGTCCTGGAAGACTGGGGAGGTACCTCTGGACTGGAGGCTGGCTGATGTAGTTCCCATTTACAAGAAGGGTAGCAGGGAGGATCCGGGGAACTACAGGCCTGTCAGTCTGACCTCAGTGCCAGGGAAAGTCATGGAAGAGGTGATCTTGAGTGCTATCATGAAGCATTTGCAAGAGAACCGGGTGATCAGGCCCAGTCAACATGGGTTTACCAAAGGCAGGTCCTGCCAAACCAACCTGATCGCCTTCTATGACAAAGTCACTCGGCTTCTGGATGAGAGAAAGGCTGTGGATGTGGTCTTTCTGGACTTCAGTAAAGCCTCTGACACAGTTTCTCACAGCATTCTGCTACGGAAACTGTCAGCCTCTGGCCTGGACAGGCGCACACTCTCCTGGGTAGAAAACTGGCTGGATCGCTGGGCCCAGAGAATGGTGGTAAATGGTGTTAAGTCCAGCTGGAGGCCAGTGACAAGTGGTGTTCCCCAGGGCTCAGTGCTAGGTCCAACCCTCTTCAACGTCTTCATCAATGACCTGGATGAGGGCATTGAGGGTACCCTTAGCAAGTTTGCAGATGACACAAAGCTGTGTGCAAGTGTCGATCTGCTGGAGGGTAGGGAGGCTCTGCAAAGGGATTTGAACAGGCTGGACCGCTGGGCAGTGTCCGACGGCATGAGGTTTAACACGACCAAATGCCGGGTCCTGCACTTGGGGCACAACAACCCTATGCAGAGCTACAGACTGGGAGAAGTCTGGCTGGAAAGCTGCCAGGAGGAGAGGGACCTGGGGGTGTTGGTCGACAGCCGACTGAACATGAGCCAGCAGTGTGCCCAGGTGGCCAAGAAGGCCAATGGCATCCTGGCTTGTATCAGAAACGGTGTGACCAGCAGGTCCAGGGAGGTGATTCTCCCTCTGTACTCAGCACTGGTGAGGCCGCTCCTTGAATACTGTGTCCAGTTCTGGGCCCCTCACCACAAGAAGGATGACTCTGGAACAAGTCCAGAGAAGAGCGACGAGACTGGTGAAGGGGCTGGAGAACAGAACCTATGAGGAGCGTCTGAGAGAGCTGGGGTTGTTTAGCCTGGAGAAGAGGAGACTGAGAGGAGACCTCATTACTCTCTACAAGTACCTGAAAGGAGGTTGTAGAGAGGAGGGAGCTGGCCTCTTCTCCCAAGTGCCAGGGGACAGGGCGAGAGGGAATGGCCTCAAGCTCCGCCAGGGCAGGTTTAGGCTGGAGATTAGGAGGAGGTTTTTCACAGAGAGGGTCATTGGGCATTGGAATAGGCTGCCCAGGGAGGTGGCTGATTCACCTTCCCTGGAGGTGTTTAAGGCACGGGTGGATGAGGTCTTGAGGGACTTGGTTTAGTGTTAGATAGGAATGGTTGGACTAGAAGATCCGATGGGTCCCTTCCAACCTGGTTGTTCTGTGATTCTGTGACTCTGTAGGATGGCACCACCAGAACAGCTTCCTGGGCTTGACTGCTAGCACTGCTTGCTACTGGCAGTACTGAATAAATACAAGATCTCGCAGGGTATGAACAGGCTGAGGAGGAGGGCAGGGTGCTTTGTTTTTTTCCGGTAAGCAGGCAGAGTTACTTTACATGCGTTACGAAGGCTGGATTTTAAAATCTGTATCATCGGCTGGGATGTATTTATGTAAAGCTGTTTGAGTTCTGAGGCTTAGTGATTCACGTTTTCCAGATGCAAACAAAAGGTGTTGCTGTTGGAGGTGTGCCCTGTCTGACTGATAGCGAGTGCAAAAGTAGAGACTACAACACAGCCCACGTGGTTAATGTCCTGGTGCAGGGAATAATCCTAGTAGGTTTTATCCAGGGACTCTGTTTTGTTGAAGTTTCTCTCTTGGAGATGTGTTTTCTGAAAGCTGTTGGTGTTAGTTTGGGGATAACGAAGGGGGAAGAGGATTTGGGATTAAAATTACTTGCTGCCTGGCATGTGCTATAGATAGCTGTGAAATAGCGCAGTTTGTTCAGGGACAGCTTTGCTACCTGGAAATAGAAAATAATCCCAGAGTGAAGCTATGTCCCGTCACGCAAATTTTGTAACTAAAGGAACCTTTTCTGGAAGGACAGATGAATTTGTGCAAGGACAGGGCAACCTTTTCTTGCTCGATGTTGTCAGAGACTGGTAACCATGGCTCTGTGTTTGAGCAGTGGTGTCTGTTTTTTTGTGGTTACAAAGAAACAAAAATTGTGTGTTGGTCAGGGGGTAAAATGAAATTTTTGATAAACAATCTTTAAACTTTTTTCTAATAATACAGCAGCTGTAATCTACTATAGAGGGACTCAAACAAATCCCTTTAAGAATTATGTACCTCTCCACCCGTGCGCTGAGAGCAGAGCAGCAGTGACGTTCTGTAGCTGGCTGAGATGCTGAATAATATTTTTGCTTCATTGAAACCTCTGGTTTACTTTTAAGCTCCTGCATGTTCTTTTTCTGGAAAAAGTATGTTTGCTTTGCCTCATGTTCCTGATAAAGATGTGGAGTTCAAACCAACATAGTTTGTTTAAATTTATTTTTGTAATGAAATATTAATTTAGTTTACCAGTGGTCAGTTGCCCAGAATATTAACTTTGAACTGGCTGGAGTGTAAAGCAGTTGAAGTGCTGTTGTTATAACAGGGTCAATGTAAATTTAGTTTTAGCTCTATATTTAAGTTATGTTTACTTAAAAAGTAAGAAAAGAAAGAAGGTGGTGGAATTGCCTGATATGAATGTTTTCTATTTTAATTAAAAATTGTTGGTTTATATACTCTTCTGTGGAGGGATCAGGGGCACAGCAGCACTGATCTGGAATGCTCTTGCTGCTGAAAAGTGAAACTGAGAAGTCACTTTTTTCTTCTGCTTTTCAGTAAAGTTAAGTGTTTCCCATCCTGAAAAGGTAAGTGATGAAGAGAAGACATGAATTGCATTTTGAATGGATTTCAATTGTAACGATTGATTAACAGTAGCTGAATAATTACAAACAACAGTTCTTAATGCTAGCATTCAAGACTTCACTATTTTATAGTAATAAACACTACCTGTTTTCATTCTTTCATTCTCCTAGGCTAATGGATTCATTTGATCTAAGAAAAGAAAACCTACACTGTGATTAATCCAGTACTTGAAAACACTTCTTTCTTTAGAATAACCCCTTCCTTTTGAAAGGAGACTCTCAAACTTCTAATCATCACAACTCCTTGCACACTGAACTGTGTACCTTGATGTTTGGTGAAGCAACTCCTTCAAGGTCACAGTCTCTGGCATTGTTTGAAATAGAAGCCTGATGCCAGACTTGCTTTCCTCTGACATAATAACCAGCCATGCTTTCCCCAAGTGTTTTCTAGAACAGTGATGGCGGCTTCTAACTTGAGAACATGAGAAAGCTCTGTGTAATGATGGATGTTTCACCAGCCATGGATTTAGTTTCTGCAGAGAGAGTTTGTTTTGAATGTCAGATGGCAGTACACAGTTAGGTGAAGGTATAGGAATTACAGGATGTCTCTAGAGAACAGGGTCCATATTAGAAGAGTCTGGGTGAGGAATTGTAGTTTACTACAAGTGAGTCAATTGGCCTAATGTGGTACTGCAATTAAAACCAAAAAGCCTGAAACCAAAGTGAATGGAAATAGTTAAATATGTTGTCATTTTACTTGAATCTAACAGTCATGTATTCCTCAAATTCTTCTGCTCTTGATGAATTGCTTGGATAAACAGAGACTTTAGGCTTTATGAAGGATATATTGTGATAACTGTTTTTTTGCTGCCTGCTATTTTTTCTCATTGAGACCTTGCAAACACTTTTCCTCTCTGCTAAAATCTTCAACTACAGAAATAATTTGCAGAATTTGAACAGAGGAAATTAAAGTATTGACCTGCATTGATATGTTTTCTACTGACTCTTGAAGTCAGCACAGTCTTGAAAGCATCAAAGACGCTGCTACCAGGATTTTAATACGTTGCTAGGAGTGAAGGTTAAGTTTTCATTGCTATATAGACAGCTTGTAACAGGGCTCATGAAAAGCTAGCATGTGAGATGGATATTAACGGTTTTTTTTCCCTGCTCCTTGGGTGTACAGATGCAGTGATAGGAGAGGAGTAGGAGGGATGCAACTACATTTCAGAGGGCCATAGTAATGCTTGTGCTTTGGGCAGCTTGGTAACTGCAGGGGAATGCTCCGAGTACCCTGTGTGCAGAGACTGGGTTGTGTGGATGGCACAGATTCCTGTATAGCTTTTTGGATCTGGAGCTTTTCCCAAGAATTGTAGTTTGCCTTGTGACTGTATCAGAAGGAGAGCTTGTGCAGCTCTTACACAGCTATTTAATAATCTATGTACTTGTCTCCCAGGCTGGTGTATTGCTGATCTGCACTAGTTTTGTACTTTACATTTCTTCAAATCCCAACACAACAAGCAGCAGTACTGTATATTATGATGCTGCTTTATTGCCAGGGTAGACCCAAAATGGGTGACTTGAAAAAAATGTGTCATTTATTTCTTCACAGATTTATTGCAAATGTCTTTGGAGGGAGGGGGGAGTTCATGGCTGTGGCTGGTATCTGGTGTAGGCATGTTCTTTTATTATGACTAATCAACTGTCTCTGAAGCATGCACTTGACTTGGGTGGGTTTAATTTCTGTAATGATTTCACTTCAAGCTCTTGAAGAGGGCGGTGAAGGGAGATTTTTTTTTTTTCTAAATAACTCATAGTTACAAGGAGTTTGTCTTGAACTGTGCAAACATCCATGCTCCCTTTTTGTCTGGACTTGTAGAATTGCTGTATATTCTTGAAGAGCCTCTTGGAACACCTGAGCAGGATGAGGATATGAAATGTTCACATCTCTCCACATCACTTGTGTGGGGTAAACTTCACCTGCAGAAGTGAATCCCTCTGGTGTCCCACATATCCCATGTTGCAATGACCTTGGAGAGAGTGAACAGTGTGCTCTGTGTGTCTAGGATTTTCACTTTGTGCAAATCTGTGCAGGGCAAGTGATTTTAATATGTACCTGTACATGCTGGTCTTCCTAAATCTGTTAACAAATCAATGGTGTGTATGTACACATCAATAGCAAATAATTTTCAGAGTTGGTTTGAATGTTTTAAAATTACTGGTGATGTTGCAATTATTGACTGTTTCTCAGGTTTGAAGAGTTGGTTCCCAGCTTATGTCTACAAAAAGCTGCTGAGACAGTCAGCCGTATTCACTGGTGTCCCACTTCCACTTGAAACACAGGCCTGTAAAATCTGATGCTCTGCATTTACAGCAGCAAAATTGGTTTGTTTTATTTTGCTTCCAGAGCCTAGTAAATGTCTCTAAATGTGTCAGATGCCATTTCAGTGCTTTGCCAGAGCAGCAGTTGGAGCAACAGTTGGTGGTGCTTGGATGCATACCTGATGGCTTTAGTCATCCGAACGTTGCGTTTTTGTCAGTGGTGCTGGAGAGGCGAGCAGAGGGTTTTTGGATGGCTTGTGAGCTATGTGGTACCTGAACAGTGGGTTTGAATTCTTATTAAGGCAGCATCAGACTTCGGAAGCTCATACAACAGAATACGTTAGTGTTCCGTGCACTCTATTGAAAACTTTTGCTTGTTCTCAGAATAAGCAGTGTCTCATGTTACTAAAAGAGATGGAAATACACTTGAGGAAAAAAAAAAATATCACACATTTAGAGTCTAATTCCTTTGTGTGTTGACTGCGGTTCTCATCTATAATCAGGGGCAGGTTTTTACACTTGGCCAAATTGGCCTGCTGCTAGGGGACAGAGTACATCCCATGTGGCAAAGCCTCTTTATTGCTCCCTGGAGGAAGGAGGCTTCAGATCTACCCCCGGGACCCCTACCCCTCCCTTAGACCTCGCTTGGCTGCTGGATATCTCCTGGCAGCCACTGCTGGCTAGGGAAGCCTTTCATTGCTTCCTGGAGTACTTCCTGAAAAGTCTTTAGGGGCTCAGTGAGATAAACCTGCTTGTTTCCTCTACGGTTTCCTGATGACTGGTCCACAGTACAACTTTTCCTGTTCCTAAGGGAGGGGGAGGTTTTTCTTCTCCACCCACTTGACTGGCTGGTCACAGTTATGGGGTGCTAGTTTGTCCATCCTTTTGCTGTAGCTCTGGTTTACCATTTTCATGTTAGCTTAATTGGTTTTTCCTCATCCACAGAGTTTGAACTGAAGTGTTTAAATTTTGACAAACCTCCAAGATTATATACATGTCCTTCAAAGTGGGGTCAGACAGAATTGATAAATCCTTTCCTTCCATTGCAAAGCAGTGCTGCAGGTGGTAACTTCTTGCTGACCTTGAATTTGCCTAATATGCTGTTTTGTAGAAGCCCTTTCAACTTCTGCTGTCCAGGAAGACTTTCCCTCTGCCAAAGCAGCTTTCTGTCTTTGGGATCCCTCTCTCTGCTACAAGAGCAGCTGGCATTTGTGCTTTTCAGCCTTTAACCCCAGTACTTTTCTAATTCTTGAGACTTTTGAATTCTCTGTTGCCTTCAGTAGATTCACTGATAATTTTTCATCAGAGCTTTCCCTTCAGTGGAGTGAAAATAACCTCATCTTCAGTGGTTTCATTGCTGCTGTTTGTATCTTGCTGACCAGCTCACAATGAGGTACTCAATCACATTAACTTACAGATTGAATATATTGTGATCGTGTTTGAGTGTACAGTGTATTCCATAGGTACGATGTTACACATAAAAGAATAATGGAATTGTTTTCTAAGTAGTCTGTTTCTGCATTCTTACTTCAGAAAAGAGAAGAAGTCAATAGATGTTCTTTCTCTGTGTCTGGTTGCAGTCTGTATAGTCTGCTTTGCTTGCTGTCTAACTATCCAGTTGTATTTTAACTGCAACTCCCAACTGATTTATGGTAGGTATTTTTAACAATAAAAAGAATTTCTGCTACTTTTTAAGTAGGTCAGGTGTAGTTTATGAATTAAGAATACAAAGGCAAACTTCGTCTTGTGTGGTGGAAGAGACAAAACTGAGTAGAAGTTAACTTGCTGCGGTGGCTCAGGTTGTAATAAGATCTAGGAAACTGGAAATCCTGTTAGCTACTGTGTGTGTCAGGCTTCTGAATTTCCAAGTCTTTGAAGGGTAAAAATATTTATTTTTAAAAACAAACCAAGTATTGTCACAGCTGACAACAGGGAGGATGGTTGTTCAGGAATTACCTAACTCCCCAGGTCCTACACTGCTTTAGGAAATGCAGGCAGTTAACTGCATCTCTAATTGGCTACAGGAAATAATCTGAACATTTTAACTGTCTTTTTCCTTTGAATAAGAGTTGAAAGTCCCTGAGGAAGCTATTTAACATTAGCAGTCACTTACTGAAAAGTCTTAATGATTCTTGTATTCAAAGTGATTGTTTTATGGAGGATTTTGTTTCCATCGTGCAATTAGAAGAAACAAAATACATTGTGGAGATTTAAATTTTTAAAATTTAAGTTCTTATTGTCACTCCAAACACCTGAACTTGTTGACTGAAACAGCCTGGTTTTAGTTTGGGCAACAACAGGAACAGTGCAGCGTGTTGACTGGTACCATTCTTGGCAGAGGGTTATGCTATGTACAGTGTGTGTCTGCTGCTTAACTGTTCAGCTGGAAGTGAGTTTGGGACTGGAAAACTGATGAAATAGGACCTGTGGGTTTTGGCTGTGTCTAATTTTTCTCTGCTATAAAGGAAGTGAAGAGCTAAGTGTTGCATTTTTATGTGTCTGTAAGAGCCTACAGGATTTCACGGAGAGGTACTGACTTCAGTTTGGCCTCATCTGTGCATTTACATTTGGGGGAATAATTTGGGTGAAATTTGAGGGCTTGATTTGTGGTGCAGGACTTGAAGGCTTTGACTGCTAAGGTGCTTCGTCTTCAGTGACTGAGGATAGTTCTTTTTCACATACTCACCCTTGCATGAGCTTGCATTAGGAATGCCATCTTTCCAGACTGGCCAGTTGTCTAATTTATCCTTTTGATTTAACTTTTGGGTTTGTTGCTGGTACAGAAGTGACTGTATTTATACATGCAAACCCCCCCACAGGTAAAACTTGTGTGATCAGAGAGCAGGGCTCATAGATCGGATGTAGGATTAATGTGCCATTCCTACCCGTTAGGCAAGTTAGTGGTTCCCTTCTTGTTACACACAGAATTGCCTCTGAAAGGCTGAGACCTGAGCTCCTTGTCTTTAGTGTCTTTTGAAAAGCTTGAGTGTGTGGCTGTACATATTGGAGCCACAGGTTGCTCTAAACTTGTATTGCTCTGTATTATTTCCCTTCTCCATGAGCAAGTTCTTTCTGTAGCTGAAACTAGCAGATAATCTTAATTATATTATCTGGCGATGATACCATTTCCTCTAGCTTTCAGTAGTCCACATAAATCGTTACTGGTGCAAGCTTGTAGCAGGAGAGGGTGGGAATAGGAGGGCAAGAGATGGCAGCTTGTCAGCTAAATTAAGTTTTTTCCCCATGTAGTATTGTATTCATGTGGAGGGGAGGGGACTGAAGCTGCTTTTCATAGTCCAAGCGTCACTGAGTAGCAGCAAGCCTGACAGCTGCAGGCATCTGCTCAATGGGGACCTGCTGCCGCCAGAAATCGAGCTGGTAATGATGAGCAGCTCAGTGGTGTAATTAAGGTCATATTTTAACTCCAGCAGCTCCTCCTACACTACACATGAAAATCCAGGAAACCCATTGTTCAGGAGAGCAGCTCAGGGGTGAATCCTGTTAGGCAGAGAGCTCTGAATCTGTTGAAAACCAAAGGGAAGTTCAGAGAAATTGAAGTGGATCATAGAGGAATGTTTGATACAAACATCCTAAAGGTTTCAGGACATCTTTCATGTCACATTGTTTCTTCAGCAGCCTTTATGCAGCATGCACAGCTCTGCTGTGCCAGAAGATTCCTAAGAGTAGCTGGCAAGGAATTTTTTTTAAATTTTTTTCCTTCTGAAACTGGAGGAGTGTGGTGTATATGCTGTCATCTAGTCCGTGCTGGGGTGGGAAGGGTGGGTGAGCAAGGCTTTAGAAATCCAAGAGATTCTTTCCAGACTTGATGTTTTTTCCCGAATTTCTGAGGTGTGATTTATGAAGCAGATCTGAAACAGGGAGTCAGTCAATGCTTAATGACTGTGTCATTCAAGGGAAAATCATGCTCAGTGTTTGAGGAATGCAGAATTAAGGGCTTGAAGTAAAACTGTACATTGTATAGGTGCCCTACAAGGATGTTCTTTTGTTCCATTTTTTATTCAGAAGACTTGCTATAGCTGGTGGGACTTCTTTGGAGAAGCTCTTGTCTTTTGATCTACATCTCCAAATGTTATGTATGGTTACTTGTCTGCATTGAGTTTATGACTTGTAAAGTGACAACATCATCACAACTTTAAGCTGTTCCAAAAGCTTCTTTTGTATTCGATGACTTCTGTGACAGATTTTTAGACCAAATATTTTTTGGTTTGGATGCTTCTGGGCTCAGACTTTAGAATAACTTACAGCCCAAGCTAAGTCCTGTGAAACTGAGCAATAAACTTCTTAACAGAGGGTTCAGAATGCAAATTCCTAACTGTAGCAGCATTAGTGGTGGTTGTTAAACTGAAATGTAGTTTTGGAAGATGTCTTGGAAATAGGCAGATTGATAAAATTGGGCTTCCTCTTTTTTTAGATCAGCTGCCTTCCCTGATGGAGTGCTTGGGCTGAAAGCACTTTACCACACTGAAGAGTTTGGAAGGAAATCCTTCAACTGGTGGATGGGTGATAATGTGCAACCTTGTGCTGCTGAAATACGTTTTTTTAATTGTGTTTTGGGAGCTAAGCAACTGACTGAATGGATGGATGCTTTATCATGGCCTGACGTAGCGTCTCATTGTCTTGCAAGGGCAAAATGACAAGTTCCTCTATGCAAATTCTCCTTGTGTAGCCCCGGCACAAAGGGCTGCACTGCTTACCCTTCACTGTACAGTGAGCTAAGTGCAGCCGTAAGTCACAGCAGTACATTTTCCAGTGGTTAGTAAAATCCAGGAGTCCTTTAGAAGAGAGGCCAAGCAGGGTTGAAACGGATTTGTACCCCATACAGAAATAATGTGCTTCTGTTGTATTTGCTGTGTGGACCTTACAACACTGCAAAGGCAAAACTGACAGGAAAAGTAAATTTCTAGCAATTTTCCAGAAGCATAGAAGTGTTGACTGCATGTGAATGAGTTTTCATCACTTGGTTTTGTAAATTGGTCCTGGCATGAGGTGGTGAGATCAAAAACTTGTGTCCGATATACAGAGCTGCAGGAAACGATCAGATCCACAAGGAGTGAGTCCAGCACAATGGGTGCAGCAAGGCTTCATCACATGGTTTTCATGAGACCAGTCAATAATTAAAGAATTACCTGGAAATCCTGTTCTTGCACTTCGATCCAGTTTAATGCATACTGTTACAGAAAGGGAGCGGAGAAACAAAGTCTCTTCATCAATCTTGCTTGTTTTGATGGCTTGAAATCAGGCAATATTATGTCAGATCTGTATTTCCCCTTTCTGAATTGAAAAGTGGTCATCTCAGGAGTGTTAAGAAATCTTGTGCACAGAAGACTCTTCCACATCCTCAGAAAAATCTGTTATGCGTTTCATTTGCAGTCATGATTCCTTAGAAAGGAAAGTAATTGTCTTGTTGACTGAAAATCTGTTCGGTGCTTTGGAGCACAGGTTTCCGTGACTGTAATTGTATGTTTTCCTTTGTCATACTTGGAGACATCAGAATTGCTTTTGCACAATGATGGGCGAGTGTTGACTTTCAAAGCTTCTGGTGTCTTGCTAGAGTTGTCACTTTCTCGCCTGGCTGGGGCGGATTCCTGCTCAGTGTTTCTGGAAAGCTAGAAGGGTTATTTCTGCTCCAGGCAGATGACTGCGTGATTGAGTTCTCCGTACTGCAGCAATCTGAGCAGAGGTGGTGCTTTCTTGTACCAGAGGATGTTTATGTGCCAAGGATGTATTTTTTGAAGAAATGCGTGCATGTAAATCAGTCTGTGTTTATGATTTTTTTTGCATTTCAGGGCGTGGTTTTAGTAGGCTGCACTCAAAGTTACAAAACCAAACAGCAACAACAGAAGGGGTGCAGCAGACTGAGGAGATGGGGAGTGTGTGCTTGTAAAAGTGATGCCTGGGGAAGGTAACTCGGTGCCTCTCTCTCCTGCCCTTGCGAGGCCCTGTGTCTGTTTTAAGTTGCTCCAAGCACAGCAACCTCGTCTCAGCAAATGTGTCAGTGTGAGGCACCTTGAAAGGGGGAGAAGAGAGGGTGGCCTGCCCCTGCCCTTCATGTGTTTGTGGGAAGAGGAATGACATGAAGTTTGGCTTTTCACACAGCTTTTTAAACCCATAGCCTCCCCAGACTTGAACTGAGCCTGCTTTTTTTGCCATGAGACCAGAGTTTTTGTTGATGCTTGTATTCCAGAAAGAGGTTTCTCCTGGCACTATTTATGAGCCAGTGCTGTTTGAGCTGGCTGTGATTGGGAGGAAGGAGGGAGGCAATGGATGTTGTGCCCTCTTTTTTTTCTCTTGCACAGGAAGAAAAAAGCGGAGGAGCCTGTCCTCCTCTGAGTCAGCTGTGGTTATGGTTTGCTGAGTAGGCATGCATATTTTGAATGGAAAAGCAGCTTCAAATTAAATCAGCTAAATACTGGCCCCAAATAAGCTTGAGGTAAGTTCCCCCACCTTGGATATACTCTTGCCAGAGTGGACAGTTTGGGATAAAGCTAGTTTATGATCATTACTGAAACTATTGTGTGAAGTGGGTAGTTCTTGAGCTAAAAGGTTCTGTGCCACAGTGATAGATGTTGTTAGCACAGCAAGCTGAAGTACTGAGCTACAGTGAGGACGTGTAGGGTAAAGAATTACACCAGTAGTGTCATCTTCCTCCAGCAGGTACATCCAGATCTTGCTGGTGCAGCAAGGGTGAACTATTGGCATGTGTGTTGTATGTTGTGTTGGGTGAATTGTGGTCACTGTGAAAAAAGGGGGTCTGGAAGAAGACTTTGTGAAAATAGAAGGTAACTGGGGAGGCAGAAGTGAGTATCTTCTATGTGGTAGAACAGAAGAAAAGGTGCCAGAGGAGTTCCTGTAGAAATCTGACAGCACAAAAAAACACATATCGAAGTTGATGAGTGAGCGTAATCATATTATGAAGCAACTCTCTAATAGTCTTGGAAAATGACACACAGAAAAAACCAATTCCCTCACCCATTCTTGTGTTTTGGCCTGTTGTTGTCATACACAACAAAATCATTTAGTTGAGAACTTCAGTTAAGAATCAAAGAAACTCAAATATGAATGCCTTTCACAAATGCTTCTGGAGTGTGCTACACCTCAAATTCGTGAATAGTCCTGTTGAAACCACTTGAGTACTCTAGAAAAGTGAGATCTAAATTGAGTAGCACCTGTTCTTTCCACGTGAAAACAAATGTCTGCTCTGTAAGGTGTCCTGCTTCTCTTTTTCAGTATCAGCTGTGGGAAGTCCTGGGGCATTTCTGTGTGTTTTTAACTCAGTCTCGTGCAGATCAGCTGGTGACATCTGCAGTCTCATCAGTACAGCACTGCAATATTAGCTATGGGTGATGAGGACGGTGACCCAAGGACTTGGCTGAGGGATTCAGTGTTAGGATACAGGAAGCACCTGACACAGGCTTGATTTTTGCATGTGATGTCTCCAGTGTTTTGCAGAGAAGCCTGGCTCCCAACCATACACCTCCTGATGCTACTGGTTGTTGCCAGTGTGACAGGAAATGTTAATTTCTTGCTTTTGTCTTTACTTGCTCTATCTTTGCTAAGTGTTTTATTTTATGACAGAGATGGAAACTTATTTGCTCTGTGTTGTTGGTTTGGTGTTTTTTTGTGGTGGTTTTTTTTTTTTTTGCCATCTTATCTCTCTTTCCTGCCTAAATGAACATAATGTGATTTGTAATGGCTAATTTTTGGACAAACTGATCTGAAATGATATGTAAATAGCACTGTATACTTTGCCAGCACGACTGGAGTTCCAAGTGTACATCCTGTTTGTCATTTGATTTGCTGTTTTGTGAGGACTTTGATTGTGGTGAAGTTGCAAGAAAGTGCATAATGATGTTTAAGTGAGACAGGAATGTATGAAAACAGCTTTGCTAGTCATAAGCTTGTCCTCAGACTCTATAACAGACTTTGAACTGACATCCCCAGGAAAAACAAACAGAAAAATAAGGGGACTTTCTTGCTGGATGCAAAATTAGTATTTTTGATGAACCCTAAATACTAAGCCTTTTCCTTTGTAGAGCTTTTGGTTCAAAGTGAACAACTTATTTCCCCTCACTAAATATTGTCTTGTGTCTTGATCTCAAATCTCAGATATCTACCAAGTTTCCTCTTACAAGATACGATCCCTGGCACTTGGCAGTTTGTGGCTTCTGGGTTTTGCACACAAGGCTGCAAGTTAACTATAGGGCAGTGGGGAGCTTTCTGTAGCTCATGATGTTTGGGTACCTGTGACGTAGATGTTCTTTGGACCCTCCAAGACAAAAAGCATATCTCCGTCTATATCTTGTGGAGCATTGAGGTTAAGACGAAACAACACTTCCAGATTGTTGTATTTTCCATACTGAAAATGGCTGATTGATGAGTTAGTGCAAGAGCTGTGATTTATATGCTACAAAGCCAACTAAATGTATTGTTTATCTGAGAAGTTTGATCTGCTTTGGATACTAAAGACCAGGGTATTGCACAGCTTTAAAGGATACTATGCTCCAAAGTTTTTATTTGTAACTTAAATGGGTTCTTTGATTGACCTCTGAGGCTGCCCAGAAACTTCCTCTCATCACATAATACCTCTGCCAAAAAACTTTGGAGCAGAGGCACAAAATTTAAGCAAAATTGAGCAACTACTTTCTTACTAGGTTGTTTTCTAACAAGTCATGCTATGCAGCAGTGATGAGAGGTTTGTATACAAAGACACTTCAAGCCAGTTCTGTCAAAAAGGTTAAATAATTTTGTTGTATTTTCCTCATAAAAGCAGTTCTTTGGTTGTAAGTTGTGAAGTTGCTTTGTTGATTGGAGCAGTGCTAAGATATATACATAGAAGCATGTAATGTGTGTGCGTATGCACATACATATGTAACTAAACCCAGTAATACTAGCTAAGCACTTTGAAACGTGGTCAGTGCACAGAAGCTTAGCTCAAGGCTTGTCCATGCCTTGTGCATTGAGGAGGTGTAATTTATATGTCTTGACCAAACAACAGTTCAGTCTGGACAAATCAGGAGCCAAGCGGGTGCTATCCCCAAGTTATCTCTTCCCCTTGTTTAAAGTAATGATATAGGAATGTGTTCTGTGTAGCACATTGTGTGCACTTCTTTTTTTTTTGCTTTTTTTCTTTGCTTGCCCTGTGCCACAGGAGGCGCAGATGACGCACACAGCATTCGGTATTACAGTTCTGCTCTAGGAATTTTCTGTCCTTGCTAGTGCTGGTTTAATTAAAACAATTCCACAAATGTAAATGGAAACCATGCTCATAGAAAACTGATGCTGGAGTATTCATCAAGAAATGTTCTCCTGCAGAGCTTGTAGGTTCAACCTAAACGTTGTTGAGGGGGTTTAGACTGGATACTAGGAAGAATTTCTTTAGTAAAAGAGTGGTGAAGCACTGGAACTGGCTGCCCTGGGAAGTGGTGGGGTCACCATTGCTGGAAGTGTTAGAAAAACAGTGTAGAGGTGGCACTTCGGGACATGGTGTAGTAACATGGTGGTGTTGGGCTGATAGTTGGACTGGATGATCTTAAAGGTCTTCTCCCACCTTATGATTCTGTTATTCTAACTATTACTTCTAGAGCATAAATTCCTTGGTGAACACACCTGTGGGGAATGGCAGTTGCAGATGGTTTCCACCAAATGCCAGTGGGAATTTCTCCCCAGATGTATGCCTTAGGCTTTCATGGGCAATTCTCAAAATATTTAACAAGTATTTCTTTGGGGGAGAGGTGCCAGCTGTGGTTTGTCTTCGGATCTGATAGCAATGTGCCTGCTCTTCAGAGGGCACGATTGTGGGTAACAGATTGGCTTCAAGGTTTAACGGATGTGTGACAAGAAGGAATGAAACCTGAGAGGTGATGGTGGGGGCACTATCTGCATTTTTTGTGTGCCTTTTCTGTGAATCTGAGCTGATTGATACATGCGTGGAGCAAAGACTCATCTTTCAGGAGTTTTACTGCCTCTTTTCAGTAACTGAATGCATCCAATGGGTCAGATGTGGTAATGGATATCTGGTTGGGATTTTGGAAACTCTATTTTATTTTGAAATGCCTGTCAGATGATGGATCACTGCTGAGGATCTTGCACCACATCGCAGTATTCTGTGGGCATTTTTATGTGACTTTGTCACTGAATTACATGCACATTTAATCCATTTGATTTAAAGTTAAACCTATGTTAATTCAGCACCTTTTTCTTGTTGGTTTTTTTTGTTGTTGTTTGTTTTGTTCCCCCCCACCCCGGTCTAGAAAGAAAATTGTTTAGGTGGTAAAGATATAGCTGGGATTTGGGTTAGTTCTGCAGTACCTGTGGGTAATTCTTCCAGTGTGATAGATGTGATCCTTCCTTTCTTCCCACACTATGGGAAAACAGCACATCAGCTGGGCTGGGTGCCTTTTCCGGTGTGTGAGTTGGTCAGTGCCTGCTCCCACTTGCATGCGTTCAGGCTGGGGGCCTCTCTCAGGGTTTAGCAAGACAGTAGAGATGTTATTTGTCATCTTTTACGTTGTCAATTATTCTAATTTTGGAATAAGAAACTGCTTTCTTAAGGGAATTACTTATCTTCTTGGAAAGCTGGCTGTAAAAGTCTGTTATTAAATGGCTTTGTAAGAAGTGGATTAAAACTTCCTGATTTATTGTGTAGCAGGAGAATTGTTCATTGTTCAGCAGGAATTTAGGTTTGTTTAGCAGGAGAATCAGAAATGAGTAACTCATACTGATGGTGACAGTTTGAATAAGTTAATTTATTTTCTGATGATGAAATAAGGTCCTTGGCCCCCCTTGCCATCTATCACCAGTTCCACAACTTTGGGGCAATGCCTATAAACCTTTTGCTTAGAATTCCTACATCTGTGCAAGTATTGAGCATAACAGCTGGTTTTTTTAATCTTCCTTTGTGCATCTTTCTCACTCCTGTGCACATTTCCTATTTATTTTTCTTTCTTTTTTCAGGTATTTTGGAAATTCCCCTTTGTAACTATGAACAGCATGCCGTGTTGTTGTGATTTATTAGAACTGATACTGTTATGACACATATGAGTCTTGTTTGACCTCATTAAAATGTTCTGAATGAATTCTGAGGTGCAAATAACATGAAGACAACCATAAGGAATAACAGTTACCTATGTACGCCTGCAAGCTGGGGATGCACGGGAAAGCTTTTTTATTGCTTTTAAGCTAGCAGAATTTGAGGTGACAATTTCTTCTTGAAATACCTTCTGCCTTGTCTGTTCCTCTGCATCCATCCATCTCCAGCTTCTGTTCTCAACCACTCCGATGCAGAGGGAAGACAAAGGAAGGCTTTGAGAAGTCAGCTGGCAGGAGAGGTGCTGTGTGAAACCCAGGCTGAGCCTGCTGGAATCCGTCCGGTGCGTGGGCATCTCTGTCGCGGGGCGGCAGCCGGGAAGCTGATCGTGGCAAACATCCTCACCGAATCTTCCCACCACCCTGGATTTCAGGCTGGGAAAGAGATTTGAGAGAGGAGGGAAGGAGCTGTGGAACAGTAATGAAGTCCTAGTAAAAGGAGTTGTATCTCTGGCCATGTGTCAGCGAGGGAGCCACGCTGCGTGCACGCAGACCGATGCTCGTCAGCTGGAGCTCCCAGCAGCCATTTATGAATGAGGCTCCAGAGGGGGAGGCGGGATTGCAGCTACAATAACAGCCTGCTGCTGGCTTCATTCACGCCATGCAGTCTCGCTCTGACTGGCGCCGTGTTTTAATAATACCGTGCCCTGCTTTTTCTGAACAAAACACATTTCTCCTCCTCCTAATTGAATTGGTTGTGATTACTTTCTTTCCATGCTTTCTGCGTCTCTTCCCCGTTCCCCCTGAAGCCCACCCACCCTAAAGGTCATGGCTCCTGATTTTGCTTTTTCTTTAAAACAAACTAACAAACAGCATAGCTGCTCTGTTTCTCTTCTGCTTCATTTGGGAAGTGTGGACTGGGCTGCATCCCTCACCGCTTGGCTCCCTCTGTTCATGGGTCTGGTGGCACCACGCTGCATCTGCATCTGTCCTGCGTCACTGCCCTGACATTAGACGGCTCTGGTCTGAAGAAGTATCAGCCAGGTTTGAGGAACCGGAGGGATGGGTGAAGGGCTACTGTGGGTATTGCAGAGCTGCCCATCCTTTCTCCTTCTGGCTACTTTAGGTAGCCCATTATTTTCAGCACTTCAAACCCCTTTGTTGTGACTGAATTGAAGCTGGGTGACAATGGCACCCTTGCTTCCTATTCACAGCAAAATGAAGAGACAGGCCATTGTCCTGAGCATAATCGAGCCTCTATCAAAACACAAACCCAGAGAGAGGAGCAACTCAGTTAAAGCTGCTTGTTTGCTCTAATAGTGGAGGTTGTTTAGGACTAGAAACCTAATTGCTAACAGTATGCTTTTTAAAGCCAGTGCAGCATCCCTTTTCAGTTGAAGACCTGCAAGTTAAGAAGTTTTTGTGTTTTGAGATACTGACTGTTATTTACAAGTAGTGTATACTGCTGATGATGCCTCACCACCTACTTCCCATATTTGATTATTAATGTTCTTTAAACTCAAGGTCCAGAGGAGATCACGAGTTTCAGCATCAAGAATGTCTCCTCAGCTTAGCAGCTAAGCCCGCAATTTCATAAAATATTTAAGCAACATGTGCTTGGTCAGGTTTAGTATCTTGTTTCAGTACAGTGGATAAAGCTATTGTTTTAGCTGTTGTTTTTCCTGAATCTTGAAGCCTCAAAACATAATTAGTCATTTTCCACTTCAAGTTCATAAAGCACAGCGTTTTTCTGTAACCACTATCGTAAGAACTGCCATAAAGTGGTCAAAATACCTCCTATCTAAGTTCATTTTGGATGAGAGGCTTTCCAAGTCATTTCCACTGCTGTGCTCATTTGTCAGCTGTAGGAGAGTGGAAATGTTTGTGCCATTTGATGCTGCTCCTCACCATCCTCCTGACCAACAACCCACGCTCTTTTCCAGTCATCCTCAAGTGAAGGGTAGTGCGTGCTGGGTTAAATCAATAGAAATCTTCTATATTGTTATTTCCAAATAAGTTGGATCTTTGATCATCAGAGGATGTGCTAGGTTTTAATCCACTTAACCTTGTGCCAAGTAAATGGTAATTTTCTAGGAAATACTGAAAAGTGTGCATGTTCGATGAGCCCTACATGCCCTTTGTAGGGGAGCGGGTCTTCCAATAAGGAAAATCTCAGTAAAGAGTAGGGATCTCAACACTGGCCTGTGGCTTTGGAAAGACTCTTTAAAAAGCTTGTTTGGCCGAATATGGGAAACTGATGAAAAGATTGAAGTGTGGTGAGGGAAACTTATTTCCTAGTTTTTTTGCGATCCTTTGAGAACTGTATCTCATGGGAATGAATTGTTGAGGGGTTGGGAAGATTAATCTTGCTTTGTTCCTGTTAACATGATTCTAAAATAATTTTTAAGTTGGGTAGGCACATCACAGTTAGGAGACAAATGCTGAGCTGTTGGTTGAAGTGTGGTTGCTGATGGCATTTGTTCTGGAGTGAAGGGAAGGCAGGAGCACCAGCCTTTGGGCAGACAGGGGTGGGCAGAGCTCCCCTCTTCTGAGGAATATATGACCAGACCACTTTTCATTCTGGTCTGATACCAAAGCAAGTGCTGATAAACTTTTAATGCTAGAAAACTAAGTAATCCAGTTCCCTAAGATCCGTATCCTTTGTAGTGTCGGAGCTGTGTCGGAGCTAAGGACCTCTTTGTGACTATTCTCCACTAATGTAGGCACAAGTCTGTGTCTGAAGAAAAGCCTTGAGGGATGAGTAAACTGAGATGCTTGAGAGGATTGTGGGCCATGAGGGGCTGGCTAATAGTGACTGGAATGAGACTTCATGTTGCTATAAAAGCTGCCTGCAGGTTATCTTCGTTTTTCAATGATGAGCAATGCACAAATAATGGAATGTATTGCAGAAGTCAGATTTCATGTACACAGTTAGGGGCTTAGTATGGGCATAGGAATTGATAAGCTTACACCTTCAAAACCCAGCAGTCAGAAAGCTTTCAAACAGTAGAACCAGGCAGTTACTTGACTATTCTTCCACCCCAGCCTGCACACAGTCTGATTTGCATTTTATTTTCCTGAGAGTCAACAAGATCAGCGTGTTGTTTCCGCGTGAGCGTGGGCTGCAGACATGTTTAATGTGATTCCACCAAACTGGGGCGCAGGCATCTGCAAAACCCGCCTCTAAACATTCAGAGAGTTTTCTTGGGGCCAGTTTTTATTTAAGTATTCTGTCAACAAGGAAGATACTGAAATGTTTTGGATTTCCTTTCTGGAGGGACCTTCTCTGTCTGACTCTCTCCCTCTCTCTGTAGTTCTGTATCATTCATGTTGGTAGGATGCGCCGCAACCAAGCACGTGCTACTTAAATTCTTCATAAGATTGTTGGCTTATAGGGCTTTGTTCAGAAGAGATTCCTGATGCTGGAACTTGTGGTTTCTTGTGGACCTGGCTCAGAAAAAACACAGTTTGGGAGATAGACGGCTTGTGAGTTGTCGTGAAAGATATCACCGCTTGTAAATTCTTGCCTAGCTATTTTTAATATTTGGAAATGTGCAAAGCCTGTCAGTATGCCAGTTTTTTAAAACTGTTGAAGAAAGTGTAGGAAAGAGCTCATCTTGCACCACATAAGTGAGCTCTTCCTGTCGAGGTTAAATAAGCGGGCTCTGAGCTCCGCCGATCAAAGGCAGGCACGCTTCGCAGAGGAGTAACTTTAGAAGTTTAGCCCCGGGCCATGCTCAGTGGTTGCTCTCCATTTCTGAGCCCTCTGCTAATAAAACTCCATTCTCCTTCTCTGAGATTTACCTAGTTGTACATTAGGGACTAGGATTTGGGAAGGGAAGTGGGGAGGGATGTGTTTGTGGCTTTGCAGTTTCAGACATGTTCTTTGGGGGTTTTATAAGCTATTTGGTGAAACTGAGCTGAAACAAAGAAGGAAAATACCTCTTGGTTGCCTCACATTAATATATTATTAAACAAACAAGCCCATAACAATTGTCAGTTATTTTTGTTATGTGGAAAATAGATATTATTTTATTTTGTGGTTATCTTTTCTTGGAGTGCAATTCATTTGTTGCCCGTGGTTGGCCAAATGAAGACTGAAAGTAGATAGGGGAAATCCCACATTTTCTAATCTTTATATCTAGTATGAGCTAAGCCTCTGTTTTGTGCTTGCTAGGTGATTTCCATTTGAGCAGCTTCAACATAACACAATTCAGGATTCAGAACAAGCCCCTGGGGTAAACTGATGGACTATTTCCATTCTTCAGAGAGAAACCATGTGGAGAGTGCCAGGGCTGGCTGCGTGCAAAGTCCTGTGTAGGTGTGTGGAGCTGTGACCTTGCTGCAGGTTAAAACTGCACAAACTGCTGGCCTGGCTAGAGTTTTCAGTTCACACATTTCGGAAGAAGCTCCGTCCTCATGCATTTTGACTACATCTGATTTTAAAATATGTCCCTGTCATCTCCACATGAATTCTTTTTCCTGTAGCATACATGCTTACTGCAGTGCTTCCACGCCAAACTAGTCTGGAGTTTTAAACAAAGAATGTGTTATCTGTGTCTCTGCTTGTCTCACTGATTTCTTTCATTGCAGGTCTTTTTTTTGCATGACGTAAATTTGCCCTTGCTTATTTATGTCTGGGGCAGAAATTCTTTATCTGTGGTTCAGCAGCAGCAGGCTGATAAATACAGTGATACGGTTTGTTATTATTACGGATTGTTCTGGGGTTTAGTTGGTTCTAAGCTACTGCAGGAATTTTTTAATTGCCACTGAGTCAAGCACTTCTTAAAACAAATTAAAAAAAAACCAAACAAACCCAAACCTATCACCAAAGCAAAACATGGCCTGTCTCTGTTTTTGTGTGCTGAAATCCTTTCATTGGAGGTAATTAAAAATATAAGTGTTCTTCTTAATGGAGTTTCTATACAGCTGTGTTTTTTACTAAGCCTGTCTGTGTGCAGCTGGTTGAACAGAAACATAGTAAACACAAGAAATGGCTGGTTTTGTACTCAGTTTCTTAGGTATGTATATATTTATTTAAAAGCAGATCCTGCACAGCAGTTTGAGTTACACCAAGTAGCCCAGAGAGCTTTTTGAAATGACCTTGGGAAGGACAAGTGCAGTTAGGGAGGTGCTGACTTGGGAGGTGCATCTGTGTTCTCCAGTCATATGGACATATAAACTGGGTTGTAGGTTGGGTAGCATTTGTGTGTGTGAGTTGTGGGGAGGTTTTTTGGTTGTCTTTTTTATTGTTGCTTTGTTTGAGCTTTCACGTGGATCAGAACTGTAGTTGCTTACCATTGGGGCAGGGGCGACTTATTTCGGTTAAAACTGACCGCATCTATGATAACCTTGCAGTTTGTCCTTCTCAAATCATCTTATCTGTGTACTGGAAATTTGACATCTCATGGCCAAGGATGAGAGTCTTTTGTCATAATTTGAGCACACTGACTTCACTGAAAAGACTAAACTCCATGAAGCAGGCTCATGGGGAGGGCAGTCAGAATGCCTCAGTAGCCTTGGATTGTACAGTTTACATAGTTTTTTCAGTACTTTTTAGATATTTGCTCCTGTAATGTGATCTTGAACAAGGTCTGTTTAGAAATAAATGGATTTTGTTTTCAGCAGAAGTTTGTGGCAGTTTTGTCTCTGTTGTGTGTCTCCTTCCTCCACACTCCAAACCCGTGCAGTTCACAGATAGCAGCTCTGCCTGTGTATGTATGTGTTGGTATCTCTGCTTCATGGATGCAAAATACCTTCACACTTCAGCTCTCCAGGTACAAGTTCAGACCAATTCCATTTTTCTGCAATATGTCTGGAAAACAATGCAAACTTTTTTTTTTGGGTGCCTTTACTCACTGCTGTTTTCCAGGGGAGCTATTCACATGCCTCTCCCCCAGAACCTAACAATCACAGACGCCCAAGAACAGAGATTGTGGGTGCCTTTCATCAGTTCTGCCAGGGCAGTGAGACTGAGAATGTTAAGGAAAATGCAACATAACCAGCCTTTACCTCAGTGGCAGTGCCTTGCCTCTGAAACCTTGGCCTGTAGCCTGGGAAAAACAAAAAGCAGTGCTTGTGGTGATAGCAGAGAAGGTTGCTTGGCGGGACAGGGAGGCTGTGTCTGCTGGTTCTCGGGAAGCACAGAGCTCTGAAGTGCAGCCTTGGGAAGAACAAAACCCAACAAAATTCCCCAACTAACCAACCCACCGCACCACAGAAATGAGAAGTATTCACCATGAGACATTTGCAGGCACTGCATACTACCTCAGGTTTATCTCAATGAAAGCATAGCTTCTGTTGGGGTGGACTCTGTGGGATGAGGAACCCAGGCTGGGGACATGGTGATGTTGAGGCAGAGCTGCACAAGTCTCCCCTTAGAGTGCCTGGTCTGTTAGGAAGGCCCAACTCCATGGATTAACTGTCCAAGATGACTGGCTTATAAGCTGTAAGCCTCCCGCCCCCCCCCCCCCCCCCCCCCCCCCCCCCAAATAGTTACGGATATTGGAAAATAATAAAATATCTGGATGGATTCTGACAAATGTGCCTGCAGTAAATACAAGGCATTGGCCTTATGTGCGTCATCTGGCAGCTGAGGAAGGGGAATTGGAGTGAAGCTCAGGCTGTAAATGCTGCCTGTGAAATCTTAAAACAATGCTGTATGTAGTATTTCCTTTATGGTGGTTGTTCCTCTCCATCTCTTGTCACTTCATGTAGTGCTTCTTCCAGTAGGGCTTGGGACGCTGCCTCATTATAAAAAATAATCAAGGTCTGGATAATAGAATCTGAGGAACATGCTTCTCTGTGCTGAAACATAGACCAGTAGATGCAAAACTAAATATTATGTGATGAGCACTTGATGATGCTACTGTTCTTGGGGAACCAAGCAACATGCACGTGGAAGTTGTCCCTGGATTTCTCCTGGTGTACTGGAGTACCGAGTGTACCATATCAAGTTATTACATGCTGTTTTCCTTCCATTGCCATCTGTTATCTCTTTTCTGGTCCTTATCTTTAACTCTGCAAATCCTCTTAGAAGTTTCTTGAAATACTTAAGGGGAGCTGGCTCTTAGGTAATGCTTTTATTCATGGAATACTTGTTTTCATTTGCACCACACTCTCTATTTCATCCTGGTATCTTTCTATGAATTTTGGGTACGAGACTAGTGTAATCTAATTTGCTGAGTTGAGTTACATCATGTAGTTTAAGAATGGAATACTAGAAGTGCTATAGTAAAAATAAATAATACTAAGTGCACCAGCCTTTTCCATCTGACTGACATCCAGTGTATAGAAGACCAACTTGCATGCTTATAGAAACTTTTCTTTCCTAATCTCAAATTTTAGCAACTCTGAGTGAGAGGGCCTGCTACAGGTAGTACTTAGAATCATAGAATTGTTTAGGTTGGAAATGACCTCCAAGATTACCCAGTCCACCTGTCAGCTGAATGCCTCTGTGCCTATTAAATCGTACCCTGCGATGCCACGTTTGCATATTTTGTGAACACTTTTAGGGATGGTGACTCCACCACTTCCCAGGGCAGCCTGTGCCAGTGCAGCGATCACTGTGTTATTCTGTTTAATGCGCCAGTGGGTGAATCAATCGTATATTTATTGTTATAATACAGATTTAATTTTAACTCCAAAGGGCAGTGTGATATTCTAGGATGCTCTTCATGTATGTTGCTAATGCTCCTCAATGTCTGCTTTAATGTTCTTGCAGTAAATTTTTCTGATCCAGTGAATAAGGGGGAATAAGATGATAATGAAGTATATGGCATTTGGGGTGTGGAAGCAAGGAGAGTTCATGTTAAGAGCATTCAGTTACATGCTTTTGATTTTAATTTTGTTTTTAGGATAAGAAACTACTGTCTTGAAAAGCTCTAAGTCTGTAAAGCAGCTTTCGAGTGTTGAGAGGTTTCAGAATGGGTAACAGAAGGATTGTTTTGCTTGTGAGCACAGGAAAGGATGTTCCCCTCTTCTTTTGGTAATTCAAAATCCTTTGGTTTCCTTGCTCTCCAAATGAAGGCAGTGATAACTGAATCTGGTACTGTTTGTTCCGTTTATATAAATTTTGCTGTGAGTTGGGTTCTGGCAGCTTTGCTGAGTGGGAAGCTGGTATGTTTGGCCTCTGCAATGGCTGTGTGGGCTGTCATTAGGAGGTGTTTTGCAGAAGTTGCTGTATCTTACCTTCTCACTTCATTATAAAGCTTAAACATGTGATCTGCCCTCTCCCAGCTGGTGCTGTATTTGTGGGTCTGAAGTGGTTTTAGAAACCCTGGGTTGCCAGGCTTGCAGAGCATGTAGCTTGTGTTGCAGGTTGGGTAGGAGCTGCTGCGCTGTCTGTCGGGTTTGTCAGGTATTGTTATTAGCACTCACCTGCCTCTGAAAAGGAACACCTATGAAATACCTTGCATTTCAGAACAAGGTTTCCACATTCAGATAACCTGTGTACATGGATGAAATACCATGTTTTGCTATTGGAAATTGAGAGTCGTGTTAGTAAAGCAAAATGTCATGAGGTGGAGAAACATAAGAACCATAAGGGAAAGATGAAGTTACCAGGTCACACAATGCCACATCAGGAACTGTGTGTGATAGAGTATGGTGAGAAGCTCCTTGCTGTGCTAAGTAGCTCATCCTGCAACATCCCAAAAATAAAGTATACCAACAAATAAGCTCTTAAATAGTGGAACTAAAAATGAGGTTATAAATGAAAATTACTCCTTTTCTGGCAGTTTGTCTATGCAAGCCAAGGGCAAACTCCATGGAGCCCATAACTCTGGTCATGCAGGTATGTGGGAGGTGCTTGTCAGTGTTGTCAAAATGCTGCACCATATATGAAGAAAGGAAGTGTAGTTTATCCATTCTTCAGAAAAACACATAAGGTTTCCCACTAAATTAACTGTATGTGTGGAGGAATTTTAACTCGCATAACTGTGAAATCCTCTTTAGATTTTAGGCAAACATTTGTTATTCAGGCCTATAAAACATCAAGGCAGAAATTAAGAGAAGGGCTAGCTAAGAGATAAGCATTGCAAATGCACAGATACTTATCTGAATCTTTCTGGTTTAGAAATTTGGTTTGGGAATCTTGAGAGAGCCTGTTCTCACGATAAGATGTGTTGTAAAGCCCAGACTCCCACTAGTCGAGAACAGCATACGTTTAGCCTTTCATTTCATTCAAAGGGCTGAATTGGTGCACTAAACAGAGGTGGTTTGATGTGCTTTGCATCTCAAGGTTACAGTGAGGGTCTCTGGCTAAAAGTTCTTAGGAGGTATGAAGTCTGGTATTAGAAATTCAATGTTTTGTTAACTAAATGTTTTCTCCAGGTTATTAAGATAACTCTTGCACTAAGCCCTCTAACTTCTAGTGATGTGCTGAGATTGTATGATTGGTAAATGGGGACACTGCTTGTAAGGTAACCTTGTTTAATCAGTGGTTATGTTGAAAAACGGACTCTCAATAGGTGCTGAGCTCTCATGTTGAGATCAAGATAATGACATGCATTTATTTTCTTAGAAAATCATAGCCTTTTGCATTGAAAAGGTATGGAAGTAACAGTCCGTGCGTTTTAGGAATCATGAGTAACTGTTGGTGGGGTTAATTCTAACTTGTACTTTTTCTCTTTGATTCTACTGGTAAGGTGCCTGCCTGCAAGTATGAGTGTTTGTGTTCTGGAGTTTCAAGTCAGAAACAAGAGTTTTGTAATGCGGTTCTTGGGTTCTGACATAAGAGACTGAGTCCAGAGCACTGCAGGGAAAAGTCTCTAATGATCAGTCTTTCTTTAAACGTGGTGCTCAGTGGAGAAGTGAGCTCTTCTCCCACACTTATTAAAAGTTTTACGTTCAGATTTGTAGAAACATGGATCTGTCCCAAATGCTGTTTTGGTGAAGGCTCGTTTTGGAGATAGCAGTGGAGAGTGATTCTGCCTCCCTTAGTGCTGTCATGCTGGGGCTGACAGAGGTGAAGCTAGACAGCTCTGGCACAGGGCAGGGAAGAATGCTCCAGCCTTGGGGTGGTCTCGTGTGCTCTGTGATAATTGAGTAACTTAAAGAAACTCTCCTTCTGTAGTGGAGGGAACGTTTTTCAAATACACAGTTGTGTCTCAAAGCATATTTTTAAAAAACATGGTCAGGTGAGGTCAATGATAAAGTGGCTTTGCTCCATTAACCTTTCCCCATTTTCTGTGTGCCTCTTCATGCTGTAGCCTATAGAGAACCAGACAGTGTCTCCATCTGTAGATGCATCTTGGAAAGCTTTTTGACTGTATATTTTTGTACTGCATTCTGATATTTCTAAAAGTTTTGAAGCAGGAATTTTGCATAGATTTGTCACAAACTTGCTTTAATTGCTGTGGCCAGCACCTGTGTTATGTTCTTTGTGCCTGGTGTGGTGAGTGTCTCAAGTGTAGATCAGGCCAACTTATGTGCACCGATGCATTTATAGATGCACTTCAATAAACAAATAAAATAACCCGATTTAGAGAAAACTTGTATCTATCTGTGCTCTTGCAACTGGCCATGTGGGCTCTGCTTTCTTCTGTTGTGAGGAGCAGAACAGTCTGGTTATTTGATCTCATAGCTGACTTAATGCTATAATATTCAGTTTACATAAAATATTATGCTATGTTACGTGTAAATAGTATGCTATGGTAAACACTCGGCTTTGGAAAGATGAGTGCTGAGACGGTACTGAGAGTGGGCTGCTCATAATATGTAGAATTAATGCATATTTCAGGCAGGCAGGGTTGGGCACTCCTGTTTCTCTGGCATAGTTTTTTCCCAGCTTGAGTACTTCCTCTTGCAGCTGAGACAGAGATAATTTTTGAATGTGCTTATCTGCGAGGTAGGGTAACCAGTTAGCGATCTGTTAGGAAGAAGTGTTTTGCCCCGAGCCCTGGGACAGCCAGAACTCTGGCTGGGGCTTGGGTTCATTGCTGGCTGCATGCCGGCAGGGCTGTCTGGAACACGAATGGTGGCAGAAGTGCCTGAGATAGCTGGCTGGGTGCTGGCGAGCATGGGGGATCCTTTGATGTTGCTGGGGTGGGTTGTTTTCTCATTCCTGGCATGAAGGTGAATCAGTACAGGAATTACAACTTTCGGGTTTCCCAACTCAAATGGGTGATTCTTTCAAAACACCTTATGGGCAGAAAAGGTCTTTTTGTTGTTTTAATATCCATGGAACAGCCCTGCGTGGGCTACAGTGGCTGCTCTTAAACAGCTTCTGTCTTAAGAACGGCGAGCGCCATGTGTGCTCAGAGGCTGTGCGTTTGGGGCATTAGAACAACATGGTGGGGCACAAGTGTGAATGTGTCACCAGCCCCCCAGATCAGTCCCATGGTGGCCACGGAGTGTCTCCTTTGGGGGCAGTAAGACACGATATGAGGTCTGTGGCAAGGCATGGAGGTTCTATAAGAAGCATTTGTTTGTTTGACTTGGCTTTTCTTTTTTTTTAAAAGCAGGAGTCCTCCAATGGCTACTGCTTCAATGTCCCAGTGGCTGGCTGGCATGGGAAGGCAAAGGAATCGGGTGGATGAGGTCTTGAGGGACTTGGTTTAGTGTTAGATAGGAATGGTTGGACTAGAAGATCTGATGGGTCCCTTCCAACCTGGTTGTTCTATGATTCTATGAATAGGAAGAGACCCATCTCGACGAAGCAGGAGCTGGAGGCCCCGAACCCTGAAAGCTGCCTTTGTGTCCCCCTCCCCCTGGGCGCTGCTTAGGGCAGAACACTACACAATCTGGCTATTGTTTGCTTGGAAAAGGCTATGGCATCCTATTGCAATAATTTATGAAAGAAAATATTTGATGTTTTTATGTAAGGTGGGTGGGGGAAGCTGACTTTACCTCTCATCTTGTTTGCAAGTAATATTTCTTCCTTTTGTTTTTCCTGTCTAGCTGTTCAAAAATTTTTCTAAACAGTGGAGAGTGCCTGTTCTGGTGGTCTGTGGCACAGTGCAAGGCTGTTAACACAAACACGCATCCCCTGCTTATACAGAACTTCTCCCAGTGTCATAAATGAAGATGCTCACAAGCTTCTGCTAGGGTTCTGGTTCACTTCCTTCCCACTTCTGTCCAGTGTGTTTTACAGAGGTAGCATTTGGGAATGTCAGATTTTCCTCAGTTTTCCTTGGAAGTGTAGGCAGAGGGAGAGCAGCAAGGAGCTCTGGAGGATCCTGAAGATGATGATCCTGACGGAGATGCTCAGAGTAAATGCAGTGACTTGAACAAGTTTTTTTCAGCTTTGGGTCTCTCTGTAGGTGATATAGAAGGCATCAGGAGTGCAGATTAAAATCATACTAATAATTAAAAAGCCCTCACGTGCTTGTAAAAAGAAAGTAAGCTAGAAAATACTAAAAGTAATGAGTAAATACCCAGTGTTTGTGACACCTTTCAGTTTGTGGCAGTTCTGTGCAAAACCTAGTGATTCTATGAAAATAAATCTCAAGCCTGTTTTCCTAAAGGCCAGGTACCTAGGTTTACTTGAACTGAACTTGGGAAACTGTTATTAGGTGACTGGGCTGCTATAATGTAGTTTTCAAAAGAAAACTGCCAGAGGCGGTGCTCATCAGTATTACTTGATCACGTGAAATGTGGGAGCTTGCCTTGTGTGTGTTTTGGGGAGGTATTTCATTTTAGTTGGTGGATTTGGGTATTTCTGTGTTGGTTTTGATTCATCTATAGGTCTCATGATGTCTTGGCTTATATGTTTTTGCCTCTGGCATGTGATGGAAGAGGCATCTTGCAAGTGACTCCTCCAGTCCTCCTCTTTTTAGGCTGCTGCTTCTAAGTGGTTGATTGAGGGAATGATGAGAAGACTCATGAAGACCAGTGATGGTTAGTAGAAAAGGTTTTGAACTTTCTACAGTCTTGTAGCCAAAATCAGAATGAGGGCAACTCAACTTCATAGTTCTTAGGAAAACTCATGTCAGATCTGGGAGCAAATATTTTCTCTTTGCCAAAGGAGCTAAAGAAACTGTAGGCACTGGAAACTGTAGGGTGGTTTCCAAAGGCTTTTCTTGCTGCAAGGAATGCTCAGGTGCGGTGTTGGATGTCCCAGGGTTGTTCTTGGTGAGACATATGGGGGAAAGTGTGTGTTCTTGCGAGTGATTAACATGCACTGCTTTGTGCCAAAGGGATTGTTTGGATTTTGAAAGTGTTCTGGGAGGTGTATGATAAATGAAGAGGTTATTATGTTTCGGGGCCTGTGCAATGATTGCAGTGTGTTTTGCTGAAGTCAAGAAAAGCTTGCTGAGCCAGAAGGCTCACCATGGTGCTCTAAGCATGACCTATTCCCTTGCAACAGCAGCAAAGAGCGCATCTACTAGCAGCTGTCTGGTGTCTGCTGCAGATCAGACAGACTGGACTCTACCTGTATGCATGTGGGGTTTACCCTGTTAACCCCCATTGGCATGCATGGGTGAGAACAGATTTTGTGTTTTCACATCATTTCTCATGTGGCAGCAAGGAAACTTTAATGTCTGAGGTCACAGTTGGTGGGAAATACCCCTATGAAATAGCGTGTTCCAAACCACACAAGGTAAACAAAAGAAAAATCTTACTTCTGTGTTTGCCTGATTTCACTGGTGGTTTTTCCCCCACTTTGTTACTGACTGGAAGCTGAAGCTAGAACCATTTTACAGCATTTTTATTTCGGTTTCATGTAAAAGCATTCTGTTTCCTTGTGTGTAATGAGAGCTGAATTATTGTCTTGGTAACATGCTGAGGTAAGAAGCACTATATATTAAAATTTAAACTATTAAGAGACAGTTTTAAAAGTAGTTCTGAGGTTCGGGGGATAGTTTTTAAAATAAAACTTAATGCATTGATTTAGTGTCTTGAGATACATTCTTTCAGTACAGAAGAAATAATGGCATTATAATGTGTAAAAATTATTAGGCCAGTGATGCTGTATGTGAATTTAGGCACAGCTGAAGTGACATTAGTTTGAATTTATGTGGTGCTTTATGGTACTGCCTGCCATACCTAAGAATCTTTTCTCGTCAAGCTTTACCTCATAGAATGTGTTGGGATAAGAGCACAACCTGTCTGACAGGTTTAGGATTTGTAGAATGGGCCGTGTTTTCCATAGTATTCATGGATGGTGTGGTTTAAAGGAAACACACTTCAAATGTACAGTGCTGTAACAGTGTAGAAAATACGTTTTGTAAATACAGGAACTCGTTCCGGGAGCACAAGTGTATTTGCTTAATTGATTTTGCATAAACTGTGCCTAAAACTTTTCCAGATTGCAGGCACTGTGGTTGTTTTGAGATACCAATCAGTGTGCAATATGCTGTGTCTGAGATGGGACACTCTCTATGCTGTGTTATGAACTCAAGCTCAGCATTAACGAACATATTTTTGTACTTATTTGAAACTGATCTTCTGCCTGATTGATCTGTGTTCATGTACACATGAATAATTCATACATCTATGCATTTGTAGTTTGCATTGTGGTCGTAAAGCGTGATGTGCTCAACAGAATCCATATGGTTGAGTAGGTACAGAGGCAGGGCAGCTCATTTTTCAGCTTGTTTTTCCAAAGCATTGTTGTAGATCAGCTATCTTCTCCTATGGTTGTATGTGCTATAAAATAATATTTGTCAAGATGGGGAAAATACCAAATTTCTTTCATTCTGTGCTTTTACAAAATCACTTGAGAAATTAACATTCTTTTGTATCAGGTTACCAGTGTCTGAGTTCAGAAGGGGCGAGTGCATAAGGGGAAGCAGGATGTTGAGTTGGAACAAAGGCAGCCTTCCCGCTGCGGAAGGGTGAACAGGAGATGGTACCACATTATGTTAGATCTCTTATGGACATGAAGGAAAGTGTGGATGCTGGAGGGCTCATGAGCAGTCTCTGGAGAAATGTGTCTGCGTGTGTGCTTTTTTCATATATGTTGTGTATCCGAGTATGATTATGTGTGTGTGCATGGCTGTTATTAACCATGTCTGGTTTTACATTGCATATGGTTTCCATTTGCCAGTCTTCAGATCTTTTCCTGCAACAAGTTTCTTGGAGTTTTGCTTTGACTCTTACTGCCTTGTTGTCTGCCTGCTGCCCCTCGTTAGCCTCCTGGCACTGCCACCTTCCCCCAGCTCAGACACTGAGCCCCAGCAGAGAAGCAACTGACCTTTCCATTCTGCACCTGCCTGTGTGCTGGGTTGCCCCGAGCTGGGGAAGGCAGGTCTGGGCTCTGATGTGCTGCTTGGGGCGCGCTGCCTCGCTCCGTTCAGCTTGACGGAGCTGTGTGAGGTCCGGAGGTCCCGAAAGGGGGAAGCTGGAATGCAAACATGAAACTGAATAACAACATGATGTCACTGGCAGCCAATCGGGAGGGGTGATGTCACATGCCTGGCAGCCCCTCTGCCCACAGTGCCAGAGCAGCAGCCCCTCTGCGCCAGTTGTCACCGGGAACTACTGGGGATCGAACCTTCTGGAGTTCATTATTCAAGAGTTAAGTGCACAGGAAACATCATCCATCACTCCTGCAGTTCATGAGACTCAGAAGTTTCCCAAGACTATAAAGGTGTTTGGGAGCTCCTACTGCTCTGCCATGAAAGGCACAATGAGAAGGGAAATTAACTTTCTTATGGTTTTTTTACAGCACTTGCTGTTCTGCCCTGTGTAGTCTGGTCAGGATGGTTTTCACTTCTGATGTATGGTGCACCATTCTTATTTCCCTACTTATTTTGTGCTGCACATTTGAGCCCTTTTTTTTTCATTAATGTTGTTTTCCTTTCCCTCCTATCCAGTTTGCAGAGGCTGAATTGAGCATCTTGATGGTTCAGACTGTTGGAGGCAGTAAGAGTTGTTTCTTACCTCTCAGTGAAATTTAATAGGTTTTCTAACCAGGGAACTGAGGCAGCCTCTCTGATACAGCAATGATTGCCTGAACAGACTTCAAAAAAAAGTGTATGTGTGTGTTTGTGGGGAATTACACTGTGTGAGGCCAACATTGGTGTCAGTCAGAGGAGAAAGATGTGAACAAGCAAATCTGGAACAAAAAAACTTCGAGAATAGACAGGATGAGGGCATTGAGGGTACCCTTAGCAAGTTTGCAGATGACACAAAGCTGTGTGCAAGTGTCGATCTGCTGGAGGGTAGGGAGGCTCTGCAAAGGGACCTAAACAGGCTGGACCGCTGGGCAATGTCCAACGGCATGAGGTTTAACACGACCAAATGCCGGGTCCTGCACTTGGGGCACAACAACCCTATGCAGAGCTACAGACTGGGAGAAGTCTGGCTGGAAATCTGCCAGGAGGAGAGGGACCTGGGGGTGTTGATTGACAGCGACTGAACATGAGCCACCAGTGTGCCCAGGTGGCCAAGAAGGCCAATGGCATCCTGGCTTGTATCAGGAATGGTGTGACCAGCAGGTCCAGGGAGGTGATTCTCCCTCTGTACTCAGCACTGGTGAGGCCGCTCCTTGAATATTGTGTCCAGTTCTGGGCCCCTCACCACAAGAAGGATGTTGAGGCTCTGGAGCAAGTCCAGAGAAGAGCGACGAGGCTGGTGAAGGGGCTGGAGAACAGAACCTATGAGGAGTGTCTGAGAGAGCTGGGGTTGTTTAGCCTGGAGAAGAGGAGGCTGAGGGGAGACCTCATTACTCTCTACAAGTACCTGAAAGGAGGTTGTAGAGAGGAGGGAGATGGCCTCTTCTCCCAAGTGACAGGGGACAGGACGAGAGGGAATGGCCTCAAGCTCCGCAAGGGGAGGTTTAGGCTGGAGATTAGGAGGAGGTTTTTCACGTAGAGGGTCATTGGGCGTTGGAATAGGCTGCCCAGGGAGGTGGCTGATTCACCTTTGCTGGAGGTGTTTAAGGCACGGGTGGATGAGGTCTTGAGGGACTTGGTTTAGTGTTAGATAGGAATGGTTGGACTAGAAGATCCGATGGGTCCCTTCCAACCTGGTTGTTCTGTGATTCTGTTTTCAGTAGTGCTTTTTGTTTCTGCAGTGATGGGGCACCAGCTATAGTGGTGAGGAAGGAAGGAAGACTGTAGGTTCTGTCTGCATTTGGGAGAAGCAGGAGTCATGTCAGGGCAATCCAGAGGTTTTAGGTTTTCAGTGGCAGATAGTCTTCTCCAGTCCAGGTACTGGAATTCTTTCGTATTTTAGTCTCCATTGGATTTCATGTGGCGCACACAAGAGCTGTTCTCAACAGCCACGCGACTCGGTTAGGGATGCCTAAAACATTGTTGGAATGAGAGTTAAATATGAGGCTTGGAAAACAGAACAAAGATGTCGTTCAGGTTGTGCTTTGGATCACTTCTGGGAGGGTGGAGAAGGTAGACAGAGGCACGTTGTCTTAATGAATGGAGATATCGCAAGGTGAAAGGCTGTTAAGAGTTGGTTCCTCCTGACCCTTGCCAAGGGGTGGAGGCAGACTTGCTGCAGGCAGGACGCTCGGCAGTGAAGAAGCAGCCTGTCTGTCCTCTGGTGGCTGGGGAAGCTGATCATAACATGACCCAAATTAAAGTTGTTTGGTTTTGTAGTGCAATGTAACAGTGATTTAATGTCTCATAATTATTTTCTTGCAGGAACAAAAGGAAGCTATGCAGGTGCTGTAATTCATCTCTGAAGGACCTGGTATATCTTTAAACATATGCAGCACCTTAAGATAGTGATATTATTAAGAAATATTTGATCTATAGCGCCTTACTGGAGCTATGTGTCAAAAACATCTTTGAATTTGTTCTTCAGTGCCAGGTATATGGAGAACTCCAGTGTCATTAGGCAACTGGAGACAAGATTTCAGAGCTTTTAATAGTTTTCTTCTTTTCTTGTCAAGAATCCTGCTGTAATGACAAGTAGTGACATCAGAATAAAGTGCTTCAGGAAAATAATTAACATTATGCATTTAAGTATCTTGGGTGGTTTAGCAGCATTGGTGCTGAAGATAGGAAGACATTTACTGTATTTTACGACTATCAGTGTATTCTGGAAACAGCTTAAAACATTTAAAGGAACCATAAAATAGTCGAGGCTACAATGGATGTGTGGCTGTTGGTGGCTTTTATGCACATGTATAGAGGTACAGAGCATGGTTTTCCATTGTATAATAATTGAGATGAAAGCAGATGGAGTATTGCAAATGGAATAGGCGGGGAAGATGCTCCAAGAAGAACCATTCCCACTGTGCTGTTTGCTGTGGTTGTGGCCAGCTTAGATCAGTGCTTTCAGACTTCTGTAGCAAGCAAGATGAACACCAACCGGATCCGATTCCCCTTTAAACAGAGAAGTTGCAGCTTTCTGTGCTGGACAGCCACTCTTTATAGGACATAGCTGAAAAATAGCAACTAATTATTTTTTTAATCTTAATTTATAGGCCATCTCTCATACATGGTTTCCTAGAGGAACACTTGTTATTTGAAGGCAAAACGAGTACAGCTTAAGTGTTTCCATTTTTAGACTGTCTAATTCAGGGAATATCTTATACAGCTGAGTTAAAAAGCAAAGAACAGACAGCATGGTATTTTTGCTACCAGCAACTGTGAACCAGAGTCATTCCTGATGTGTTAAAATGGTGAATTTTGTATTTTGACACAAGTGGAAGATGTTTGTGAAGCTGAGGTTGCCAAGAAAGGCTATCAATAGGGTTTTTTGAAGAAGTGTGGTTTAAGAATGCACCAGGTGGTGTGGCCTAGCTGCAGTAAGTGTGTGTGCGTGCTCCTTGCTCCTTCGTTGTGTTCAACAGTTGTAGATACTCTCCATCAACAATTTTTCTAGTTGCTTGTAGTAATAGAAATAATAATCTTACATAGGAAATGACTTATCTATAAAGTGAAACTGTTGAAATGTTGATATGCTGAACTTGTATAAAGCTTCTGAGATCCTTTATGTTGCTGTGTTGTGTTTGTGAGTAGCATGAATCAGAAAGCATGTCAGCAGTGCTCCAAGTTAACACTTGGATGCTAGATCTGAATTTTGGGTCGTGCATTGGCGGTTTCTGCCGTAACTGATGTGTTTTACTTGTGCTGACTTGCTTGGTGGCCTGTTTCACTTTTAATAGTTAAATGCGGTGATTTGTTGAATGAAATTTTCCTGCTGTAGCGTCAGGGTATGTTATGACCCTTTAAGAGGCTCTGTTGATGTTCATCTTGTCCAGGAAGAAATTTCCAGTATGATTATTCTGAAGGCAAACAGTGTTTCAAATGCACAAACATCCACTTATGGCATTGGCATGGCTCAGTGAGACTCACTGCTGATACCCCATTTTCACCTTTTTGTTTTGTGGAAAACTTGATGTTTCTTTTTTAATGTCAGTTTTTGGTAATTTTACAGTGTTGATACTTTTAGCTGTGTCGCTTCTGACTATGCCTTCTGGAGAAAACAGTCACAGCTGATCCCCTTCCTCTACATCCAAATGAATCTTCAAAGTACTGAGACTAATAAAATACTGTGGAAAACCATTAAGCTAGAATTAAACCCCAATGAAAGCAGCTTTTTAATGAACTGAAAACTGTAGTGACAGACCTCTACTCAAGATTGTCAACTGAGTTTATAGATGTGCCTTAACCAAGAATGTGATCTGCCCTCAGCAATGGGTTCTCACTCTGGGAGATCGTGTCTGGATAATTTTTTTTTTATTGCACGAGTGGCTATTGAGTGTCGAGTGTAATCTGCTTTTATAAACTCAAATTTGAGTGTAAACTCTTGTGGTTGGTTTTGGGCTGGAAAGTTTTTTTTTGCAGAACTGTCCTGTGCAGTCAGTGAATGCAGAGAGGGTTTTCTTGGGATTGGAGGGATAACGTGTGCAGGCCAGCCTCCACTTACAGGTGCTTGGAGTGTACAGATCCTCTTTGTGTGGATGAACCATCAAAATCTGAAATTCATGAATGGCCCTGTGGGATGGGACTAGTATCTTCTGGTTTTGTTTAGAAATAACAACTTGAGATCTCTCTGAAATGTCATGTCTTACAGCTTAGCTTAGTGCTTCATATCAAGTTATGAACTGCTGAGGAAATGGAGTTATTAATTGGAACACAAAAAACTAACACCGAAATAGTGAGAATTGGAAGTGGAATGTTTCCCTGAAGAGAAATGCAGGGTCTAAAGGTAGAAAAACTTTATTTTGAAGAAGGCACTGTTTCAAAGGCTGAGGTTTTTTGAAAACAATTTGGTGCCAAAAGCTTAACCTGTTTTTCATAAACACGGTTGCTAGTTGGAGCCAAAACAAACAACTAAGGTCCTTAAATGCACTAAAGTAAGGAATTGCAGCTACCCTAGCTGGCTGCTGAGAATTGTAGGTGCAGGTACATGTGAGTCAAAGGAAGTTCAGGAGTGGGGATTTGAGTGGGGCACAGGTTTTCCTCTTCACTTTGCCCTCCTTGGTGTAGTTTTCTTAGAGGTGTGTAAGAAGGCATCTTGGGCAAGTCCCTCTATGTTCGGGTTTCCATTTCCTTTTCTAAACCACCTTTGTAAACACCTACAGGAAAATTCCATGTGGTTTGCTTGACTATAAAATTGCAGTTGTTACTTGAGAAATACACTGGATGGTCTCAAACAATGGCCTCAGCTTTCAAAAAGACTTCAACAGTTTCTTGAAAGATGCCATAGCTAATCATCGTAGTAACTGAATTTAATCTGCTATTTGGACACTTCTGCTTGGGAAATAGTTCCAGTCTATTCCAGAAAGCAGAGGGATGAATTATAAGCAAAGTCCCACCTCAGTGACAAATATTCTGACTTGGAGACGTTGTGTAGCCATAGCATTTCACTTCCCTCCATGAAGTTATGGTTAGAGACACCAGCTGTGGTTAGAACTGCTTAGAGACACCAGCAGTGAAGGTTAAGCTCTAGAGAGCTGTAGGAATACTGTTTCCTCATGTGTTCCTTTATAGTCACGAGTGTGGAAGGGACTGGCAGAGGTGAGAATTATTTTTGACCAGAAAATGAAATGGAGTTAATTTTAAATTTGCCAACACAAAGAAAGGGTGGCAGGTCTTTTATTCTTCTGACTGTGTCTGTGAGAAAAGTGTCAAGCTCCAGATTCTTTATGAGCTGTTGCAGATATTGGACTTCTGCATGACATCTTCACCTCATAAATGCCTTGTTGGAGAACGAAGAATAGCTGGCACATTTCATTTTCCAATCCCGCAGCTCCCATAGACGTACTCCGGTTATCGGACTTGACGATGTGGCAGCCTTGGGCTGTCCAGAGATTTTTATTGTGGAAGTACTCTGAGGCAGATCAGCTGGATGTGTGCTTGGTTAACTATAAACAAAATATTTGTCTTTAAACATTAACCAAAAAGGAAATGAGTCAAGGAAATGTTAGTAATCCTCCTTAAGGAGTGTAAGTAACGATGTCAGTGTTGATTCTTTAATAAAAAGCATCATCTCCACCTGTTAAAATGTTTTTCTGGTGGATGCTGAGCTTTCACAAGCACTGCAGAATTCCTATACAATTAGTATACCTGCTGGTTGTTGGTGCAGCATGGCTTTGGCACTTTTGAAGTAAGCCCTTTCCTCAAAATTTAGGACCTAAATCACAGCTTGAGGACCTACTTATTGCTGGAGAAATTGCTTGAAGAGAGCAGGTAAAGTGTGCAGACAGCCTTCTGACCTGCGAGGCACCAGTAGTTCTGTGTTCTATGGACAGCAGCTGTGCCCCAGGCCTCTGCTCCCTTCTTTAATTGCCAAACCCTCCTGATTTGGACTCTTGCTAGAAGCAACAGGCAGTTGGGAAGCTTTGCCCTCTGTCAGTCAGCTCTGTGTGCCAGAGCTGCTCCATCCAGGCACTGGCACCTGCTGGTGGGGAAGGTGTCCTGACGCGAGTCTGGGACACCAGGAGGAAGAAAGGGCTGAGGTCTGCACTGTGAAGATCCTGCCTTCTACTGAAACAAGTGACGGATGTACTGTGTTCCATCTCCTGTGTAAACAAGCAAGTACAGCTCCTGTAGTGGACCGTGGCTGTTGTAGTCCTCTTTCTTTGTGCAAAATGGGGACTGTCTTATAATTGTCGATTATTCAGTACAAGGACTTTTCAGGATGGGATATCTGAAGTGAGAGTCTTTTTCCTATCTCCCCAAATTTCCTTCTCTGTTTCTTCTGGCATTCCAAGCAGTAAAAAAGACTGTACTTGCAACCAACAAGTGGTAGTTTTTTCTTTTCAGTTATTTTATGTCTCAGAATCATGTTATCTATTATTTATAAGAAGCTGTCCTTTTCCTCAGAATATTGTTACCTATAATCTGATTGAGTTTCTGGCATTAGGCACCATTTAACTGGGATCCTCTGAAGGATTTTGGATGCTGTGCAAGATGCTGAGCAGGATTTGTGCAATGCTGCCTGAGCAGCTTGCATGCTGCTGGTGCCCAGGTTCTGCTCAGCTACAGGTATGTCCAAAGCAAGACTGAAAAATTCTGGCCTGATCCCCAGGTGGCTCCTAGAGTTTCTCATCAGTGGAGGTGGACGTGTTCCTGGTGAACTACAAGTTTTTATTAAAACTTAAACCTGGAGAAAGGATGTGCTACCTCAGATTGGGGTGAGGACTCCAGCTGACACAGGAGCCCTGCCAGTGAGGCAGCCTCTGTGCACGTGCGCTGTTGAAGTCACTCGTGGTCTTGGGTTTTTCTACTGAATAGGTGTATTTTCTTATTGAAAACCAGCAGGATTTTTTTACTGAAATCAATAAAGCCCCAAACCTGCTTTTGTGAATGTTCAAACGACAGAACCTTTCTAAATAGTTTTACTGAGGAGGAATCAGATGTCAGAACTACTGAGAGCAGTGATTTAATGAGTGCTTGAATCTAAGAGAGAATAAACCTTGATTAGTGGAGGCAGATCTCAAATACTTAAAGGCATTTGGAAGGAGCTTTTAACTAGGTGTTGCATGAGTAAATACTATGCAGGCAGAAACTGAAATTAATATCAGTGTGAATCTCACATTGGGCAGCTTCTGCAGTTACTGCAAAGTCACGGAAGATCCTGTTTCGTTCTCTTGCTGCCCAGCAGCTGACAGATGTTGCCCTGGTTGCAGCAGTAGCGCCCTGCAAGGGACAGGCTGCTGTTTGGCAGAGCACAGGGAAATTTTTGACATACTTGAGAATTTCTTTGGAAAGCAGCTTTGCCTGTTTGTTATCGCTTTGTTTCCAAACTGAATGTTGGGCTCCATAGCAGACAGGAACAAGTGATGAACCTGCTGCTGGACTCCTGCAGCCATGGTTATAGTAGGTGGGGTTTTTTTTACTCTAAAAAAGAAGGAACCTCTCACTTCATTTTTGGCTTTTGGCACGTGCCTCCAAAATATTTGCAGTGCAGTAACATATATTCTTTCATCTTGAAAGGGGGAAATAAAACATGTTTGTTCCTATATGTAAATACTCTTTTCCCACCAGAAAAAAAATAAATAAAATTTGCTTTGTTTGTAAATCCAGTCTGGTTTTCACCTCGTAGTGTGAATTCCTGTGAGCTCCTCCATTTCTGAGGACAGGCGTGTGCACTTGGAGGTTATCATGATGCCAAAATAAAGGCAGGGTCCGCAGCTCCCCCTCGGACCTTTGTCAGAATAGGTGAGACTTCTTGAAGAAAGGACTCCAGCGCAGTGGTTAAAATGACCTTCTTAGGAAATGCCATTCATTCCGGAGCGCATAACCTTCCTCCCCATCTCTCCCCCTGCATAGGAGGGGCTGTGGGATACAAAGGAGCCTGGGAAAGGGAACGCAAATTCTTCTGTGCAAAGGAAGCTCAGAATCCCCTGATGTAGACATGGGTCTCTCTGTATTCCCCCTTAAAAATGTTTTTCTTTGCCCTGTAATCAGAGATATTTTTTTTTTTCCTTATTAATTTTACTTTGGGTGGAGAGAAGAGGGGAAGATCTATTGTTTGGATGGAAGTCGCTGCCAGGGGTGACAATCCGGCTATTGTTGGGCTGTAATTCTACTCTGTGGCTCCAACCGGAGGTGAAAAGGAAGAAGAGGAAAATGAACAAATCCAAGTATTAACTCTGTAATAATCTCCCGTTGTTTACCTGACCAAGCAGAGCCCAAGGTTTAGTCTTTTTTTTTTTTTTCCCTGAGGCTAATGAAACTCAGTGTTGCTGTAATACAAGTAGTGATGCTGCTCTCCTGTGAACATCTTGGTGAGGAGAAAGAAGGGAATATTTTATTTCCCTCCAGCTGAGGACGTGCAGTTATTTTTCTAAAATCAAAATGAAAACTGTTAGTTGAAGGCAGAAACAGAACTCGGGAAATGCTGTTTCTTTTGGCAGCAAGAGACAAAGATCCTTGTTCTTCAGACCAGCTTTTGTATGGTTCAGAACAATAACAATTTTTTTTAAAAGTCTGATATAGAACAAGTGCTTATTATGATAATGTGGAAACAGAGCTATAATTAAGGTTGTTCTTGTAACTTTTTTTTAATATAACATCTTCCTTTGGGAGATCTTACTTATTGAAAAAAATTACTCTCTATTTACATTTGGCAAAAGAGGCTCAGGGACTGAGCATTTTAATGCCGTGCTGTTTGCTCTTACTTACGCGAGAGAGAGCAATTGAGAAAGGAGTGAAAAGATCCTGTGAATTAACTCAGGTGTTACTCATGATTTATCCAGAAGACAAAGCAATCACTTCACTATGAGGTTCTCATAAGTTTTATGCCTACCTAGTGTATCTGGGTCACCTTGAAAATGCCAGGGTTGCTTTGGGATCACCTCCCAACACTGCATCCCTTCTGAGGGCACGATGGCAAGGCGTTTATACCACCATACTGGTATATATGCTTCTACTTTGAAAGAGCGGTGTTTCCTTTGAGGTTAAATAACCTCTTTCGTCGTTTAATTAAAATGTTCGTTTTCCTCGTGTACTTCTTTTTATTACACAGTATTGGTCTCAAATGCTGACTCTTTCTGAATTCTGATGCTCCCTTAGTCATAGATTCCCTTGATGGAGAAGTTGTGTGTAGTCCAATGAAGATTTTAATATTCTGTTTTCATTTAAACTGTGACTTCATCCTTAGTGACACATTGGATTTCTGTGCTGTTTTCACATGTGGCCCTGTCAGGTGCCAGTGCTCAGGTAGGCAGGGAGCCGCAGTTACCCAACACTTCTTCCTGTGCAACTTGGTAGCTGGTTTCCTTCCAGAAACAGGGAAAGTTGTCATCAATGCTTTTAAATTTTATGAGCATTTGAGATTAAACATGTTTACTCTGTTTTCAGCTGTGGAGTCTTTATATTTAAAAGAAATAATCTTATTTTAAATTAGCATTACCCGGAGGAAGCTCTCTACCGGTTGTAAAGTGCTCTGTCAATAGTGCTGTGTCCACGTACCAGTAGCAGAGGAAAGATCTTGCATTGGTTTTGTTGTTGTTTCTTTTTTTTTTTTTTTTCTTTATTTTTGCACAGATGGGTCTCTGGTTTTGATTCAACATTAATCAAAAATCAGTTTATGACTACATATAAGTGAAATTAGATAATTCTTCCCTTATCTGTGGTAAATGAAAACGTGGTTTATATGTGAAGAAACAACAATCTTGGCTTGGTTTGAGTTTAAAAGTAGACAGGCAGAGAAAATTTTAATTAAAACTTCATTATTGAATGTGTTCTTGTATCATAAGGTTATTTAGGTTAGCTGTAGTGAGGTAGAAAACATAATGGAACTAAACCTAAGTATTTTTAAAAAGAGGCCACAAATAAGACTTGAGAGATGTTTCAGTAGAAAAATTAGTTGAATTTTATGAGTGAAGAGAAGATGCATGAGCGGGTAAAGTATAACCTTGAGGATGATGGAAAATACAGACAGCCCAAGGAAGTTTGGACCTGAATACTCTAATTCACAAGTGTGAACATCACCCTGTGAGCTTTAACAGACAAATAGAAATGAGTTTCAAGTAGAGATGCTGGCTTGGGTGTAGCTGAGGACATGTGTTTCTGCTAGACTGACCCAATGAACTTAACAAATGGATGCATGTTATGGAAGCTCCGGGTCTGGAATCGCTACAGCACTGCACTTGATCTCTTTCTGTTTGAGAGTACAGTGGAGCTGTGAGGTGGGAGCTGCGAGTTGAGAAGAGCTGATACAGGGTGGTTGTAGGCGGCACTGGGGAGAGAGCAGCTGTACCTTGTGTTCACACAGGTGCTCAGGGCAGAGAAGAGTGTGAGTGGTGATCACTGCATCATCTGTGTTTGCATCCCTCCAGTTATTTGGAGTCCAATTCCAGATGAGATCAGGAAATGGGAGCAAAACTCTGCTGTCGAGTGTTTTGTGGGGATGATGAAATCTAGGCTGTGTATCACATAGCTGCCAGGGCTTGTGTCTGACTTGAGTTCCTTCTTCATGCTTCAGTCTGTTTTTGTAGGGGGAAAGAGACTGAGATACTGAGATGCCATTTGGTTATAGCTATTTATTAGACTCTAAGGGTGATAATGGCAAACATTGCAGTGGGAAAGTGGATGCGCTGTTAGTGACGTCTGTAGTTAAACACTGGGTGCTGTGGAATGCGGGGAGTTGTGCTGTCCCAGTGTCTGTGTACCTGCTGGTTTTATCATAGAGCTGAAGTGAAACGCTGCTCTCTAAATTAATCGAACACTGTGTTTAACTGGTAATTAAGACAACTGGCTTATAAGAATATTAATTAATATATTACTTTCATTTTAAATGAGCCATGAAACTTCTCAGGAGACCTGTTGTCCTCTCAGACTTGTTTGTGCTCATGATGGCATAGGATAGGAAAAAAAAACCCCCACAAACTGGACTGGAATTCCAGTTATTTGTAAGAATTAAACGTGGTTTTAAGCATTTTACTTGCAATTAGTCTGACAGTAATTGTGATTTTTAATTCTCTTTGTGTTTTTTCTTCAGGCTGAAATGCTGAAGAAGAGTCTCTGTTTTCATGCATATATGTATAGTTCTGTGTCTTTGTTTTGCTTCTCTATACCTTTTCCAGTTTAATTCTATTGGTTTTGAGTTGAAAGGATCAGAGTTGCAGTTTGTATTTGAGATGTGAGCAACCTGCACATTAACCATGTAACAATGGAATTTCTTTTCTTTGCCCACTGTTCTAAGTGAGGTTTCTCAGCCATGAGAGCCCTCTCTGCTGTGGGTGTTCAGGGAGGTCCCCCCTCTAGGGCCCAAAGTAGGGGTGCAGCTGCGGTAGGAATGAGAAGGGAGGTTCTGATGGGGTTGGGCACTGCGGCTTTCTGTTCCACGATGAATTGTGCTGGGCCATTTGTTGTGCGCAAACAACATAGCAGTAGTTGGTAAAACTTTTTGGCTGGCTTTGACTTGTTGTGTTTGTTAGTTGTGTTTGCACCTGGAGTGCAGGGAAGAGGATTGAATTAAGGTTTAGCATCCTCTCAGTTACTGGGCCAAATGCCGCTACATTTGCTGCCAGTAAAGCCTACAGAAGTTGTGTGGGCATGAGGAGTGTGGGAGTTTCAGAATACACAGCATCTTTTAATTGACATGGAATTTGTAAAATGCAACTTGTGTAACTGGTGATACCTAATCTCTCTCATCCCTTCCAAAAGGCACGTTGATGATCCATATGCTCGATGGAGGTGTTTCTTTGTTTAAGAGATAAGAATTGCATAGTTGATCAGAGATCTCTTGTCTCTCCCTTGCCTGTAAGCTTCCAGATTTAAACCACCATTTCAGAATATTCTCTTGCTCGATAGAGGTTTAATATTTTAATTTGTTCCAACAAAATGTTTTCCTCTTGCAAAGGAGACCTCTTTCTTCATCTTCCCATTTCCTCTAATTTTTAAGGGGAAAAAGAAGGAAGTGTTGGTATGAGGGAGTGGACCTCAGTGCTTGGTGTGAGATGTGTGAGGAAAGGTTACACCATGAAGTCAGGTGCTGTTTGTCGCTGCTCTTCCTCACAAGGTGGTGGATGCATGAAATACTGCTCTGCAGGTACTTTGTTACTTGATACAGTGTCATTCCTCTGGAGGGGCTCTGGGCATTATATTTGCCAGGAATTATGATACCACTTTCCCAAGCTTCCCTGTGGAAGAACCTGTTAGAGCAGCGGTTACAGCAGCTCTGGCAGTTGGGGATGGGAGGCAATAACTTACAAGGAATGCAGGAGAGGGTCATTAGGATACAGGTGATCTCTGAATCATAGGATCACTTAGGCTAGAAAAGACCCTTAAAATAAAGTCTAACTGTAAACCTAACACTGCTAAGTTCACTAAGAATCGGGTTTAAGTAGCTGAAAGAATAAGTTTGGAGAGACTATGCATGTCCAGGAGAGCAAAGAAAGTTGGGAGAGGGAGGAAAGTAGAATGTTTTATAAATATTTTATTTCTAGGTATAGAAAACAAGGTGTGCTGACATCTGTTTTTTGTCCCCAGTGCAGTTATTGTTTTGCGCTGCCTGTGGAATAGCTTCAGTCTTCTCTGTGGCATTGTCCTCCTTAATAAACAACAAACACACAGAGAAACCCCACAAAATAGTGGAGCTGCAAATGCCACGATAAGCTTGCTTTTGTTCACAGTTAAATTCTTAAGGCTTTATTTTTGTCCCAAACCTGTGCATCCCAGGTTGAGATCCCTGGTGCTGGGGGGTTAAGGCAGCAGCTGGTGATGAGCACAGCAGCCCAGTGGCTTGGGCTCCTGTTTGGGAAGAGCCTGAAGTGACTTCCTAATGTTAAGCACAAGTAATGCTGTGAGATTTATTGTAGGTTCTTCATAGGCTAACCAGGGTTTTCTTGTTTTCACTGTATCAGGAATTCCATGGAGGAGGCTTTAAAGTGAGTGCTGGGTTGATTTCAGTTCCCATTCATGTTGCAGATGCTTTACATCAGGGGTTTTTTGTCCTACTTGTTAGCCCTTCTGTTCTGAATCACAGCACCCTGATAATCCCGGTGCCTCCCTGGCTTCTACTGTATATTTGAGCAAGAGAATCCCTGGTAAGGAGCTGGGCATAAATCTAAGAGCACCTTTCCCTCCCTCCCTGCGCAGCCCCTCCTCACCGTCCTCCTTTTTTTAATACAGAGATTTGGAGTGGTAGGAAAGGGTTCAGACTGGTTCTTTGTTTTGAGAAGATGGAAACAAAATGTCAATGATGTTGCATTTGAATTTGTGTTTAATTTAGTGTTCCTTGATGTGTAATATGGAGGCAGTGGTGGTAGTGATGTCTGCACACAGCTGTGTAAAAATTAGGGAATGCTGTGTTCTTTTCAATGGCTTGCGGAATAAATTGAGGCCAGATTTGTGCTCCCTTCTGATACTCTGTGTGTTTCCATTGACTTCAGAACATTTAGGCTTTTTGTCTTTGTGTAGTTGTGCAGTGATAGAAAGGAGGGCAGATTTCTTGCTGGTGATCAGATTTGTAGTTGATTCTTTTTCATGCTGATGGGTGCCACCATTGGACCTTTTTCTTTTTTCTCTTTTAACATTTCCTACCATGCATATTGCTTTTCAAACATGATATGGAGCTGTCATGTTTAAGATACTCTGAATGTTTTCCAAGCATAGTGAGTTCCAACACCAGGACATGCAATTTTGCCTCCCAAACCCAAACACCTGAACTCATGTGCGGAGGATGGAGCCGAGTGACTGTCTCCCGTGCTACCCTCTGGGCTCCAGCTTAGGCCTCTTTTGAAAGCGACCTTTGAGGCTCAGGAAGCTGCATTGTGTAAACATCTTCAGCAGTAATTTATTCTCTTGGAAGAGGCCAGATGCGTCCTCCCTTCCTGGTTAAGAGTGGCTTTAGCTGTTAGTCTGAGCAGCACATCTTCTGTCTTGCAGTGAATGTGACATCACATGAATACAACAACAGAATGTGGTCAAAAAACATTTTAAACTAATTTCAAAATCCTCCCCTGTGGGGTGGATATATTGGGAATGTTCTTCCTTCATCTGTGTGTTATCAAGCTAAGTAGAAAGCCTTGGTTTTGCTAGAATGTTTCTGTATATTTAGAAAAAAAATTCCACTGCTGATTTCAGTTTGTTGATAGTCCTCTCCCATCCTTCCCCTTTGTTTTCTGTCTTGGGATAGAGCAAATGCTATTTATAAAGGGGAGGGAAAGGGGAGAAAGGGCTTTATTAAAATCTACCCGCGTAGAAAATAAGTGAAATTACTTCCTGAATTTTGGAGTGTTTGTGAACATAGTTTGGTGTAAACAAGTTCATAAAGTCCTCCTGGATAAACATGACTGGTTTTTAGTTTTTCCTCTCTTATAGGAACAGCATTCTTAACTTTTGGTTTACAGTTTTTTAGCACAACCTCAGGTTCTTGGTGTTGTTTTTGTCCTGTAATAACACTCACCTCAGCAAGGACATGGCATCTTTGGGGTTTACCTCTGTCTCCAGCCCCTGGGAGGTTGTTTACTACTTTCTGCCTGAAATAACAGGCCAGTCCCAGGGATCCTCCCTGGGGAGCAGGGTTATTTCATTCTGCCAGAATACCTCCTCGGTGCTGGGCCTGGCTGGTGGTGGCGGCATGCTGGTGTGGGTACGGTGCCGGTGGGGCAGGGGGATGCGGGATGCTGCTGAGCCACAGGGCAAGCAGAGCCCCTGGCACTGTGAGTTCAGCACATGTCTCCGCTAAAACAGTGAGACCCTTCTCAGGAGGGAGGTGTGTTTAAACCTATATTTGGATGCTGCGCCTCTTCTAAATTTGGTTTCTCCTCATTAATACAGGAGCTGTTTCAATTGCCCCGTAGGGGAAAACATGGGCTTGCTGTAGGGCGGGGTGGTATTCTGGGTTTTTTTTCCACCGTTAGTAAAAGGCCAAGGTCTGTTTTGGAGTCTGAAGGCGAGGGAAGGGGTGGAGGGCAGGAGGGAGGGTCTACCGTTCTGAGCTCCTTTGTGTGATGTGGAGCGCTGCCATTCCAGCTTCTTCGCCAGCCTGGCTGGAAGGGGGGCACTCAGATGGGGTAGATGTGACTGTGGAGACCTGCAGCCTGACCCTGCTGTGCTAGGGGATCTCATACTGTTGTTTCCATCTACCCTTCTTCACGCAAAGGCAGCCTTGGGTTTTACGCAGGGAGGTGGCTGTCTCTGGATCTGGGGAGCATGGAGAAGGAATTGTGGCAGTATCGTGTTAGAATCTGTGTTTTTCCACGTGACCTGAATGAGATTTTTCTTCCCCCTTTGCAGCAGCACAATGTGCTTGCAGTGGGTGTGATGGAGTAGTGGATGAAATGATTTGCATTGGGGCTGCTGGGAACGTGTGGAGCAGAGCCGTGCGTGGGAGCAGGCGCCTCTCGCCTCCCAGGATCCTTGCTGAGCTGTGGCCAAGCTGTGTCTGCCGCTGCACCGTGCTGGTTGCAGCTTTGCCGGGCTCTGCGCACGCTTAGATATCTTTCCTTGCATGTCAGGGGTGTTTATACACCAGCTCCCTTTTGTGACAGGGCTATGCTTAGGATGTAGGTGGTAGAGGGTGAGGTTTGTGTATTGCTTTGTGAGTTGCTGTATCTCTCAGAGAGGCTGAAGGGCCTGGTGGTTTTGTCTGCCAACCTTGTCCTAGTGACCCAGGCAACTGCGAACATCCAGCTTTGATGTAGTGACTGGCAGAGACCTTTGCATCTGCGCAATTGATGGTTTGCAGCAATTCCAGCCGCAGCAGCATGCGGAAAGTGGCTGTATCCTTTATCTCTGTGCAGGTCCTGGTGGAAGTAAGTTCCAGAGAAGATGCTGATAAATATGGACAACTGTGAAAGAGATCTCAGAGGGGGGAAATGTAAAAATACAAGTTCATTGGGGCATTGCAGTAAGAGCATAAAGGACTTTGGGTGCTAAGCTTAAAAATCCAGACACCCTAAGGAAATACAACAAAATTGACTTAGTTGCAAGAATTAATTCGTTTTTGCTAACTCCTGATATTAATAATTTAAATTATCTAAGATGGAAATTACAATTAGAATAGTTACTTCTTGCTGTTTTTCAAGGTACTCTTCCGTCCAGTAATTTGACCCAATTTACCAGTGTTTTAATTCCACTCTGTCATTTTGAACATTTTTTTTGTTACCAACTTTATTAGGTCTTTTAAATATTTTACTGTCTGGTCCATTCCAGGGTCAAATGGGACAAGTGTTATTTCCTGGCTACAGAAAAACTGTGTTGAAAACGAGTACTGGTGAAGTCCCTTAATGGAACAGATGCATCTGACCTGAAAAATTACTTGTTTGCTCCAAAATTTACTTCCTTCCTATACCTTGTTCTCCAAAAACATTTGATAAAAGATTTTTATACTGTACAAATCTCTTATTTGTACCCTTAGACCATTCAAATCACCTTTCTGTTCATATGTGCTGAAATATTGGTTTTTTCCCCCTGTTCTACACTTCTTCCAGTCTTTGTAGTGAAGATTAACTTCCTAACTAGGATTTGCTTTTCAAATGACTGTTTGCCTTTTATGAAACTTCTGTGGTGTTTCTGGTGGAATTATATGTTCAAAATGAATTTCACTGTGTTGCATCAATGGTGCACATGCTGCAGGGGTCGCAGCAGATTCCAGAGGCGATTTGTGTCTGGAGAAGCCTTACTCTGTTGTGATGGCACTTATTCCTGGGACAGATGTACTGGACTAATTTTTTGGATTAAATGCAAATCACGGGGAGTGCAGGGTTGTAGTTTACCCATGATTTTTGAAATGTATTTTTCTGTGTGGAGTGAAATGTGCCGCTTTGGGCAGCAGGCAGAATATGAGGAGTTACTTCACTTATTTATCAATGAGCAAACTTGACAGATCTTTTGAGAGAAGCTGAAGAATTAAATTAGTGTTTATGCCTTTGACTTGTGCTATAATGTATTTTGTTACTGCTGTCCTCTTCAAATGTGCAGAGAGAGTATTGTGGGTCTGATGAAATCACTTATAAGGAATTGGACTCAACTTCTAGAATGTTATGGTCTCTATGAGTAGGGTAGCAATTTATGTTTCTACTCAGTGAATTTTGCAAGTAGTATTAAATCACTGAGGTTCATCTCCTGGCTTGTTTTTCTCCAACGCCCTCCTCTGAGTAAGAAAATTATGGGTACATAATGTCTTTTTTTAACAATATGAAATGAAAGGCTTTTCTTGTACTCTTTAGTGCCTGATGTCAAGTATCCCATTTTTGCATTAATGTATAGAGACATATAAATAATGTTTAACTGTGATCATATTTCTGTTTTTCAAAATAATCACTAAAAATTATTTAGAAAATAATTTCTACTCTATTCTCATTCCCCATGATGTGCAAGGACAGACAGAGCTTTTATAGACTGGGTCATCACCTACATGGTCATGGTTTCAAAACCAAACTTTATTTGCTTTTGCAAAATCAAGTCTTAAGTACTGTTAAAAACCAAAAAAGTTTAAAAAAGCTTTCTGCCTTGTGTTACTGAATTTCTACCAGTTTAAGATACTTACTCCTCCTTTGGGCTTGTTCAGGTTATATGAAGTTTAGATAAATGAAACAGCTGATGACATATATAATCTGTCTCCTACCTCATGGACCAGTACAGTTTCCATAATGTTTCAAAAATGGAATAGGTAGATTCTTAAAAAACCCCACAACCTTGTAACTGTTCTCCTTTCTGAAATAATTTTCCCCTCCAATTCTACCACACAAGGCTACATGATGTATAACAGCAAAACTCTGGTATCCGTGTGGTGTCTGCTCCCTGCCACTTGTCTGTGGTCAGTCCTTAAACCAGCTCTCTGGCCATTTCTGATGCTTGATGGTGTGGCTTGTGCCCAACAGCGCTTTCCTCCCTGCCTTGGAGTGTTCATGGCTTTTTCTCAGCAGCATTGGCCCATGGGCTTCCCATTTCATTCAGAGTTGAGCAGACTTGGGCTTTTGTGAGCAGGATTTAAGCTTTACTTTGGAGATGAGTTCCTTCTCCTGCAAAGGCTCCAGGCTGTGACCTGTATCTTCAAGGCTGTTGGTTCCTCACTTTATCAGACATGGATAAAACCATATTGCTCCTCCAGCCGATGTTTACATTTGTAGTTGATGTGGTGACACAAGATGCAGACTTGGAGTACTGGAGTAGTTTCCATCTGGGTCCCAATAGGAGTTTTCTAGCACAGAGCAGGCGGCCACAGCACCTGATGCTCCTGCATCACTTCCCTGGCTTGCACAGGGCCTGAGGTGATTTAAAACAACAAACCCAAAGCCCTGAGGTCCATCATCACAAGGTCAGCTCTGAAAAGTTTTGATGTAGATTATGATTCAGTGCATCTAAAGGCTGCTGGATTTGCTACCTGGCTCTCCAGATTCATTGGATGTCTTTTCAGTGAAAAAGAAATAAGAGCTAAGAGTGGATGGGTGGCATGGATGGACATGCCGCACATCAGAACAGGGTGGGAAGGGAGGTATGGATAGCACGTGGCTAATAATAGCACTTACTGCAAGGAGCTTTTAAAAAAAGGAATATTCTGAGAGAGGCTGTAACTTTCAGGAATTCAGAGTATCTCACTTGTGGCTGTACTGAAATCTCTGTTGCAGCTCTTCTTTTTATATCCCTTATCCTTTGAAACGTCTTGCTGCTAGGGTTGGGCTCTTATTTATTTATTTATTCCTCTCGGCAGCTGCAATGCTCACAGCAGTAGGCTGAGATGCTAACAATGCGCTGCCTGCTGCCAAGAAAGGAGGTATTTGCATTCATTTTCACTTTCTTATTCTAAATACGAAAAAACAAATAACCTCCCTGTGGTTCCACTGAGTCCTGCCTCCCCCAAAGATGAATACATGTGCTGACACATGATTTAGAGTACTCGCTGGTGGTGTGGTACATACATTGGCTTACCAGGCAGGTAATAAAGTGTCCGTATTCTGTGGACAACAAGGCAGTCTTACAGTAATCCAGAATAGGCATAATTAATAAAAAATATTCTATATATAAACACCACTAATCAGTGTTATAGCAATTATTTAACAGATTCTAAGTCTGGTGTGTTACTCCCATTATATTTGCTGGGGTTTTTTTCCTCAGCATTGCAGAGTGCTCATACTGATCATACTGTCAGCAGTTTGTGTACTAAAGAGGGAAATGGTTCACATTTTTCACTCTAATTCTGACAGCGGCACAAGAAAGGAACAAGAGACTTGTTTGAAGTTCCTACAGGTGCAGCCTTTGAGGGGCAGAGCTGGGTGATGGGGTGGCTCCCATGTGGATTTGCAGAGTTCAGGGTGCATCTGGGGGGCCCTGGATGCTGTGCTGCTCGCTCCCTCTCCCTGACAATTTAGTGGAAGGGATCGTAACCTTCTGGAATGTGGAGCTTGGGATGTGTTGACTGGATTATGAGGGCAGCAACTTAACTAAAGGGACATAATTTGGAGGGGGTAGAATCCAAGAAAACTAGTGTTTTTATATTGTAACATATTAGCTAAAACAGATAGCAAAAATAATCCTATTGCCACAACACCTTTTTCTGTTTGCTCTGGTTTTAATAAGTCTCTTGCTATGGTTCAGAGCACTACATAGAAATCCACTATGCCATCTTTTTTCTAAGGCATTAAATGATCTACAATACGTTTCCTTTTCAGTGAAACCCCATTGCATCAGCATGGAGAATGCAAAGTGTAGTACATGTGCGTTTGTTTAATTCAACATGTTTTTCTCTTTTTGTGCTGGAAATAGTACACTTGCGTTCCTCAGTCAGCAGCGCAGCAGAGCTGAGTGTTTCCAAGAGCTTGCAGGGTACTGGGAAGGGCAGGGAGGGCACACGATGCGTCTCTCCTGAGTCTGTGCTTTGGATTTCCTTGGCACTCAAAGCCCTTGTGCTTTCCCCAAACAGCTCCCACAGTCAGGTGCATCATGGAGAAGTCACACCCAAAGAGGAGGATATCTGCAGTTCTGCACTGGCCCTCTGTTCTGTGCAATTTGGGGCTGTTTTTTCCTTTCCTTCTGAAACATCAGTGTAAAGAATCAGAGGGCTAAGAAAAAAGAGGAAAAAACCCACTGGTACCTGTTTAGAAATATCAAATAACCTCCAGCGTTGGATTTTTATCTTGCTGTCTTTGTGGTAAAAGAGGTAGAGCAAAGACACTTGAAAGCCTACGACAGTGTAGCCTGCAGGAGCTTTACAAATTGATTCAGATGTTCCATTCAGAGCAGAGATTTGATACAGGGTAATGAAATCAAATGGCTTAAAATAATCTTTTATTGATTTTTATGGAGAGAAATCTATACCTGCAGAATCTAACTGAGGTTATCGTACGATCTGTCTTTAAATTTTGCTTTGTTTTGTGCATGTGTGCTTTTAAAAGCACCTTTTGTGTGTGTGTGCCTTGAATGACTGCATCTCCTTCTCTTCAGTGTTCAGTCTGAAGCCAAGAAACGTGTGCTGAAGTGTTAGCAACACGAGCACGTAGTGTCCTATTAAATGTACCTGGGTACCTGGGTAGAGTTTTGAGGCCATGTTTTCAGTGGGAGAGTGCTGCGTGGCAGGCTGGGTTGGTGTGGGCGCGGTGGCTGTCCTGGCCCCATGGGGAGCAGCAGGGGACGTACCTCGTGATGCTGCTCCAGACTCATAAACAAACCCTCACGTGGCTGCACAGCCCTGCCGAGTGCTCTGTGGGCAGACACAAACAGCAAGAGCATTATCCTAACTGGATTTCCCCTCCGAGCTAGTCCTGATTGGAATGACTTGGAATGAGTGGTGAATGAAACAACAGAAGGCATGCATTTTTGTTTTCCTCTTCTTTTCCATGTTTTCCTTCTCTTTTTAGCTGTGGGTTTAGGGTGCTCAGAGAATCGCTGAACCCTGTAAGAAGCTTCTCCAAACACAGGTGTTCACAGTGCAGCCTGCTTTTCTTTCTTGACAAAACATGTCAGCATGAGCAAGCTCTGTACACTGTCACGTGAGAGAATGCAAAGGTGCAGATAAAGCAGTAAAAGCATAAAATGATATCTGCTGCAGTACTTTGCTAAGAACATAACTTAGATCATGAGATCAGACAGCTGAGTGCTTATTAGTTGTAATCTTCATCTTTAGCTACTGGAGTTTAGCAATCCCTTAGTTTGTTGGATTTGTGTCTGTTTTATCTGTTTGATCTGTTTTATCAAGCTCGCCCTGATGTAAACCAGCAGAAACTAGATGTGCACTTCATGAAATGCGTAACTTCTGGTTATTGATAGTGTTGCCAGTAGACTGTATTGACGTTTGGGAAGTATCAAGTTCATGATGATACTTTATTAGTGGTTTGTAGGGAATAACTGATGAGACTGCATTTTTAGGAGGCTGGAGTAGGGAGGAGGCTTGAGGAATGATTTAAGAGCTTGACAAAAGACTGCAGAATGTACAAGCTACTGAGGTATAATTCAGACCAACAGGGAAACAAGGGAAGAAATGTAGTAGCAGGAGATGGTAAAGTGAACAGGATGCTGTCCTCATATGTCCAGAAGTAAGACAGATGTGAGCAAAGCTACACATTGCCATGCAATGAAATGAAATCTGAGGGAATGAGAAGCCAACAAAAGGGCTTGTGGACTGGTAGAGTTTTTTTAAGTTTAGTGTGGCAGATTTCAAACTACATTTAAAAAACATTTTGGTTTTCAGAGACATTGGTATTAAGTTGTTTGTGTCGAGCTTATTCTTTTTTTGTTATCCACTGCACCAAGAACCACAAAATACTTTTAAGATTGTCTTTTCTCAGAGGTACTTAATGCTCAGGAACACATTGACCTGGTAATGTCATTTTTTAAATGATTATTTTTCAGCCAGATACAATGTTAAGCTTAAAAAAGGCAGTTTGGAGAAATCTCCCTAGTTAGGATGCAGACAGTTTGGACTGTGTCCCAAGCTGTGCAGCTGTGGGCAGGTCATGCAGACTCCAGGTTCCTTGTTTGTGCTGTGGGTGAAATCCTATTGCTTTTCCACTGGTATGTTGAGTAAGGGTGAGAAATCTGCCAGTGACCACAGGAGCCTTGAATGGTTTGGGTATTGGTGGCTTAGAAAAATCTCGGCAGGATTGACACTGGTTGTGTAGTAGAGGTTGTACTGGATGTTGAACAGCCGAGCCTAAGTAGGGACCTTAGGTGAAAAGATGGGGTTGAGATGACAGGACTTCTATGTCTGAAGATGGTGAAATTAACTCTGTGTGTGTATATCTGTCCTGCAATGGAAGAGGCCACCATCTCTCTCAAGGGAGCACAAAAGGCAGAATTAGATTAACCCTTTGTTTCTCATTTGCTAAATTTGGCAGCAGTATCTCTTAAAAAACAAGTATTGACTTGAAGTTAATTCAGAGACCCTTAGTGGCATCAGTACATAAACCTGCACCTGTGATTAAAAATACCAAGGAGGATGAAAAAAAGAAAACTGTGTAGTTGAAAAAATTAAAGTAATTTGTTAAACCCTTTGGCTTACTGCTAAAAAACACTCTGAAATCCTCAAGTCAAAATGCCAGAGGTAGAAACTTTTGGAAAAGGTCTCCAGTGCCTTTTTGTATGAGAATCCCAAGATTCTGTTTTACATCCTTTCACTGATGCAGCTTATAATACTCCTACCAGATAAATCTTACAGTTAAGTGGTACGGTGCTGACTTGGATGGATCAGTTATGGATCACCGTAAAGCCTTTGGCTCAGCACTGTTCTGTCAGACAAACCTCGCTTCTTCCCGTGCTGAAATGGTGACATTCGTTGTTATTCTTAAAAGTCTGTAGAATCTTTGCCAGGACATCTTAGCATTTATTTGTCACAAAGGGCGCAGACCTGATACTACAAAGGTATTTTACATTCTGAACTAGGCTGTGGTCCACTGTTACAGCTGAATTATCTGTTTCTTTGTGGTTCCTTACATATCCACTGCTAGATTTTTTTTTTTTTTGCAAATATCCCCCAAATAAGCTGATTTGTAACATAATTTTAAAATTTGGCTTCTGCTTGTCTTTTCTCTGTTGCATTCTAACAGTCCGGCAGGAAAATATTTGAGCCCTAGGTCCTCTGAATAGCGTTCTGTAATCGTGTGCTGCAGTCTGTAATTCAGGGCTCGGTACGTTGAAAAAAAATTGCTATGGTCATGTTGTGTCAGAGACTTCTGCATTTCAAGACAAACAGCTGCTTCTGATCCAAAATCCTTTGCTGTAACCTTGAGTAACTTGGCATTTTTTATTGCATCTGTTCCCCCCCCAACCCTGCTTTAAAATGGGCATCAAAAACAACACTTCTATTACATTTCATGCTTTGTAAGGCATTTTGAGAACTGCTGATTTAAAAAACACTAGGTAAATGTGAAGTATATATTTCTCTGTTATTAAGCATTCATAAAGTTTAATTTGTAGAAACCAAGGCCAAGAGCTGCTGTTAGTAGGAGCAGGTTTTAAAACGTCGAAAAGGGAAGTGGAAGGTTTGTCAAATGAAGGATTGGTTCAAAAGCACTTTCCAGGAGGGAGGTGATGTGAGGAGGAGGGTGTAATTAGTCAGTTTGGAGATCCTTCTGTAGCAGTTAATCCTCCAGCGCCAGCGTGGCCAGGAGCGGAGACTACATCCTTAGGGATGATCTCTGAGAAGCTGCTTTACTTGCTCTCATCATTTCAGCGAGCCGGGCTGCCTATATACAGCGCATCAAATGAGCCTGATTTAATTTGAAGTAGGTATGGAGGATAGTAGTAAGCCAAAGTCCCTTACTTTTTTCTCAACGTCCTTCCCAGTTCATAAAAACAAACAGTGAAGAACCCTTGAACTTTGTGTAAAAATCTGTTGCTCTGTAATTTGCAATTTATATGATGCTTCTCCATATTTGACTACAGGCAAAATCAGCCATTCCGGTTCCATCCTATTTAGTGCTTTTAGTTTTGTGAGTGTGTGGGATGTCCTGGAATACTAATTATTATTATTTCCCCTCCCTTTTTCTTTTTTCATAACCATCAACATTCAGGATCTGCTGGTGTTTGGTAGTTCCTTTGTATTGTTTTTCAGTGAACGTCAGCTGTCTGCAAGTTTGAATTTGTGTGGTTGTTTTTTTTTTTTTTTTGGTCTTCATCAGTGTGGATTTTAGACAGTGTTCAGACTGGGGTTTGCATAGTTATGGGAAACTTTAATGCATATGGGAGTTCAGGTTCATATATCTGCAGAGGAGGCAGGACCTTCCTTGCTTGAAATAGAGATCCGTTGCTTGTTTCATTTTGCAGTTGTAAACATTGGAAGAGAAATGCCATTCCTAATGATGGAACAGGAAAGTGTTTCTCCAGCTGTGTGTGGTCTGATGGCAACTTTGCACTGTGTCCCTGTGACTGGCCAACACCAGCCACTATGCTCCTTTATCCTCACTGGTGTCTGGTCCAGAGGGAATGGATAACTGTTACAGCATTTCTCAATGTCAGCATAAAATGTTTCTGGGCATGATATCGATAACTAGCACAGGCAGAAATGTTTTGTTCTTCCTCTGCTTTGTGTTTTGTAAATATACGCTGAGAGGACTTAGTGAGTGGCGTGGCTGACATGTTCAGAATAGATGTATAAAAGGAGAATGATGGACTTGTGAGCAGTGAAAAGGCAGTGTAGAATCACAAGGAGTTACAAAATGGGAAGCATGATGCTGCTTTCACCCATTTGACCTCTATAACCAAAGATGTCTGCGGTTATTGGCTCAAGGAGCCCTGTAACTGGAAGAAAAAGTAATTGCAGTCTTGTTTACTGCAGTATTATTGAGGAATAAAACTTAGAATTCATTACATTTTCCATTTGTAGACATTTGTAGGTGTCCTATAAATCTAATAATTTCTAGTGTAAACGAGGTTGTAAGAAGTCTTCCCAGTCTGTCTGAAGCCACACATTCTCTGTGAACAGCTATAAATAATTTGAGTACTGAAATGTGTAGTCATACTTTGTTTTGGGAAGCTGCATCTTCTCATGTACTTCTTACCAACCCTCTTCAGCATAAATTAAATGCTTAGTGGAATTTGAACATAAAAAGAGAATTTTAAACCTTAGGAAAGGGTCAACCAGGTTATAATGCTTTGTGGAAGAGCATCTGTGCTTTAATTACTGCAGCACAGACTTTTTTTTTTTTTTTTTAAATGGTATTAATATGGGGAACCTAATACCAAGCTTTGCTGTATTTAGTTCTTCAAAGGACTTTTTATAATTTTCCTCCCTAATTTTGATGGAAGCACAAATATGCCATATTTAAATCCTTCTCTCAAAGTGAAGTGAACTTTAGCTTCTTGAGATAAATTTAGATAATTTTTCTTCTTGCTAAGTAGGAGGAGTTTTTAAACAGGTTTCAAAAATTTGCCTTGTATTATGGGTATGCAAAGTGATGGAGAACATTTGCACCAGTAGTGTTGCCTTTTAGATGGAGAGAAGTACTGGTTATTTTTTAACTTTGAACGTCTGACTCACTGGAGTTGTCTGTTCACCTTGACAACTTCATTGCAAAGCAAAGAAAGCCATTGAATAAAATGGAAGAAAACCAGCAGCACTCCTGCCTACCTGCAGCAAAGGCTGTGCCCAGAATCAGAGGGGCTAACGGTTCCCTCTGTGCCTCTGAGGAGATCTGGATTTGCAAATGGCTGGGACCATTGCAGAGATGCTTTCAGTCCCCGCACACTGTTTCAGGTTGTTGTAATTGTTTGCAGAACCCATTCAGGGACTTTCCTCATACTGGTGCTTATTCTGAGCACACACAACGTGCACATGGACTGGAGACCAGACATTCAGTGCCACGAAGGTTTAAGGTCATGTTTCTACGTCACAAGTGCCTGTGTCTTGGGTGTGGGGTCTGCTCAGCCTTCACAGCAGCAAATGTTTTGACTGAACCAAGATATATCTCTGTTGACCTGTGTCCTTTTTTCTTTTTGAAATCTCATTTTTGCTGTCTAGAGTGATTTAGGTGATTTCTTTCTCCCTCAGCTGGAATATTCTAAGGACAAATTTATTTTGCTAGCAGAAAATTCCCTCAATTCAGTTAAATGAATGTGGCCATGTAGGCCACCTGCTTCTCTGGGTATGTTCTTTGGGTCACGTGTATGGAGGCTTTATCTTTTTGAGCATAGTCCATATCTTCCCGCATTTTTGTATCTGAAGCATGTCGATCCCCAGGCAATTTCTCCTGAACTTGAATATGGTCTGACTGCCTTGGCACTGGGGGATGTGGAAATTACCTGTCACATAGAGCCAAGGGTACAAAGGCAATTATATGGAAAGAGAAAAATGTTTTCCTTGTTTCCTTCCCCTTTGATGCTGGACAATACTCTTTCTGCTTTCTCTTGATTCCTGGTGTGACAGCATGATTCAGTGTTCTTCAGTCTTGGGAGTCTATAAAACCTCATGGTAAGAGTTGTGTGTTTCTTGATTTTTGTTATCTTTATATCTTGGGTACTGTAGTAAACCTGACTCCATGAGAACTGGACTCTGACCCCAGGCACCACAGTGTATTTTGAATTTGAAAAATCTGCCTATGTTTTTTTGTATAGGTGTTTATTTATATTGAACATACTTAGGCTCTGTGAATTAGGAGCAGTTTCTATGTCCCGCAGGTGCTTGGCATGTGTTAAGAATCCATTGATTCTGAGGCATCTCCATCACGATGGAGACTTAGACTTCTTTATGGGATTTATGAGCTAGTGAAGTGATTTTGTTGAAAAGATGAGACATGATTGCATGATTCTTAAGCAGAACTTAGGACATTCGTACGGTTTGAGTGTCACTTGCCCCTCATTCGTATGAATTCATTCTCGTTTTGCTGCGTTGAGATACTCAATCTTTCTGCCACCCCTTTGCCAGCTTAACTGAACACAGTGTGGTCTGAAGTGGATCTTGGACAAAGTTTGAGTTTGTCTACTTCTTATTTTGAGAGGCCAGTGCATAACAGTCTGTTGGGATTTGTTGTAACTGCTTGGATTTGCCTGGTGCTTCAGTTGTGCCTTCAATGTAGGTGACGGACAGAGCTGCTTGGTCGAGCATTGCGGTGCCTCGATATGCAGGCGCTGCTAAAATAAATGGGTTAAGGTTAAGTGTGTGGTAACAACTGTACGATTTGGGCTGTGTTCGGGTCTGGGCTGCAGACTGTGTATTGGTAGCATCATTACACAGTCCAGTGCCAGTTAGGCATGTAATTGCGCAGAAATGGTCTCTAGTACCAGTTTGAAGAAGAGCTGCCAAAACCACAGTGCTGAAGGCCTCTCCCTCTGTGTTCGGCCAATGCTCGAATGAAACAGCCCCCAGCTTGTTCCTCCGGGACACAGGCCTGCCTTGTTAGGAAATTGGTGAAGTTTGGGAACCCACAATACCTCACATAGCTCTGTGTACAGTAACGGAGGGTGGAAATAGGGCCATAGGCATGAGCAACCAGACGAGTTATAAATATAGAATACACTCTCAATTCCAGTTTCGTTAGTCATGGGAGGACAGTGAGAGTTTTATAAACTTATAAGGAATATACAAACAGTTCTGAATTTAAAATAACTCTGTATAATTTTTTTAGTGTGTGAAAAGAATATTCTTTTTTGAGACCATCTATGTAAGTATCTGTTATACACAGTGTGTAAGGATCTGTGTATTTATATGTTCATGTGAATGTGGCTTGAGATGACAAAAACGGTACTGGAGGGGAAAACTGTGGCTCAAATGTGCCGAACTCCAGCAGAAACAGAGTGAACCGGTATCAAACCCATGAATCTCTCTCTTTTTCTTCAATAAGTGTCATGTGATGCTGTCTCCAGTGTCAGAGCAATCAACCAGCATTGCTAGGCTGGCTTTGCTGCAGCCCCTCTCTGATCCAGTGATACAGCTCACCTTGACTGTCCTTCCTATAAATAAATAAATAAAACTGGCTGATGCTCCCTAATCTGATCACAAATCCTTACTACAGGAAATGACTTAGAAAGTCTGAGGCAGTACCATTATGGTTTCCCCCCCCCCCAGTCATACTAATAGAATTCCTCAAAAGCGTGTGTGTTGTGTATAAGCAGGAACAGCTCGCCCATCCCAGTATTAGCAGTGGCCAGCAGTGGCGTTTGTCCCTCAGGCATGTTCTGGGTGTTTGCAGGTTCTGGGGGATGGCAGTGTGAAGCATGGTTTTCCTCAGTCAGTTTATTTTGTTGGCGTGTTGGAAGAACTGCAATAATTCTGTCTCCTAACAGAGGGTAGTTTTAAAGATAGTGGACTAAGAGCAGGCTGGGTGACAGTACTGTCCTCTGGCTAGGTCAGAGGGAAGCACTGAGCCCATTTGCGATTCCCAGCAGTGCCCCTCACTGACTCAATGCTCATCTTTCCAGTGTTTTACTATTTTAGGTGTTTTGGTCCTTTGCTTGGCTGAAATGAGCTGGGGATATGGAACCACTGAACTTGGAGTGGTTTGCCTGGGCATTTCCTTTAGGGCTATGGAGATGTCCAGTGCCTCTGAGGATCCGGAGCATCCTTTCACTTCTCAAAGCAGGCTCTACAATCCAGCCCAGCCTTTTGTAGCCACAGAGCTGTTCAGTAACCTGCAAACAAACATGCAACTGTTGCAGGACAAACCATGTAGGATGGAGTTCATGTCCAGACAGTTCAGGATAATTTGCAGACTATGAAAGCAATTTGCATCAGATCTGAAAAGATATTAAACATTTTCCTTCTGAAATACTTTGAATCCACAGTTATGGTGTGTGAGAAGAAACAAATTCCAATGCAGATTTCAAGTCAGTTGTATCCTTTCTCTTGTCAATATTGCCTGTAAATTTGTTAAAACTCAACAAGAGATGCATTAATCTGCTATCTTCCAGTCTGGTTTGGGTCCTACAAACTCTGCCTCTTTCTGTATTCCCTCTGTGTTTATAATAAAGGATGGATTTAGAATTAAAAAAAATACCCCATGGTTGTTAAAACCAAGAAGGGAGCTCACCTTTTGTTTTGGATCTCAAGAGCAGAACTTTCAGTTGCTGTGGGATTTGCTTACTCTGTCTTGAACTTCTGGAAGTCATGTAGGAAATACTTTGTTTAATGTTTTTTGAACATAATTGCCTTAATATTGTTTGAAGTGATGTTGATCTCCACAGGGTGCCTTGGACTGTGCAAATGTCAAAAGTGATGAGGTCCTCCCAGACTGACTAGTCTGTAATTTCAAATAAATGCACCCAGGTGTCCCTGATAACTTCCCAAACCATCAGCCTTCCTGTGTATTGTTTTGCCTTTCCGTTGTAATTCTCCTCTTTTCTCCAGTTCCTGACTATCTAGATGTTAATTCTCGTTTATCGGGTTATTTCAGTAGCAGGCAAACAGCTTGAAAAAAAACTTGCTCTGCAGTAAAACAGTTGAGTGTTCTTGATCTTTCTGGCTGTTTCCTTGTGTTTTCATCTTTTTTGATGATTAATGCTCAACAGATTGTGTTATTTATTGTGCACGCTGGTATCCTTATTGGGAATGAACAGAATTTGTCCAAGTTTGCCCTACCATGGATATTGTAAACATCAGTTTTACTGTAGCTCCCCCCCATTTTTAGGGTAATTAGCTCTCAACTGGAGCAGTACTAATGTCTGCTTTGAAGATGAGCATTATGTTTGATTGCTTATGGTTAAGCCTGTTGATGGGCTTCATGCATAAGTGCAAAGGGCATTCCTGAAATGAAGCAGAGTTGGATCCTTCCGAAGCAGTGACTTCTTTTTGCCCAAGATAAAAATACCATTATACTTCAGCATTAAGACAGCTCCATCATTTAGGCCAGTGTGATAATGTTATCAGACTGTCTTCCTCCTTTAGAATAAATCTGGAATGTGAACAGTATTCTTCTTCCAGCTGGGGTTTTGCCAGGACATGCCTGACCAGCACTCCTTGCTTGCAGTATATTAATTAAATCCAGTAAAGCTTATTGCCTTACACTTGCAGCATTTGGAAGACAGGCAGATTAGATCTTGCTTTTCAGCAACAACAAGCAAAATCTCAATATATTGCTCTTAATCTGGAGTGAAAATAAAAATCCTTTGCCTTACCGCTGTTCTTTCTTTCCCTGTGTGTTAGTAAAGAGTTTAGGAACTTAAGTTGCCCCTTTAGAAATGCAAACAGATCTGTGACTGTGAACAGGGAGTGATTGCAGCAGGCAGGGAGCAGCTTTCACTGCTACGGAGTGACCCTTGCTTTCCTGCTTTCATCTCCACCAGCTTCTGCATTACCATTCTGAGCTGCATTTTCCAGTGGGAAATTTCCCTTTTCATAGAGGAAATGTTTTTATAACAGTGTAGCACTGATGGTAGAACATTCCCAACCAACTTGTTTACCTAGTGTTGAAGATAGAGTCAAACTGGCCTTGGACGCCTAGTAGGAGCCTGTGTATCTGCCTCAGCTGGATTTGTTCATGTACTGAATGCACAGTGGTGTGGAAGGGACAAAATGGACTTGTTTTTTTTCCTCTTTCTCTTGAGTGCCAGCTGCAGTGATGCCAGTCTGGGTTGTGCTGGGCAACATAAACTGTTTTGAAAGAGAATACAATCCATGCTGCCTGGGTTTGTCAATAACTGGTGTTTATTTGCACCTTCCTGGTTGTTCGATTATGCACTTAGCAGAAAATGGAGTAACTGCACTATCTATCGGTTCCTGTTGACTGTGGTCTAAAGTAGTTGTTTTCTTCACTTAGGTTTCCATTTGCTCCAGTTTCAGTGTGATGTGAGTAGGTGTAAAGCTACTGGAGCTTTTAGCAGGACTGATTGCTTCATTTGCAGAAAACCTGCAGGATGGGGTTTTTTACATTGCGAGAGAGTGTCCCTGAGTCCTCTAGGCACTCTAAATGAAGTGGATTCAGCACACATGTTGCTCTGTATCACAGCTGGGAAGCCTGGAAGCTGTTTTGAGGTAACTTCTAGGTTAAAAAATGAATGTCAGATAGCCAAAAGAGGTGGTAGTGGGGGTCATTGTACACTAGTGCATCCAACTGAAATATGCTTTGCTTTGTTTTCTTTGCTGTTTTTAATTAGCTGCTCTCCTCCTTTTGGCTGGGAAGGAGAGCTACAGGTACTTTTGGTGGAGGCAGTTGTGTTTGAGGGATTATAGAATCATAGAATAACCAGGTTGGAAGAGACCCACCAGATTATCGAGTCCAACCATTTCTATCAAACACTAAACCATGTCCCTTAGCACCTCATCCACCCGTGCCTTAAACACCTCCAGGGAAGGTGAATCAACCACCTCCCTGAGCAGCCTGTTCCAGTGCCCAATGACCCTTTCTGTGAAAAATTTTCTCCTGAGGCCATTCCCTCTTGTCCTGTCCCCTGTCACTTGGGAGAAGAGGCCATCAACCTACTCTCTACAACCTCCCCTCAGGTAGTTATAGAGAGCAATGAGGTCTCCTCTCAGCCTCCTCTTCTCCAGACTAAACAACCCCAGCTCTCTCAGCCGTTCCTCATAGGGCCTGTTCTCCAGCCCCTTCACCAGCTGTGTTGCTCTTCTCTGGATTCACTCCAGAGCCTCAATGTCCTCCTTGTGGTGAGGGGCCCAGAACGGAACACAGTATTCAAGGAGTGGTCTCACCAGTGCTGAGTACAGGGGGAGAATAACCTCCCTGGAACTGATGGTCATGCAGTTTCTGATACAAGCCAGGATGCCATTGGCCTTCTTGGCCACCTGGGCACACTGCTGGCTCATGTTCAGCCGCTGTCAACCAATACCCCCAGGTCCCTCTCCTCCTGGCAGCTTTCCAGCCAGACTCCTCCCAGTCTGTAGCTCTGCATAGGGTTGTTGTGCCCCAAGTGCAGGACCCGGCATTTGGCCGTGTTAAAACTCATGTCACTGGACTCTACCCAGCAGTCCAGCCTGTTTAGATCCTTTTGCAGAGCCTGCCTACCCTCCAGCAGTTCGGCACTTCCACCCAGCCTTGTGTCATCAGCAAACTTGCTAAGGGTGCACTTGATGCCTTCATCCAGTTTATTGATGAAGACATTGAAGAGGGCTGGACCCAGCACTGAGCCCTGGGGAACCCCACTTGTCACTGGCCTCCAACTGGACTTAACACCATTTCCCACCGCTCTCTGGACCCAGCCAGCCAACCAGTTTTCCACCCAGGAGAGTGTGTGCCTGTCTAGGCCAGAAGCTGACAGTTTCCGTAGCAGAATGCTGTGAGAAACTGTGTCAAAGGCTTTGCTGAAGTCCAGGAAGATACATCCGCAGCCTTTCCCTCATCCAGCAGCCGAGACACTTTGTCATAGAAGGCGCTAGTTTGGCAAGACTTGCCTTTCGTGACTCCCTGTTGACTGGACCTGATCACCCAGTTCTCTTGCATGTGCTTAATGATAACACTCGAGATCACCTGTTCCATGACTTTTCCTGGCACTGAGGTCAGACTGACAGGCCTGGAGTTCCCTGGATCCTCCCTGCGACCCTTCTTGTAGATGGGCACAACATCAGCCTCCAGTCCAGTGGAACTTCCCCAGTCTTCCAGGACTGTTGGAAGATAATTGAAAAGGGTTTGGCCAGCACATCTGCCAGCTCCCTCAATTCCCTTGGGTATCCATCCCCATAGACTTGTGGGCGTCTAGCTGGGCTAGCAAGGCTCTGACCACCTCCTCTTGGACCATGGGAACCTTGTTTTGCTCCTCTAGCTCCTGGGTTTGTACACAGAGGGAACAACTTTCTTTACAATGAAAGACTGAGGCAAAGAAGGCATTAAGTACCTCAGCCTTTTCCTCGTTCCCTGTCGCTGTTGTTCCTTCTGCATCCAAAAGGGACTATGTGGTCTCCCTAGTCCTCCTTTTATTATTTATATATTTATAGAAAGATTTTTTTATTGTCTTCCACAGACTTTGTCAATCTGATTTCTAGTTGAGCCTTAGCCTTTTTGATTTTTTCTCTACACGATCTCACATCCGTCCTGTAGTCCACCTAAGACGCCTGTCCCCTCAGGGACATTACAAACCATACTGTGGGTCTCTGACTCCTTGGAGCTGTACAGCTGTGTGTGCTGCTCTGAAATGCTCTTGGTGCTAAAACTGAGGGGAAAGACAAATACTAAGTAAGAAAAAAAACTATGGAAGTAGAAAGCACCAAGTACTTCACCACAATGTGTTCTGGAAAAGTGTGTGTTTCATTGAACAATGACTCTTTTCTCTCGTGTTTTAAAGACCTCACTTCTGAGAGTTTCCAGGTGCCGGGCTTTCTTCTCCTACCCTGTCCCTACTCCTTTTTTCCACTTTCTATGCTCTAGAATCACTTACAGGCAGTGGGTTCCAACTGCTGCACAACTGGTTATGCAAGCGTTTAATGTGGAATTGTTTTATCAGCCATAAAAACCTGATGAAGGGAATGCACAGTAGATTTCTCTATCAATCTTCCGTATGGTTAAAGATTGAGCAGTGAGTGGACTGATGTCAGATTGAGCAGACCCTTTGAAGTTGTTTTGAGGTTTGGGATGATTCGTCACACCCAGTCCCTCACTGAGGGGAATATGGCATACAGCATCTGTGACAGACTGAGATACTGAGGAGCAAGGGACAAGCAAGTTGTAGTTAAACTTTAGCTGGATGTGTATAGTACAAAGAAAATAATTCACAGATCGACTTTGGAGTAATTTTGAGATCCTTGGAAAGGTCTGGCAGACAAAAATGGGCTGGCAGTGACTAGGATGTAAACATGGAAGCGCTTGATACATGTCTGGGTTGAACTGAGCCTTTAAATTAGATCAGGCAGTTAATTTCAAAATCTGCCAAACTTTATGCCTTTAGCTACTAGAAAGAAAGCTGTTTGACGTGGTAGCAGCTTTTCCCTTCAGGGTTTTGACTGAGCGTGAGATATCAGGCCTTTGAGTGCAGAGGAAAGACAGAGAAGAACAAAAATACACCTTTGTCACTGTGTGCCTAAAAACCATTTTGTGCCACTACAAAGATATTGTACAACTCCAGTAAGTGACCTTTTCAGTTCCTTGGAGACAACTTGTACCCATATTTCTGTGATTGGAACATGTTACTGCATGCATCTAATATGTGTATTTCCTTGTTATGACTTTTATTCTGTATTTGATTCCAGCCCTTACCATGAATCACGGGAACTGGATTTTCTGAGTGGCATCTCTGCAGTCTCCCTATTCTCTCAGTACATTGGGCAAGAGAAATCAGGTTCTGTATAGGCTGCTTAAGCATTTGAAGTTAGCTGTTTGAAACACTGCAACAAAGTTTAGACCATTAAAGTGCAATATTTTTAAAGGTCTGTCATGTAGAGGGATTAGCATTCCAAAAATGACAGAGTTTTTCTGTCATTTAGACAGCTTATTTTTTCGGTAGTTGGCTAGGAGGAAATGCTCACTTTCTTCTCTGGGTTCTGGTCAAAACTAGCCCTCCCCCTCTTAGATTCTGAAACATTATTTTATATGAAGGATGCTCTTAAAAAAAGCAGAGCTGTGTAAAAAAAGGAAGGATCGAATACTGTTTTACAAGGAGAGAAAGAATCTTTAAAAAAATATTTATCCCACACTTGGCAACTTTTTGCTCACCCGCATGTGACTGGCACAGTGCCATTCTTGGCAGGGTCCGGTGCTTCAGCTTGCCAGAAGTCTTCCTCTCCTGGCTGCATTTTCACTCCCTGTGACCGATTGTTTATTCACCTGATTTTTCTGTTTCAGCATTGCTGAAGTCATGGCGTTTTGGAGATAAGAACGCTTTGTCTGTCCAAACTGTACCATAGCCGTGATGTCAATGCTATGTGAAGCGAGCTTCAGCTTTGCGCACGCTTCAAATAGCAGGAGGTGTTTGATGTCCAACAAAACTACTACCACCTCCTTAGCACGAGGCTGTCCAAGAAGGAGCTGCCTTAAATAGTGAGAGGTTTTTTTTTTTTTTTTATTGCTTTTTTTTGGAGAATTGTGTTTGAGGATTTCCAAACCTTGCTTTGTGTTTGCAGTTCGGGGTTAGCATCTTGGGGATTTTAATCAAGGGTAATGAGTCTCTGAGTCAGATTCTCTTGGAGCTCCTCTTGTTTGTAGTATCTCTCCATTTAGTTTTGAAGCATCTCCTTTCTCTATGTCAGATCTGAATCTGATTTGCTGTGTAAATGAGTATCTTAAACTGAAATATTTTGCCTTTCTTTTGTGAGTGATAATAATATCTTAAGTGTGTTTGGAAAAGATCCTGATTTTTGTTGACAAGGAAAACTTCTTATTTGAAGAAATCTGTGAGAAGATGAAGCAGGGACGGTCAAAGAAACTTTTGCTTTGTTCCAGTAAATTTGATTTATGGCTACTACTGGTACTATTGAAACACATCTCTGAATGTGTGTTTATTCACTACTCTCCCTAAATGTAAATAGATGCTCTGGTCTAGTCAAGCCTCCCATTGCCTCTTTAATATCATGAAGCTGCTTAAGGGTTTGCCCTTCTCAAAGTCTTGCTTTGATTTCCTTTTTCTAAGGTTGTGCCCCCTCCAAGGTCTCTGAAATTTTCCATTATCTTGGTAGCTGCATGTGATCACAATTAAACTTTTTTTTTTTTTTTCCTCTTGTGCTTGGCAGCAAGGATTTGTTGGGGTTTTAGATTTTTGTGTACAGTCATCAGCCTTGGTGACCCAGATGCTGTGGTACTTGGCTGATAAATTCTGACCCCCAGTGTCAGCCCACTGGTTGCTTGTGTTTGTCTCTGGTGTTCTAGTGGACTAAAGTCAATGGATTATCAATGTATTTCAGGGCTTGTTTTTTGGCAAAAGTATTTTGGAGCCTGCAGTTTAAATGTTTTGCTTCAAATCTAGCATCCCGCGTAGCACCATGTGGGAGTGCAGGGGGGAGGATGGATGGGGTTGGATGATGAGGCCAGCCAGGGTTGTTTTCTATGATTTTTCTAACAGGCATATCTGAAGGAACTGGAATGTAAGGCAGATAAGAGTTTTTGTTGCTCATAATATACTCTACACACACACAATGTTCTTGTTCTGCCTGTAGAAAGAAACAGGATACCCGTATTGTCTCCAGGCTGAAAACTATGCCAACGTTAGCAAGAAAAAGCGAAAAATAGGACGGAGAGGAAAGCAAGGTTGCTGAGCTTTTAAAAAATTATCTAAAAAGTTTTCAAGGCTTCTTGTTAAAATGGTTGTGATTAAAATATTACTATAGTTTTGAAAACCTGTTTCACTGATTGCCTTTTTCATGTGAACTTGTATTTCCTTCTGTACTTCGATTGATATTTCTGCAGACGAGAGTCAGCAGATTTAGCAGGAGATGGAGGGGATCCTATTTATGTAGCAGACTGTGCCTGAGTGGCAGAAGCATTAAGGGAGTATAAAAGTCTTTCCCAAGAATGAAATTAACTCCATCTTTTTCTACTATATTTATCTGAATACTTAATGTAGCAGCATGCATTTTTTTTTAGCAAGTTGGCTCGTTGAAAAGCAAAAAAATCGTGTAGTTAATCCATACCTCTAGGAATGAACTTGGTGGAGGCTTGGGGGAGGGAGTGGTATTTTTCTTAGTAGGGTTTTGAACTGGAAGTGTAGCTACCACATGAAATCCCAGTTCTGGCACCCACTCAGAACAGCAGTCCATCTGCTAGCAAGACAGACTGATTTTTTTTTTTTTTTACTTTTAAATTTCTGAGTAGTCACAAATGCAAGCAGTGCTGAGGAGAGAGGCAATTTGTAGTAGCTTGGCAGACTTTATCCTTTTACATGGCTTCAGGTTACCCTCAAAAAAACAAGAATATGCACCTGCGTACTTATTTATTTTTCTATAAAGGGTTGGTGTGTATGTGTGGTCAGATTTCCTTCACAAAACCTTCCTTAGCCTTAGTTATATAAGGTCAACCCAACTTGGTACCCAGATGCTTGAACTTGCAAAGCTGGCTGTTAGGGCTTGAAATAAGAAGTGAATACAGTTAAGCAATATCAATATAGAACCATTTTGAGAAGAAATGCAAAATTCTCTGGTGGCAGTTTTACAGGTCCTTTCTGAGTTGAACACTGCCTTAAAGCTGTCACAAAATGACTTCTTGTAGTCAAAACTTGACGTAGGATGTGCAACAGAGCTGGGAATAGTTTTTCTGGTTTTCTCTTTTATTATTGCTTAATAGCAGTGCCAAACCTTTGGTCCCATTTCACGATTGTCATGCTCTCATCAATAGCATTGTAAAAATGTTCTGGAAAACCTAGATCTCATTATGACAAGAGAAGATCTGGATTCTAGGGTGTTTTATCCTGGCTTAAAACAACACTGTAGCTGCAAACAGAAAGGGAAACTGCAATGCAGAACTCTCATAGAACTGTTAATGGTTTTTTAAAACACTGTCTCTCTCTACAGGCTGGTCTCTGCTGCTTCCACACTCATTTTAGGGTATTATAACTTCTTTGCTAGTCATACGCTTTTTGCTCAGATCATTCGGCTTAAATGTCTTGTGATGCTTTTTCTTGGGTCTCGCTTGTGCCACTGACATTTTATGCTGTGATTATTGGTCCTATGTCTTAAGTTAGAAAGTGGAAAACAGTTACTTAATGCAAACCAGATTTCCTATCTGTGTTTGTTTACAGAGCCTCTGGCGCACAGCTCACATGGCTAAAAGACCATACAACACTGTAATCAAATTGTTGTTGTTACATAAATATAATGCTGCCACTTCTTTTGATTTAACAGTAGTGAGATCGTCTGCTGGCAATTCTGCTCTTTGTTCATGTCTTCCAAGTTGAAATGCTTTCACTTAAAACAAATGTCTCCATAAATTTGCACCCCATTTTTTTTTCTCCCTTTGTTTTGTTCTCTGAACTCAGAATCTGGGGATAAGGCAGAATTCTCTTACACTCTTCAGGGGAAAATAGTAGCTCTGTGATATTTGATGTTTATATTTGATGTGTACCATCTGCACTTTATTAAACCCGCTTTTGCATACATAAGCAACATTGGGATGCGGCACTGGGGTCAGTCCATCCATGCGTGCTACAGCATAGCAGTGCTTTATTGTACAAGTGTGATTAAGTTGTTTAAAGTAAGCCTGTTTTCTTGCCAGTAAAAGACCAATTCAAAGTACAAATAGGAAAGACAAGAAAATGCTTAGAAGGACGGTAAGTCAGCACACAAGAAAGCATTAACCATAATACTGGGGCTATGGAATAGGTTCCAGTACTCAGCTGTTTTCATTATCCTTATGTTAATCTTTCACCAGTTTTCTTTATTATTTAATTAACTCATCTTATATGTTTGATCTGAGAAAGGACACTTTCAGGTAACTAAAGCTGAGAAAAACAGAATTGAATTTGTTGGTTTTACAGTAGTTCTTTGTCAGGGATGCTCTAGAGCCCAGGGAATGAAAGCAGCTGGCTGTATGGATCAGAGTTCTTTGAATGCCATTCACTTGACTAGCTCTTGCTGACACTCCCTTGCTTTCTGTCTTGCAGTGTGCCCCAGCTCATGTGGCAAGCGAGCCTGTACAGACCAAAATGAGTGTTGCCATCCTGAGTGCTTGGGGAGCTGCACAGCACCTGACAACAACACTGCTTGCGTGGCCTGTCGCAATTACTACTACGAAGGAGTCTGCCTACCCACCTGCCCTCCCAACACCTACAAGTTTGAGGGCTGGCGCTGCGTGACTAAAGAGTTTTGCTCCAAAGTCCCTGCCACCGAAACAAGTGAATATGAGAGGTTTGTGATTCACAACGATGAGTGCATGGCAGAATGTCCTTCTGGATTCATACGCAATGGGAGCCAAAGGTAATGCAGCTTCTGGAGGGTTGTTATGTTCAGCTTTTTCCACTATGTGTTCTGTTGCAACTTGTGATGCAAATTGTATTAGGTAGAAGTGAGAACATACGAGGGGCAGTCACATGAATTCATGGTAAAGGCTTGCTTAGGTTAATTAAGCTTATAAAGGCCATTGGTGTGTCATCTTATGTGCTGTCAGTTGCCACTGAGTCTTCTGAAGTACTTGAAGAGTTCTTCAGAATCAGGTCTTCAAGTAGACAGTAACAAAGTGGAAGCGGAGCCCAGGAACACGAGGTTAGAAGTTGACCACTATTACACAGAACAAACCATAGGAGTTGTCTTGCTTCACAAATTATTTGCCTTATGTGTGCTTGCATTTTAGACACATATATTCTTCAGTGCATTTAATTTTATTTCCCCTTTTTTTCACTGTTTTCAGGAGATAACAATGGTGTTTTAGAAGGCAGCAATAATGTAGATGATGACAAAAATAATGCAGCAGCTGACAGTGTTAAACAGAGGAGTTTCTTGCAATGACGTCACTCACCTGCTCTTATTTAATCCTAATGACTGGAGTGATGTGTGCTTATGATTTTCTTATTTCACTAGTGGCCTAAGCAAACAGCCTTAGTTGCCATGTGACCCTTGGAAGTCATAGATTTGTGTAAAGCACAGTCAGTGTGCTAAAAGTCATAGCACTTCAGTTCTATGCTAAGATGATGTCTCTGTAGACTGTTCTGAGATGCTGGGTTTTTTGGAAAGGTGGTTGTGGCAATACCTGTATCAGTTGTGTGTCTGTGCATGCGTGTGTGTCTGTGCATGCCTATGTCTCATCCATCTCTTCAATCACACAGTAAGGCAGTCTCCAGCTGACATTTGGACATAAGCAACTTAAGCCTTCACTTGAATCCAGATACTCGCCTGAGAAATGTTTCTTTTGTTATCTACTTGAGCTTGTAGTACCAGCCTTTGAACTGCTCATACTGAAGTGCGTGGCCATCCTATCTTATCTCAGCGTAGTGCTCTGCTGTAAAGAATGAAAGGAGCTGTAACTCAAGGCCAGTGAATGTGTTGTTCCCCAGAGGTGGTGTTAACAAATAATTGCAAATGGAAAGCATTTCCAGCATTCTTTATACATTTAGTTGAATCCTCTTCATTGTGTCTGCAGCTTTTAGTGGTTTGTGCCACCTTAAAATGTAGGATTGTGAAATAGGAGCTCCCTACCAAGAAATGGGAGCTTCTTTCTTTTGTTGTTTATGAATGAAAAACTATTCTTATCAATTGACATGTTTCTTTAAGCCTCAGAAGAAAGTGGGTTCAGTTTCTTTTAAAAGAAATAAGTACAAGTCCATCTTCATTGATGGTGTCATCAGAAACCTTTGTATTTGGAGCTAGGTTTGGGGTTTTTCTTCTTTTCATGTCTCTAAAGTGATAATGTAGATATAAGTAGTAATGAAATACGAAGGAGTGTGCTAGAATAAATTGAAAAATAAAAACAACCTTGATTTGGGACAGATGGTTACCAGGAGGAGCGATCAGAAGGCGTATTTTGTGCACACATGGAATAGTCAGTTTTGGGATGAGTATGAGGCAGGATAACATGAAGGCTTTAAATAGCTGAGATAGGGAAAGGCTGGGCTGGCCTTAAGTTCTTGTTCCTTTCGTTTGGCCACTAAAAGATACTTAGGAGTATGAGAAGCTGGAGCAGAGAGCCTGCAGTTTAGTGTTTCCTCCCAGCATCTGGCAGTCCAGTCTCTTTTGAGTCTGGGGCTGTGTCTGTCTTGGTGTGTCACAGCTACTGATGGACCTGTTCTCTTCACATCTGTGTAATCCATTTGAACCTGTTTAGACTTCTGGCCTGTCTCTCGCAATTCCTGTTGCAAATTAATTTTGCTCTGCATCAAGGTGTATCCTTCTGTTTCTTTAAACTTCCTTCTTGAATGCCTCTTGGGCTATGAGAAATAGTCACTAATTCATGTCTTGCTTTCTCACATCATGATGATTCCTACAGTTGTCTTTCCTGAGTTAAAATGGCCAGGAGCATGAGATTCACTACTGTTGAGCTTCAAATGTTGGTTTAAAGGCACGAAGACAGACAGCTTTGTAAGAACTTGAACAGTATTCTCACATCTCCTGTGGAGGCTGGGCCTGTGTTAGCATGAAACTTCATGGCACTGCAGCTGTCAGCGTGAATGAGAAGAGTGGTCTTTCTGGTTATAACTAAGTTAGACTAAATGCACAAATGCAAGGGCATGGGGTTTTACCTGAAGTGCCTTCCACTTTGGAAGAACCACAGAGTCTCTCAGAAGCTGGCAGACAATGGCTATGAGTCCATTAATTTCCTCCAGTCATTGCTGTAAACCGGAAGTACGATGCTCCAGCCTCTCTGGAGTCCCACGGGTGAGCGTGGAAAATTCTCTACAAAGTATAATAACTTTCATTCTAGCTTTAAGAATTTCTCTAAGATGTAGAGGGAAATATATTTCAAAATTTAACTCAAAGTAGTTTGTAACATCAGAGTTCTGTATTGTTGCTGATTTTTAGTCGCCCTTTCTTTCCTATCAGCATGTTCTGCAGTCCTTGTGAGGGGCCATGCCCCAAGATTTGTGAGGATGGGAAAACAAAGACCATTGACTCTGTCACATCAGCACAAATGTTGCAGGGATGCACAATTCTCAAGGGGAATCTGCTGATCAATATCCGCCGTGGAAGTAAGTGATTTTCTTCTCTTTGTGAACTTCTGATAAGTCTGCTTTTAATATTTTTCATCTTGTCTGTCAGCATAATAATAACAACATTAAAATCTCAGCAAACTATTGCTTTCCAGTTCCATAGCAATACTCCTGTCTGGTTTGACCTACTGTAGCACCATTCTCCAACACATGGCCAGGACAGGCAGTCAACTACTGAGTTATAAGGCAGTCTAAGCTGGTATTTTTGTCAGCTATTTTGACTGGGCAGGGAACCAGGATTAGGCAGTGAGATGAGCAGTATTTCCCAAAGGATAATCAAAGCCTGAGAAGGTAGAAAAGTTGAAAATCCTTGTATCTGGGTAGGTAAATAACTTGTTTGCAAGTAAAGCATAGCACTGTAGAACTGCCTATCCTCACTTTTTAAGGCAAGGTGTGATGTCTTACTAAAACATAGAATCCAGCTGTGAGAGCTTGTAAATAGCCTAGGAGTGTGTGTCTTGATGGTCCTTACTGGCCACCTTTATCGTGTGTCCTGGGCAAGCTCTGGATTGAATTTCTTAGTGTGGTGATTAATTGGTCAGGGAAGTGTTGACAGTTGATGAGCTCTTAAAAGCAGAAGGAAAACAACTGTTAGGTTTTTTTGGAAATATATTTCCCTATGGAAAAGTTCTCTTCTCGTTTCATAAGTAACTTTGAAAGACTGAGATATATTTGATTCCTTTTCTCCTGCTGAATGAAAACTTCAGCATTTAGAAACAGCAGCATGTGCATTATTATTGCACTTGTGGTCCCCCTGCTACATGTACAACCTTCCCTTGTGGGAGCTGTTACACTTTAACTGGGGAAGGCATGGGGAGTTTTATTCTTAATCATGGCACGCAGGGGACATAGGCCAGGGATCGCTGGAGGTGAAGACTGCAAAGCCTGAGCCTGGTGGAGGATGGGGTGTTGCAGACATAGGCAGGGACAGTGCAGCTCTAGGGAGGGGGCAATACTGACAGGCAGAGCTTGCTCTGCGGTTGTTTTAATAATTTATTACAGAAATTCACCTCTAGTGAGCTACATGCTCCGTGGCATGGAGACATCCTTATGGCTTTATCTTTGCTGTTTCATCAAAAATTCTCAGTTTTGTAGCCAAAGCTTTTTTTAGGTCACTGAAAGCAAAGTTTTACACCCCAGAGAAGACCAATATCATACCTCTGCCTCTTCATCTTCAGTCTCATGCTCCATTTTCCAACAGAGCTTTCTGCCCAAAATTTGCATTGTACCTGAAGAGCAATTCCAGTGTCATGGATGTGTACATTTGCACAAGGGTCTTTTTATTGTGGCTATAATGCTGGCTCAACATTTGGAGCTGGCTTCTGAATGCAGCGTCCACAGAAAAAGCAGGTAGACCATTTGGAAAAGTAAGACTGGTTTTCCACTGCTGCTGTGTAGCTTTATTTCGCCCTTCAGCCATCTGTCTGCAGAAGCAACTGTTACCAGGGTAGGGATACTGGTGTCTCTTCTTTTCTAAAGCAACATACACAGGCATTTTCATTTACTGAGATAATATTTTGTTAAGCACAACAACCATTAAAGCTGTGAATTTCACAATAATAAAATCATTTTTGTCTTGCTGTAGATAACATCGCCTCAGAACTGGAGAATTTTATGGGTCTGATTGAGACGGTAACAGGGTATGTGAAGATTCGCCATTCCCATGCTTTAGTATCCCTGTCTTTCTTGAAGAACCTGCGGTATATTCTGGGAGAGGAACAGGTGGACGGGTAAGTGTTCAGTTATCTGTAGATGCAATTTCACTTGAATCAAAAGCTACAAGAGAGCAAGTCTTCTAGTAAACATTCATGTACCATTTATAGAGTTTTCTCATCCACTAATATGCTGCATTTTTCTCCTACTGAACACCATTGAACGTGGATTACTGTCCAGAACAGCATGTTAAACTGAGCATATTATAATTATTTTTATGGTAACTTTGCTGTTGCTTTTCAATTCAGGTTTTCTTTAGAGAGACTCTTAACATTGATTCATCTGTTTTCTTTGTTCTATTCGAGTAAATAGCGTCTTCAGAATCAATTGATATCCTTATAGTTCTTTACTGTTGGCTTTTAGCAGAATTCTATGGAGAATGTCAGCGGAAAGGAAACCTGGGCTTTACGAATCAGGGAGTACAACTGGAAGTGACCCAATAAGTGTGGAATATATTGCAAGTTGCAATTGTTTGCAACTCTTTGAAATGCTGACATTAAATGAATTATTGAGCAGGAACAAGACTGGTCAGGAAAAGTGAAGTTGATTCTTTGAAATGTTTGTTGTGGGTTTTATTGCTTCTATAATTACACAGTGTAATTTTTTTTTCAGAATATAATTCCTGTTTTCCTATGATGCTAAGAGATAGCCGAGACAAAAGTTTCTTTCTCCGTGAAATGTACAATGTTGAAGTGTGGTGATGGTCCTTCAGTAAACTGCCTTGCTCTTTTTCTTCCTGAATCAAGCAGCAATCCCAAGTTTAAACCAGTGTTCTCTGGGAGAAATAAGTAACTCTCAGTAGTGAGAGGACTATTAAACAAAGAATTTTGGGAAATGATATAGGAAAAGGTAGTGGGAGGGCCGTGGGAAAGGTTGCTTGTGTCTAATTTATCTGTCCCGACAGGATAAAGTTACAACATGAGGGATTCTTCAGGACCTCCCTCTTTCTCTTGGGCTAGTCCTTTGGTCAGCCTTAAATTCTTCAAATTCCACCATCTGACAGAGTGAGTTAAAGGGCAGCTCTTCATCCTGCACTTGAAAAGCATGCTGTCTTTTTCAGTAAGAACACTAGCTCTACAGAAGAGCTTATTTCTAATTGCAAATCCTAGAGGTTTGTCGCTTTGCCGAGCACAAGGCTCGTTCAGCCCACTTATAATGTGGTGTGCTCTCACAGATACTCCAACTATCGATTTGTCTTTACCACTCTTCCCCTCTCTCCCTCGCTGTCTTTAAATTTGAGTTTAGCTTTGGGTTTGAAGTTGTAATTATATTTATGCTACCTTGTATGTCAGCGAGGAGAACTGATATCAAGGGAGACAGCGGGGTTTTAAATCAAGTTCCCAAATAGAGAAGTAAAAGGTGCAGCTTTGAAGAGGAAAATGTCTGAGTAGGAGAGGTAAAATAGATCAGCAGTGAAGAGCTGTTTGTGCTGAAATTCACCCATGCTAGGAAATGACTGCAGTTACTTACCTTGGGTTAGGGGCAGTCTCTTTTCTTGGGAAATACCTGGCATAGTTTAGCCATTACCACAGCCTGAATAACTTCTCCAAAAATACTTAGATAGAAGTAGGCACCTGGCAAGGAGGAACTGTGCTTGAACAATTACTTTGGCAGAGAATGGGATCTTAACTTGGGAAGTACTGGGCTGCTGGAACAAGGGCTGTTTGTGCCAGCGTCACCCTGGGAGGTGAGAGGAAGGTTAACTTTAGATCCATTATGAAAGTTATTCATTACATGCCTGACCTCACCACCACCATCCTTATTTTATTGACTTGGACTAACAGAACAGTACTTTGGTATTTATTTCTTCCCTATTGGGTTACTGGTGCCTATCTTGATTATCACAGGAAAAGGAAACTTTAGAGGTGATTTACTTTGTTTTCAGTGTTCATGGCCTCTTCTGAACACTATGTCCATAGTGAACCTGTTCTCGTGGCAAGAAATAAATTTCTTTTAGCACAGAAGGAAACTGAATTGGAGATGTGCTGGCAGGGCCCTGGTGTCCATTGCAGGATTTTGATTCCTGATCTGGTGTTAACTCTGCCAGGCCCCTCTGTCCTCTCCCAGGGTGCTGCGTGTTCCTTGCTGTCATCGACTGCAGCTGCTGTGTTGATGGATAGTGTATGTGCAGGACTTCTCAATGCGTCTTCAGGTTGCGTATCTGGAAAATGAGCAGTTTGTGGCCTTTGGGAGCAAGCAAGGAGACAGTGGCTGAGGCAGAGCTCCTATTGTAGCACTGGCCTGCTGCTGTCGTTGTGTTTCAGCTTCTGTGGCAAACTGAGGGCAGTCTGAGTGAAAGCAAAACAACCCCCTCGGTTTTCTATGTTGCTTTGAAGCTGGAGCATCAGTAGCTGTCAGAATTGTTGGAAGGTGTGAACAGGATCTCTAGCTGTTGGATGGCTCCTTGCTGAAGACTTTACAGTTTGTTTTCCTGGGATCATTGTTGTCAGGTGATGAATTTGGACAGTTGGCATGGTGGCAGCAAGGCCTGTCCTAGCCACAGCATTCCAACCAAGCAATCACCCTGTGGGTGAGAGTGCTTCAGGAATGAATGAGGTCGTCCAGGCTGATGGTGAACACGGGTGGGGAGTCTGTCTGCAGTGGGGGGACTCTGTGGAGAATGCTCCTCGGCTTTGTTCTTTAAGTGGAGTCTCTAGAGAGACTGGTTCTCAGCCACTCATGTGTAAATGGAGTTCCAAGAAGTGAGTTGGGGATTTCGTACACTGATGTGTGAGGCTGGGTTTGTACGGGGTGAAGAAAATCATCAGTTTATCTTTTTTAACTAGACAAGAAAACACTGAACTTCAGTGTCAGTAAGGTGCATTAATTCTAAATCTACAGATTAGTATAAAAGTCCCTAGTTTCCTACCCATCTATTTGCCTGTGGAGATGCAGTTCTTAGCCAAAACCAGCTGTTTCTAAATTGCTTAAAATTTACATTAGCAAATTATTGTTTTGTATTTATATCTATGTGTAATTATCTATTAGAGACAGATATTCTATTAATAATCTCAGTGGTCTGAAGTGGTAGTGGGCAAACAAGCAAATTTACCAATCCTATTAAAACATTAGCAATGTTCTGGAAATTTGATAAAGTTCATGCTTGTAGATCGATGCTGAAGAATAAACCTATTTATAGAGAGGCCATCAGGTGGAGCTTTTTGTTCCAGTGTTGTCCTCTGTATTGTTCGCTGTTGTGCTGTTTATGTTTGATTCTGTTGTTGCCAGGTCCTCATCAGGAACCAGAGTCACACTGTGATACAGGTGTGGAACATATACCATGTTAATAGACAATTTCTAGTGAACATGTGGCAAGTTTGATATATGTAAAGCAATGAAGTTTTTTCCTTTTCTCCTTTCTGTTACTGGTTAATATCCCAGCTGTCTTGTCCAGTGGGGTTTTCTGTCTTGTCATTGTAGCACCAAGATGAACATCATCTGCTCTGTATGTCCTGTGGAGTGCTCCTCTTGTCCCAACGTAGTCAGTCTGCCATGAACCTCTGCTGCCTGGTCATCTTCTGTAGCCAGCTCATCCGTTCACATTCTTCTGCCAGTTCTCATTCCCTTTTGGTGCAAGTCACTTGCCTCTGTGGATCATGCATTACTTTCTTATTAATGGTTTACTAATCATTTGATCATTACCTGTTTCAGGAGCTTTTTGTATGCCGTGCACTATGGGGATTAAAGGGTGATTGAAAGTTTATTGAAAAGTTTTCATCATCCACATCTCTTTCTGGTTTGGATCTCACATTCTGCCTCATAGCTTTACAATGGATGAATATGCACAGATGTAGCATTGCGTGCAGATACAGTGTGAAGCTGTTTTTTAATAATTAAGTCAATAATTAAGTGGCTGTGGGTGCTCTGCAGTTGAGGGTAGAAATCATGTTGTGGGAATTCTCTGCTGGGAATGTGCACGCGTTATACAGGTTGCCTTGAGGCATTTTATGGCAAGCCTTGCACCGCACCTCTTCTGTTACTGAGACTGTATATAGCCTTCCACGAGTGGTTTCCCTGGTGCTTTGAGTGGTGCTAGAATAGCATCCACTAATTTATTCTTCCAGTGTGTACATGAACTTTGAGGACCTGCTTGCCTTGCCTTATAGGGATGCTCAGGTGTGTGAAGGTGGCTTTAATGTATGAGCCACGGTAACTATCAGCTCTGACCCAGTCGCTGTTTGGTGTGTGTTTGATTCACCTCATTTTTTCACTCCTGAAGGCTTAACCGTGTTGCTTTAATGTAGGAATTCTCCCTAGTGTATAAAGAGTAATTGCCATGGTTTTGAGCAGGAGACAGACTAAGCTGTTATTAAATATTTAAGATGGTTTCTATAGTCATGGAGCCACACCTCTGTTTATTGTGTTCAGTCTGAGTCCAGCTTTTTGGGTCTTCTGTGAAAAGCTCAGTTGTTGTCACTTAATCATGCAGGTAATTATGGTGAAATGTCATCTTTTCAGTAGTGCACAGGGAGCCGCAGGGATTTTAGTCATCTGTAACAGAGTAATAGGTGTCTCAAATAAACATAGTTTTTGGTGATGTCTGTCAAATCCCATATGCAGTTTAGCATCCTTGTTCTCTCCTGGCAAGGTGCATTTAAAGCACAAATGTGTATGCGCTCCCTTGTCAACTGAGCACGTTTTTCTTGGCATCCATCTGAAGTTGTACCAAGTATATCGACTTCATTAGCAATCAAGTCCTGGATAATTAGGAGACAGCTTGAAACTGGAAAAAACACTTCTCTTTCACATTGTCCTGAAAATACACTCGGATTTTGGTATGCTAAAAGAAACTACAACTGTGGTCTGTGCAGTTTGCAACCAGAATGCACAGTTTTCAGGTTGGGTGCTAAATTTTAGATGTAGTATTTGAAGGAAACCCATAAATGCTTCTGTTAGTAGCCCCATGGCTTGTCTGCTGTGTTACTCCGTAGAAGCTCTGACTGGATTTAAAAAGATATGTAGAATGCCTGGTTTAACTGCATTGCTGTGGGCTTACCAATGCCAAATGGCTTGCAGAGGTTGCAAGCCTTCGTTGTGTTAATATGGGGTTTGGTGGTGCAGATAATATTGGTAAGACCTCCCAGAGAAGAATATAACACATGCTACCATGATCAGTTGATTTGTTTTAGGTTCATCAGCTACACAGGCCTTTAACTCATTTCCCAATTGTGCTTTCCTGCCCCTAGTATCCCCAAAATGTCTTTGCGGGTGCTGTCTTGCTGCTGATGCAGAGCCTATAATCTTACTTCTACTGTGTTAGATTTTTTTCTAGTTCAGCAAAATTGAGTGTGTTGGGAATTTCTTATTAATATATGATAGGATTTACATACACAATTTTGCATTGAGTATCTGTGGAGGTAAAGGATGCTCATGTTATTTAGGCTCAGTGCATGCTGCTGCCTGTGCTGTTAGTTCTGTACTTTGAAATGTGAATCCTGTGTGCTGCAGTCAGTGCAACTGTTTGCTGTAGTCAGGTTTTGATGTATAGATGCAACTGCACTTGGCACGATGTAGGAAATCTTTAGCAGACCAAGAGGTAAACTAAGACAGAGAGGCAAGGAAACCTCACTATGCAAACTCTTACAGCTGCTTTTGTAAACATAAGCAAGACAGCTGTGTTTATGGCTTTATTTTATCATCAGAACTGCACTGTGCTTTTCCTTCTACAAGGTATATGAGGGTATTGCTTCCTATTTACCACAAAATGGAAAATGCTGTGTAGAGAGCTGTGTTCCGAGGATGTGAATTTATATTCCTTATGGCAGCTTCTGTACTGTTGTTTAAAACACCTGTTGGAGTGGGCTTTGCGTGGTGTGTTGTCATCCTTGGAGTTCTTCATTACAGGTGTTTCCCTGCCTTCTGACCAAAGTGAGCATTCAAGGAAAACTGCTTCTGTGCAAGAATACAAAATACTTTACTCTGCTGAATACCCGTTTAAAATAATGAGAGGCAACTGTGTGATAAAAGTTGTGGGTTTCTTTATGTTAAGCTATTCTTAGTTGGAATCAACTGTGAATTAAAACCAATGCTTTCCCTTCAAAAATTTCTTTCTAGGAATTACTCCTTCTACGTACTTGACAACCACAATCTTCAGCAACTGTGGGACTGGAACCATCATAACTTGACAATCAAAGAGGGGAAGATGTACTTTGCATTTAATCCTAAACTATGTGTTTCTGAGATTTACCGTATGGAGGAAGTTTCAGGAACCAAGGGACGACAGAGCAAAGGAGACATAAATCCAAGGAACAATGGGGAGAGAGCATCTTGTAAGTAAACATGCAAAAAAATCTCAAAGCAAACTACATAGGAGGGTGTCACCAGAAAAAGACCCAACACACTACCACATTGTTGACCATTAGAATATTTAGAGTTTAGAAATTGCGGTAAGCTTTCGGTTCTTCTATGTGTTTAGTTTTTTAAAGGTAGCTGTGAAAGTATGTCCACATGCACAGAAAATTCTGTGCTTACATAATCACTCTCATCTGTAAAAACCATTTGATGGAGATAACTGCTTTCTAAATATCCTTTTTTGTGACAGCAGTGTCACATAACAATAGGAACATATCTGGGAAATGAAAAATAAAAGCTAGTGGTTTAGTACATCCAAGAAGGAGCAGTTTGTTTCCTTTGCAAATGTACATCATTATATGCATTTTCCTCTCTCAGATACCTACTCTTTCTCGATACTTGGGAGGCTGCTGAATAACAAGTCCACTGATGCCAAAACAAACTGTTATGTTCAAACTTCAACTCCTAATGAGTATTGTACTTCATTGCTAGAAGTGGTTGTTGTAAACTGTTTTCTGTACTTCATTTTCAAATTATTTGCGTTTGAATTTGGAACAGGTTTTGGTGTTCTACAGTATTCCTAAAATTCAGTGTCTCTACATTTAATTTTGGATTCTGCAATGGTCGGAATTATTAGAAAATTCTCTTTTGCCTTGGGTGACCTTCACATCAGGTCTCCAGGTGTAATCTACACATTTAAAAGCTGTCTCTACTGTAAGAACTAAGAGGACAGAATATTTACAAATTTGACGACAAACTCTTGGAACTGACAACGTATTTTTCTTTGGCTTTTTCGTGGTGTTCTTGGAGCCAAGTAGATTAAAACAGATCTTGTGTATAAGTCAAGTCCCCTTGTTCTAGATGGTGTTTACAGACCTTGGATGTGTACTCGGCTGAATGCCTCTTTAGGCATGATGCATAAATGCAGATGGCATAGATCCTTGTTGTAAGCTCACTCCATTCTTTGCACATTGAATAGAGCAAAGACTCACAGTCCTGGAGGAGTTACAGACACACAGCCAGTCCTTACAACCACTGAGGCTCGTGCCAGCCACTGCCTGTTTTTTAAAAAAAAAATTACAGAAAGCTTTCTGACTTGTAGAAGGGGAAAAGAATCAACAAAAGCTAAACTGCCTGTGAAAAGATAGCACCAATAGTGCCACTGTACATGAGCGTGAAAACCGCTTTATTTTCAGAGACTTCTATGGAACATTAAATGCTAACTCACAGTTGACACTCAGAACGCAATTCTTTTCATCCAAGAATTAAGTTTTTAAAATGCTGTTTTGTTTTGGATTGGAAAGCTCAACGAGTTGGTAGTGGTAAGCCATTCACTTCAAAGCTGCCGTCTTCCATCCAGCTCTCTTCAGAACAGTAGCTGGAAGCTGCTGCCATCAAATGGCTATGCTGTATATGAACTGAGTTTTGGAGTTCTTAGTCCAGCCTCTCATTATAGGAATCTCAACTCATCTGTCGTTTCCATGTTGTTAAAAGTTGTCCTGGAAAGTGAGAACAGGAGTTCTGCCAGTTACTGCTCTATGTGCGCATTGGAGTTGGATGATGAATTTAGATTTCTAAACCAGTCATGTGAATAAGAAGGACTTTCAAATCTCACTCAAGGAGAGTCTGAAGTAGTTTTCAAGAGCTTTCTGATGATGCATGAAAAGATAATCTGCTTCAGAAAAATAATAACAAGTAGCTCCAACTTCCTGTAAAATGATTGCTAGGGTTGGTGCTTACCCTAAAGCACTCAAGTGTAGTGGGATAAAATTGAATGGTCTGACCAGACAAAGGCTGTTGGTAAACTTTGATATCAAAGGCACTACTGGAAAGGGTGATTAGCTAAACCTCATACCTAAGAAGAAGCAGAAGCTAATAGGCAGTATGATGCTAAATTTGTCACGTCTTGTGTTTTTGTACTGCAGGTGAAAGCCACATTCTGCATTTTGTTTCCAACACTACGCTCAAGAATCGGATTAAACTGACTTGGGAACGGTATCGTCCTCCAGATTACAGAGATCTCATTAGCTTCACTGTTTACTACAAAGAAGCGTAAGTAGATGTCATCAGAGACTAATTGGGACAGTCCAAGAGACAGTAGACAATTCTATTCTGACTTTTTGTTTGCTATGGAGAAAAGCTATTCAGCAAAGTTCTTCAGGTGGTTCCTACTTCATGCACTTTCCCTGTCCCATCTGGTTTACATATTTCACCTTCAGGTCAAAGAATCATAGAATAGTTAGGATTGGAAGGGATCTTAAAGATCATCTAGTTTCAGGTTTAAAATGGTCAAAAATGCAAGTGAACAAACTAATATCTCTTCAAGCATTTTGAAGGTATGAAAGGGAGTTTCAGAATGCTGATAACGACACACGGAGCAAGGCTGAAAGACACAGAAGCACAAATTGTTTATGTCCAGCGTCATTAGAAGAAGAGTGTCACTGTGACAGTGTTGCACTCTGATGCAATAAACTTGGTGCTGATGAGTCTGTAGTAATTAAGAACAGTACTTTATGTGCTCTTGCACCAGTGCTGCAATTTATGAAAATTAGAACTATAAGACTGTGTAAGTATGTTAGTATTGTGTGGAAATAAAGAGGCAAAAAAGCCTGTTGGACTGGTCAAGGCCAGTCATGGAAGTTTACGTTCTTTGTGGTAAAAAGCTCAGCACTACCAATAACTGTTTGGAGTTGCTTCTGTTTCATATATGCTTGGCTAAAGTCTAAATATGTCTAAAGTGTTTTCACTGTCTGCTTTGGATTAAAAAAAAATAGATTTAGGAGTTTTATCTCTTGGAGAACCCTGCCTTATTGGTAGTGACTGAAGGGAAGATCTGCAGCTAAAAGCTATGTGCTGAATTGTGTGGTGCTTAGAAACAAATTTGAATTTTATTCTGTATTATTCTGCTGTGGAAAACAAATGGGCTTTATTTGTTTCATTGAGCAACACTGAAGTGAGGCACTCTCATAAATAATATGATAATTTTTAGGAGAAGATAAGTATTTTCTACTAGTTTTTTCTTGTTATTTCAGACCATTCAAAAATGTGACAGAGTACGATGGGCAGGATGCATGTGGCTCCAATAGCTGGAACATGGTTGATGTTGACCTGCCACCAAACAAAGAGAACAATCCTGGAATTCTACTGCAGGGATTGAAACCTTGGACACAGTATGCCATTTACGTCAAGGCTGTTACCCTCACAATGATGGAAAACCATCATATTCATGGAGCAAAAAGTGAAATTGTTTATATACGAACGAATGCTGCAGGTGAGATCCTGGGCTCTTGGGTAAGAGGCTGGTAAGGCTGCAGGTGTGCTTATCGTATTGTCAAGTTACCTCTGTTGTTAATATGGGTATTGCATTTATGTGTAGATGATGTGCATGATGCTAGAAAGTTTTAGTGATTGTGAAAGCAACATTAAGGTCTGAATTAAAACCCTCTGGTGCTTCCAACATTTTCGTTGGAACTAATAGTTTTCAGGATTGTTCATTCCAGGTAAATTTAAGTACAGCTGTGTATTAGGATTGCTGGTGCTTACAGCTGAACTCTTAACAGCCATTGTTAGTGGACCGTAAGTAGGATATCTTTCCCTTGAAGTACAATGGTGGTTTTTGTTGGAGTATAGAAATTAGATTGGAATTCACTTTGAATCTTGCATTGAAATACATTGCAGAATGCTCCAGATTTGAATGGCTGCCTTTTCCTTTTTCCTCCTCCAGTGCCATCCATTCCCTTGGATGTTATTTCAGCATCCAACTCTTCATCCCAACTGATAGTGAAATGGAATCCTCCCTCTCTTCCCAATGGCAACCTCTCATACTACATTGTACGATGGCAGCAGCAACCTCAGGACAGTTATCTTTACAGACACAATTACTGCTCTAAAGGTAGGAAAACAAAACCCAGTTGCATTGAAGTGCCCATGGCTCTTTCTGTGCGCTTCATTGACAAGAGCCAAAGCCTGTGCCCTGCTTCGTGAGTGTTTTGTGAAGAAGATCAAGTAGAAGGGAAGGGGTAAACATGCATTTTTTTGCTGTATTTATAATATGGAGAGTAAAGAAACAAACCACTTATATTCTTTTCTTTTAAGATAAAGTCCCAATTCGAAGATACGCTGATGGGACCATTGATACAGAAGAAGCTACTGAACCCACCAAGCCTGAGGGCTGTGGGGGAGAAAAAGGACCTTGTTGTGCTTGTCCCAAGACAGAGGCAGAAAAGCAAGCTGAGAAGGAAGAAGCAGAGTACCGGAAAGTCTTTGAGAATTTCCTTCACAACTCCATCTTTGTCCCCAGGTAATGGATTTTGGAGAGCAAGGCTAATAATTTTACTTTTTAACGTTTCCTAGAGCTGAGGCTTCCTAGTTGTGAAGGCCTGTGTAGATAACACCTGAAACACATAAACATTGCCTTTGCTTTTATATTAGACAATCTGCCGCCTTACCTTGTGTCTTCTCTTATTCACTAATTTTCGTCTCTTTCTATCAGTTTTAGCTATAAGTAAGGGTTCTTACCTATATTGTTCAAGAACTTTAGGGATTGTTTCTTTTCAGAGTCAAGAGTCACTTGAGGAGCTCTTTGTCTGAAAGGGTTTTGGAGAAGAACAACATGTGGCAGATGAAGGGTTTCAGATGTGATCTTTCTCTAAATAGCCTTTTAAGTGCTTATGTCCCTGATCTGAAGATTTATTTGCCTTTGAAACTGAGGGCATAGTCACCTCACAGAATTGAATCTGGTCTTCCTTTCGCACTGCTGTAATTGAAAGGAGCGTATTGGTTTCCTGGGCTTGTGCTGCAAAGAAGTATTAAATATGCCACTCTTCCATGATAAACACTACCGCTTACACATTAAGTGGAATAGTAATGATTTTATGCTGCAACATAGAGTAGATACTACTGAATTAATTGGTGACTTTCATCCTCGTTTTCCAATTTATTCTTCATGAAGGCTGTTCGTTCTTTAGATAATTGGATCCTGGGGCCTAGCACACAGTGTATAGCTGTTAGGTTACAGTCTATAAGCAATCAGACTTCAACTGTGCAGGTTATCTCATTGTGTCTGTTGGCAGGTGAAGTTTATGGTGAAGTCCTGTGTCTGAGAGCTCTGAAGGGTGGTGTTACTGCTTATTAAGACCAGTTTATATCGCTCTCCATTGTGGTTTTTTGGACCTTTATTCAAGGATGTGTTGGATTGACTTGTTTGGATTTGGGACTGTGATATGTGAAGAGCTTCTTAGCTTTATCCAGAAAATGAACCAAGTGCTGCCTCTCTTTGGAAGTGCTGGGTATTGTATATGAGCTGTGTTTGAGTCACATTTGGCATTTGTGGTTGAACTTGTGCAGTGTTTCCTTGCTGATGATGAGAATCAGCAGCAAAATGAGATACAGAGGGGTAACAGCCATCATGACTGGCCAGGATGTAATTCCTAAGCAATGTGAAATCCTGCAGGTATGGTCTGATTTTGGACTTTATGAAGTAGCACACCAAGGAGTTTTGAAAGGCAAATGCCAGATGTAAGCTACTTGAATATCTGTTGCAAAGGATTTTTTTTTATTTCATCAAAGCTTTGTCGTTTAAAATGTGTCACCTTCTCCCAAATTTTTTTGCATTCCCCTGCCCAAAGGAAGCTCATACAACCTTGAACTCAGGCACTACCAATTAAACGGACCAGTTCCCAAAGGATTTCCTGAAAGTTTGTCTGTTTCCCTTTTTTCTTCACTTACTGTCATAAGGGTGTGTTTTGTAACAGCAAGGGCAGATAAGGTACAAAGCTCAAAAAGAGCTGCATAGCTAAGCAACTTTAAAGAGACTGTATGTCAGGGAAATTAAAGATTATGAGCTAGTAAGGTGTCTCCATGGGACAAAATAAGCAGCTTGTTACTTTGTGACATCTATTTTTTTTCTCTTTCCCATGGGAGAAATTAATTAATGTGTTAATGGAAGCCTCAATAGTAGTATTTGTTTCCAGTGTTCTACCTGTCTCCGAGATATTATGAAAGAGATGCAGCATGTAACACAGCATGAAATAGTTGGGTGATTTTATTGTTGTCTGCAACTTCTGGGTGACCCCTTATGTGTTACTGCAGTGGAGAGGTAGATTTCAAACATTAGGACTCTGGTTAGACTTGAAGAGATGCAACCGCAGGAGAACAAGTTATTCTTCAAGTTTTTCAGTTCTCTAATGAGGAGGATAAGACAGGTTCTGTGTGTTGTGGAAGGTATTTGAAAAGTAACATTAAAATTGCCAGAAAGTATGAAAACAGTTATATGTTATTGACTCACATTTTTTCCTTATTTTTTATTTCAATTTGATTTAGTATTTTGTAGTGTTATTCTAAATTTTTCTCTTGCATTTCTCTTCCATTCCTCTCCATTAACAGATGAATTTTCATGGTTTTATCTTTAGAATTTTCCTTATTTCCTTGGATGCTTTTTTTTTTTTTTTTTTTTTGTCTTTATCTGTGTCTTTCACAAAAGCAGGAAACTGCTTGACAGAAAAGCAATGGTATCAAATCTATTGATTCTTTAATCATGTTTGCCTTGTGGCTATCTTACAGGTGTCTTTCTCTTCCTGATGGGACTGTAGTTTTCACCAAGTTTTGTGTTGCTTTATTTTTTATCTTTTCCCCTATCTTTGCTCAAAGGCAAGGCAGGACTGTACTACCCCTCCCTGCCCCTAGCCTATACCACAGAAGAGTTGAATCTTCTTGCATTCCATAAAAGCAGTGGTAGGTAAAATCATACTTTTTGGGTTCCTGGATTGCCATATGCTTTTGTGGCTAATTGAAAATTAACTTTTTATTTTTACTGCTTTTATCCTAAAATTGGTGCAGGCATTCAACACTTCAGTGCTAGGCATATCGTGTGTTCCTTCAGCGGTTTAGAAGTTTGTTCTTTCCAGCGAGTTAAAGCAGCAAATGAATACCCATCTCAAGTAACTTATATAAATACCAGTATAGGGGAGGCACAGGTGCTTGCATCTCCTCTGAAACTCCCACATGCCCCACTGACAAGTTAAGGCATTCGCTTGTGTGTTGCTTAAAACAATTTCTCAGTAGCTTAGGAAGTTGCTTCCTTGTCTTCCTTTATTTCTGTGCTGTGGTTTACATGGCATCTGAGAGTGTCAAAATGACTACTCAAAACCTAGTAAAAGGATTTTGGAAAATCTGTAGTGAACTCCTAGGAAAAAAAAAAAATCATCCAGCCTCTGCCAAGAGATTTCTAAACCAAGTTGGCCTGGTTTTGGCTTTCTCTGCAGCATGCTGGTCTGTGGCTCAGTGTACTAAGACAGTATATTTGACAGTGAACTAACTTCTCCTGTTGAGTCATCTTTCTTCCTGTTGTATGTTTGAGGGAGCCCTCATTGGCCTGGTTTGTAACTCCCTGTCTGAAAGAAATGAGTTAGACTTTGTCCTTGGTAGCACTTGTGCTGACCAGGTGCTAAAAGGGCACTGGCCAAGTGATTTAAGGTGGGACAGGATGCAAGCCAAAACTGGTTTTGTGGTGATGCTTCCTACCTTCTTCTTTAATTCCCCATGTGCATGGCTTTCCAGGTGTGAGTGCTCCTGCAGACTTTGGAGGCTAGGAGAGCAGGGAAGGGAATGCTGGAAAAGCCTACTTGCCCCATGTAGTCAGTGCTCCTGTGCAAGGCAGCCTTGGATCTGGCCCAGGACCAAGTCACAAGGCTGATGTGTAGCAGTCATGTGTTGGTTAGAATCATAGAATCATAGAACAACCAGGTTGGAAGAGATCATCGAGTCCAACCACTCCTGTCAAAATATTACCACCACATTAACTGAAGGCCCAAGAAAAAGAGCCTGTTGCCTGTTGTAGAATCATATTCACAGCCACATATCTAGCTGAGATCTTGTCCGAAAGGTTCTTTGGAAACTGGTACATTGCCATAAGAGAGCATCACAGCATCAGTGCAGTGAACCTTCTCACTCCAGAAACCTGATCGATGATGCCAAATGGCGCTCCCTGTTTAAGGGCATTAATTGATTAGCTAACACCATCCAAACGTTTATCAGTATGCTCATACTGAGGCTTGCACTGATACTCAGGACTGTCTGCTACAGTATTTCTTAGACTCAAGAAAGCAGTAGTGTTGCTGTAAATCCTCAAGTTTTTAGCTTTCCATACATTTCATACAGGTGCCCTAAGGCAAGGCAAAGTTGCTGGGTGAACTTGCTGTACACAATATTAGTGCTGTGTTTTCTCATACTGCACAATTGTTCCTTTGCAGAGCTCTTGGGTGAAAGAAATAAAGATACACAAATTACCTGTGTTAGTGGTGGGTAACATTTATGGCTTTCACGTGCCTTCCAAGGTTTATCCTCTCAATGCAATACACTCTAAATTCTGTAATTTCACTGCAGTTGAAAAGGACATGAAGCCTACACAGAGTTAGCTATGCTAATCCAGCAATCCTTGCAACAGTTTTTTCCCTAGCCTTTTCAATCTTTGTCATCTGATTTTTATCTTAAGTGTCAACATTACTGTCATTAAATACAAATCTACTTTGCTTATTGTATAACAGTGAAGCCAGTTTTGCTATTCAGTTTATTGTGGGAGATCAGAAGTTTGTGCATTTATCTTGGAGTGCAGTGTGAGCTTCAGAGAATAATAGGATTGCTGATATGCTGCAGGTTCAGATTAAGAGAAAGCTTTTGTCTTGATTCAGCCTTTTTCTAGTAGAGTTACATATTTTGCTGTGGGAGGGTTTGTGCAGAGCTGGAAGAAAAGTGTTTTTCAAAAAGCAGTGTTTCTCTAGAGACCTTTTCTGTACCTGCCTGTTTTCTCCACAGACCTGATCGGAAGCGAAGGGATGTGTTCCGAATCGCAAATGCCACTTTGGCCACTCGAAACAGGAATGCAACTGGGACAGATCACTTCGCCAATGTATCTGATGCAGAGGAGAGTGAGGTGGAATACCCATTCTTTGAGACCAAAGTGGATGGCAAGGAGAGAACTGTGATCTCCCATCTCCAGCCTTTTACTCTTTACCGCATTGATATTCACAGCTGCAACCATGAAGCTGACACACTTGGTTGCAGCGCTTCCAACTTTGTCTTTGCAAGAACCATGCCTTCAGGTATGCTCTAACAATTATAAAGCTTTGTTTTGATTTCTGGGAAGAGATCAATCTTGGGGAAGACAAACCCTGCAAAAAGAGTTAAGAAAATGTTAATAATAAAAAAAAATTCTATGCAAGAAAATAAGTTTGAGCTATATAAAACTTTGTTACTGTAGTTTAATGTCCTTGACTGGTCTTCTGTGTGCCAAGTGAGTACCAAGGTAGTTATGAGAGAATCTGTTTGCCAGCGCTATAGGTAAGACCCACAGACATCAGACATGGTGGGTTAAAAGGTTTCATTCTTCAGTTCCCTGTGTGCTGAATAGAGGCAGGGGAGCATTTTTCTGCTAATGTTTAGTTTTGCTGTGTTCACTCTGAACTGTTTGCAGATGTTAGCGTTTTGCCGGTGGGAATGTTTGCCGAATGTTTCTTTTGTCACAGATTGACTGTGCTTTTGTCCAGCCTGGAAACAGGAGGAGGAGGATTGTGTTGCTTTGTGGCCAATGCCGGCATCTAGAGTACTTAGGAAGGAATAGGAATAGGAAACACTGAATGCTATACTCATGTTTGGGACTTCTACAGCTTGTACTTCTCAGAAGAATAGAGATGATTTTAGTGTAAACTTATACGTATCCAACAAAAAGCTTCTGACTCTAGCAGATATCTGGGGATATTTGATGCAGAATGGTAGCAATTTTGTTTTGTTTCTAAAAGGAAAGATTGTCATAATCCAGATCCAGCTGTGACAGTAAAAAGCAAAAAGTATCACTTATTTCAAGGAAATAAGTAAATCTGTGATATTGGGGAAAGGAAATAAGTGTTCCCAGGTTTTTAGTGCATGGCTCTGAAAAGTAAAGGCTTAACTGATTCTGCTTTCTTCTAAGCCTGACAAGTATGTTAAAAGTGGCCTTCTTTGGCTTTCTTTGACTGAAACTGTCTTCATATTCCTGTTAAGTTTTAAGTAAAACACATAAGATAATCAAGAATGAAATGGAGATAAATCAATTTCTGAATTACTGATGAGACTCCATTTTACACTCTGACAGACTTCCTAGGACTGGATGTTTAGGGGAGGTCTGTGAGTTAGAATTCTGGTGTTTGGCGCCATTTGCAGCCAGGCTGCTGTTCACAGGTGTCTGGTGGGAGTAGTTGTGGCTGCACTGTTCTGGTATAATGGAGAGTTTCGAAGGGAGAACCCAGTGCTGATAAACAACTTTTTAAGCACACAGTGACTGACATAGAGCCCGTACCTGGTGGAGCTGTGTACACCACACTGTTTTTCTGGCAATTAGTAGTTCAGACTCCGCCAAGCTCTCCAGCACACCCCGGCCGATGCATTTTCTTCTCTGGATCTTTGAATAGCACTCGCTGCAATGCTTTGATACCTAAAGAATAATATGTACCTTTTATTTCTTCCTTTGTTGCGTGAGTTCCTGTTTTAGTAATAGATGTTCTTCTCACATCACTTGTAAATATTTTACAGAGGGAGCAGATAACATTCCAGGAACAGTAACATGGGAAGCAAAAGAAGAAAATACCGTCTACCTGAAGTGGTTAGAACCTGCAAATCCAAATGGGCTGATACTAATGTATGAAATCAAATATGGCCAGCATGGAGAGGTGAGGATCTGACCTTTCTCTGTCAAGCGTTACTCCTTATAACTCTATACACAAGATAGGATCTTTCTCAACGTGCTTCTGCAGAGCACAGATAGAAATTGTGATTTCAAACGCACAGCACCAACCAGCATGCCACCCCTTTATGTTGTTTATCTTGATAGGTGTTGAATTCCATGTATCTACTTAAAGTGTTTGAAGAAAACTGATGGGGCTTTTAGTCATAAAAATTAGCTTATCTGTAAGCACATCGTTTTCTCAAGGATGAGGGAATGTGAAGCTATTAACATAAACTGTAATTTGTTTTTTCTTTTAGGAGAAGCGAGAATGTGTTTCCAGACAGGAATACAAGAAGCTTGGAGGAGCTAAACTAACTCATCTGAACCCCGGAAACTATTCTGCTAGAGTTCAAGCCACTTCGTTAGCTGGAAATGGGTCATGGACTGAGCCAATCTCTTTCTATGTGCAACCCAAATGTAAGATGAGTGTGTGTTGACTCTGTTGACTCGGGGGCTGTTGTCTTTTTAATAATTCCTGATATTTACCTATGTAACTGAGCCTCTTGCCTGTACTCTGAACACTCCTCTTAGTTGCTGATGCTTTTTTGGGAGTTCCTCTGCTTTCCAGTTTTTGGCAAGTGCTGACAGAAGGAGATGTATCTGAGGTGTGGACGTTTTCTGTTTAGTTGTAGAGCAGATGTATCCACAGAAAACTGGAACTTCATTTTTTATTCTTTCTTGGTATTCTAATTGCTGGACTGTGAAGAACTTGGAAGTAAAGAGCAGTCTGTGCATATTCTGAGTATAAGTATAAGCAATGGCAAGATGGAAAAAAGGAGAACATGCATTTCACTGAGGAATGGAAACCCTTAAGCATAACTTGTGAAAACCTACCCCAGACAGACAGTGTTCTGTACAAAAGTAACACTTCTCACTGTCTGCTTTCTTGTTCCACTCATCTGCAGTCAGGGAGCATTTCTGAATATGTTTTTCCACATCAGACACGAAAATGAGTACTTTGTTTTCTTCCCTGTATGGAAATGCACTGAATGGGGTTTGAATGTTTCTTTGTTAATGGAGATTTTATAGAAAGACTGATACAATTGTTTTCTTGTTGGTTGCAGCAGCAAACTATGGAAACTTCCTGCTTTTGATAATTGTGCTCCCTATTGCTTTGCTGTTCATCGCTGGGGTATTACTGATAATGCTGTACGTCTTTAACAAAAAGAGGTGAGTTGTATATGCTTGTGGTTAAACTGCAGATCTGTGCCCATGGAGCAAGTTAGACATTAAAAAGAGGAATGGCATTGAGAGGACTTGAAGTTAAAGTAGATTCTACCTTGTTGATGTGTAAAAGGAGGTGGCTTAGTGTTACCAGCGAGCACCTGGCTGCTGCTTGAGATATGAGGAGGCTTTTTATTACAGTATCGTATTTAAGAAGGAAGAGGAGGGGTTGTCAGGAACATATGCACTGGGACAGTGATGGCAGACACTGAACCTGTATAACCAGAAGCTTTGACTGAAAGATAGGCCAATATAAATTATGGAAACTTAGTTCAATTTAGGTTAATGTGATTTTTTGCAAATTCTAAATATTTTTTGAAGTTTTTGCATCAGCTTGGAAAACTACATCTGGGCAGAGCAGTCTAGAGGACTGTTATGTTCGTTTGTTTTCCTGGGTTTTGATTTTTGTAACTAGTGATAAATGCAAAATGAGAACACAATGAGAAGTCCATGCAAATGTTCAGCCTTGCAACTTTCTAGATGTGGAGGGTTTTTATTACACTCACATAAATTATGCTTATTGAGTGTCCTACTATTCCCAGCTCTAATTCATTTGTGTGCAGACAGTAGTACCAGCTCTCCTGAAGCGCTCCAGGAAGGGCTTTGTATCACATGAAGTACAATACCTGCTTGGCCTTCCCTTGGGCTCTCCTAGGTGAAGTGTCTGATAACTCATCCTTCTTGAAATAGTTATTCTAGCCCCTGAGAATGTTTTGTCTTTGACTTTCTGAGGTTTGATTGAGTATTTTATTTTTATAGCTTGCCTCCTGCAAGAACTCTGACAGTGCTGAATAAACGTCTTAGTCTGAAAATTGCCCCAGTAAAGGGCAGAGGGAGTGGTGTGTGTTTTTTTAAATAAAACAATAGATACAGTCGAATGGAATTCCCCATTAAAAACAGTCTTGTCATTTGGTAGCTCACTTCTCTCCCACAGCAGAGCAAGTGCTGTTCCAAGTATGTTCTAAGCCACAGGTCTCCAAGGTGAATCACTATGCAGCTGCCTTGCTAGAGAGTTTACCCAGCAGCTGAAAGCACCTTGTGTTTACACATTTTCTGGTGCTGATCTGGTATAGAGAAGACTGCAGCTTCCCTGGGAAAGCTCTTCTGGGCTGTTTTCCCATGGATTACGTGAAGTAGAATAAGAGCTCAGTTTGTCCCCTTTGTCTGAAAAGCTCTTCACTTACAGTAAATATTACTCTGTCATTGAGCAAATGGTGGAAGCGCTGTAGATGGTGGTCTGAGATTTACTTAGGTTTAAAGATTAAATAAGAAAAAAATATATTTCACCAGGAACAGCGACAGACTGGGCAATGGAGTGCTTTATGCTTCTGTGAACCCTGAGTACTTCAGCGCTTCAGATGGTAAGTGCGGCCTTTACACTTCTGGTGCTTTCTGGTACTTTCATAGATGAGCATACCTTGCTTTATTGTGCTTTATGGATACTGTGGGGTTTATTGCACCATTTTTTAACAGTGAAGTATGTAAGTATGTACATTGGCTTTTTAAGCATAATGCTATTGCACACTTAAAAGAGTACAATAACTTTTAATAAAAACATAACTTTTATGTGCACTGGGAAACCAAAATATCTGTTTAACTCACTTTATCGTGATGTTTGCTTTATTGGAGTGGTGTGGAACTGAACCCACAGTATCTTTGAGGTGTGCCTGTATTCTGTACCTGACTTTGAAAAGTACGAAACTCTAAAAAGGATGTTGTAAAACAGCTTTTGCTCTTCATTGTGTTAGCACAGCCATGGAATTCATCATTCGTAATACATAAATGTCACCTGTCCATTGAAACGGAGGAGATATTGAATTGTTTTCCCATAGTTAATTCAGCTAAGGTAGACTTGGATGCATCAGTTTGCCTTTAAGATTGACACCTACTCATCTGGTGATGTCACTGCTGGAATGTAGTAAAAATTAATGTATTCGTTATCTCTCGTGTTTGCACTCTTAAGCTCTTTTCTGACCTATTGGAGCAAATCCACTGCTTGTTTCCAAGTACCTCTCCTCTAGAAAATAGTAACACTTGGGAAAAAACCAACACTATCTCCTTGCTTCCTATCCAAATGAAACTTTCCAACAGCTTTTCACAGTTCCAGAAAGAGAAAAGCAATATTGTGGGTTTCCAGGTATATCACATGCAGAAATTTTGTGTTAAAATGAGCACAGATGTTTGATGCAATCCGTATTTGTTCTTCTTAATATCTGGAGTGTAGATAAACGTTTTCCTGTAGCTGGTGAAACATTATTTTAAAGCTAGTTTCAAATTGATCTGAGGTATAATTCTAAAGTCAGGTGTGAGTTTTTGGGGTACATCTTTAATTTCTTACAATTTTCTGTGGGAGCCACAATGGGGATAATGTTCAAGTCTTTAGAACTGTCCTGGAAATAAAGATTCTTTAAAACAAAATGACTCTTCCTAGAACAGAGTGCTTTTTTTGGTTTTGCTTTCTGTATACCTGTTATTTTCTTGTACTTTGCTATTGCCAGTTTCTTGTGTTGTCTCTCCCTGAGCAGCTGCAGGAGGTGCATGAGGCTTGGCAGTCTAGGGATCCTCAGCTCTGCATCTCCAGAAAGCCCCTGTGCTGAGATGGCTGTGAAATGGAGAACTCTGGGTATTCAGCTTTCTGGCGAAATTGATTGCTTTAAAAAATAATAAAATACAAACAGGATCTAAGTTCCCACTGGAGCCCTACTTGCTAGATAATTAATTTATTCTTGGCTTCTCCTGAAGGTGTGAGTGTCTGTAATGACCATGTGCCTGTGCCATACAGGTTATGTACATGTGGAGCTTTTCAAATCCAGGAGGAAATCAGAACATCAGATGAATTTCCTTGAGGCATCTGTTCTTCTGTTTATGGTTCAGTTTGGTGTTACTACTGTAGACTTACTACAGGAAAAGTCTTTTGAAAGCCCCCAGGAGGCTAATGCGTTTAGCCAGGGTGGCAATGGAGTCTCCTACCCTTATTGTTTATTGTGACATTGTTAGGGTTAAAGGTCTGTCAGTTTTCATGCTATAATTCTCTGCTTTACATCCTGCCATTTCACCCATCCAGAGCATGTGACACAAGCATCCTCTTCCTCTGGTGACTGATAGGCAGCAGCACCCGTGACTGCTCAGATGTCTTCTTGCCCGAGGCAGTCCTATCTCCTAGCAGTCACCTTCTGAGATCTCCTGCCTCAGATCAAAGACTTGCAACAGCAGCTAGTTCTACCTTTACTGGTGCAGCAGTGTGTGTGCAAGTGATCAGAATGCGTTCATGCAAAGAGCCTACTAGATCAGAGAGTCAGTTTCCCTCTAGTCATAAAATCAATCTGCTAATAGAGAATACAGCAGACACTAAACTGATACAGATGATCGAATGTGTTTGATGCTGGCTGGAAGAATTAGAAAACCAAGGATCCCAAAAAAAGCTGAAACCAAATGTATTGATCCAAGCTTTTTCCCAACCTGGCTTTGTGGTTCCTTATTTCTCTCCCATTATGTCAACATTAGACAGAGGCCTCTTCATGTCCATATTTCTTTAAGATTTATTTATTTGCTAATTATCTACCCATCTCCGTATGGGAAAGACCGTGAGCTATTTGCATACGTTGTACAAGGTCTCAGCATTGTGTCTGATGTTGTTTATAGTCAAACTGTTCGGTCAGTTGGCTTTGTAGAGTGGTGAATGATGGCAGCACTTGCAGAAGTGGAATATAATGGGCTCTTCTTTCTGTCCTTAGTGTATGTGCCAGACGAATGGGAGGTGCCGCGTGAGAAGATCACTATGTGTCGAGAGCTTGGGCAAGGCTCCTTTGGAATGGTGTATGAGGGAATAGCCAAGGGAGTTGTGAAGGATGAGCCAGAGACCAGAGTGGCCATCAAGACTGTCAATGAATCTGCAAGCATGCGAGAGAGGATAGAGTTCTTAAATGAGGCCTCGGTGATGAAGGAGTTCAATTGTCACCATGTGGTAAGTCATGGAAATGGAAGACGACCGTGGTGCTTATTGGCGTGAGGGTGTTCAGGGCATGTCTGGACCTGACTGGACTGGGAGCTTGGGATTTTAGCTTTAACTTTGCACAGCTTTATGATATTACTGTGAGAGAAGAGTCAGAGTGGAATCAAATCTACTTTCAGACAGTTCCCACAGGTTCATGGGTGTTTGGGGCTATGTGTCCACATGAATAAAGGATTACTACACTTCAGTTAGCTATATTGGTAACTGAACGCTTGTTTCTCCTCTTCTAGGTTCGGCTGCTTGGTGTTGTTTCTCAGGGCCAACCTACATTGGTTATCATGGAGCTGATGACACGTGGGGACCTCAAAAGTTACCTGAGATCGTTGAGGCCAGACACAGAGGTGAGTCATGAGTAGCTGGATGTTTTCTTTTTCTTCAGTTAGAATCATCTTGAATGAAACAGTGTCACATTGGAAGCCGCAGGCAGTTAGCCTTTCTTGCCCTTCTCTCAGAACAAAATGTGAGCTGCTCTGTGATCAACACCACTTTTCAGGAGGTTGCTGTTGCAAATAGCCCAGCGTACTGCATGGAACAGGCCTCCTTCTGTGTTATTGAGTCCTGTTTTCCATATTTGGATTAAATATTTGTCTAATCTAGTTTTTCATCGAGATATTAAACAAAAAAATGCCTAGTTGAAACATGCATGTTAGTTGTTTCATGTTGTATATCCTGCTTGTTGCCTCTGTAAATTAAAAATCTAATATTTTGGCTAATGTGCGTACTCTAATAGGTAGGCCATCAGTCTAACAGCTAAACTTGCCACATATGATACAGATGTTGAAGGATAAAGATGACACATAGGTCACTTAACGCTGAAATCGTAACAGACTATGTAGAAAATGAGCTCAGCAGCTTTTGCCCTTGATACAGAAATTTTGATATGAATAACTTAAAGGAATAGAACATGAGCACAATATGTGCACAAGAGAATGAGTATGGTGTAAATGGAGGGTATTGCGTTAGCAAGAGCAGATTGCTTAAGTGATTGGATATAGAAAATAATCATACTGGATACAGAACATACCAGTAGGTCTATGGACTAAGGACGTGACTAGCATTTAATATAAGTAATGCTTCAAGATGTTACTTATAACAATAAGTACTGTGCTTTGTATCTCAGAACTTGTGTGGCAGCAGGATGAACATTTAAAACTCCATAGGTGTAAGATTACATCTCTATACCAAAAAGCCTTTCTGGCTTGTATTCACTAAAATAGAATGTCCTGTTATAAAAGAGCTGTTTGGGAGTTCTGTTTATAACCTAGCTTGATATGGCCAGTTTTCCCACTAGGCAGATGCTGTGGTGTACTTAATTATGAGTTCCTGTTAAGTAGCTTTTTTCTTTCCCCCTTATGTGTTTTGTTTTCTTAATATTACTCAGAGTAATCCTGGCCAGGCACCTCCAACTCTGAAGAAGATGATTCAGATGGCAGGAGAGATCGCTGATGGGATGGCATACCTCAATGCCAACAAATTTGTTCACAGAGACCTTGCTGCAAGAAACTGCATGGTGGCAGAAGACTTCACAGTGAAAATTGGAGGTGCATCTTCTTGACTTTTTTACGCAAATGAAAACACCATCCTGAAAACTTAGCATCTTGGAAGTCATTTTAGTTTTTGAGAGACCTTTTAAAACTTAGCTATAGTTTAAATTTCTGCAGAATCAAATACATTCCTTATGAAGGTTTACTGGGATTTAAGACCTGGGAGCTGTCAATGTTGAGTTGAAGCTCTTAGAGTACCTCTAGTAGTTGTTGTTTCAGCGAGGACATAATATGATAGGGAAGGGGGGTGTTGAAAGAGCTAGTGAAGCACTGAGGTGCACTGCAGGCATCTGGGTGGATGGTACAGCTACCAGTGGTGTGTCTGTTGATGTGCAAAAATAATTCCATCTACTGTTTATTGATTCAAGAGTAAGAATTTTAGTATTCTTTTAGAGCATATTAGATTGGGAAGTGGAATGTAAGGCTTGACTTCATCTGGATGCTTTCCAGTCTGAAGTGGAGTTCTGTTTTCCAGATAACAGAATGGCTTTCCCTCTGTACTGCTAGAACAACACTTTTTTCCCTCTCTTCACCATCCCTTCAAAACAGTGTCAGATGAGTTGTTTCAGACCTTTCTCTAGAGAGGGTGAATTTAAGCTTTTGGCTGGTTTTGAACTGTGCACATTAAAACAACATGTGTAACAACAGGCTTCTGCTGTAGGAAAATAATGCTTTTTCTCTAAGCTTAGCTCAGCTATTTTGGTAATTTGTAATCCTGTCATTTGGTAAAAAGAAAAAAAATTTACATTTTCAGTCAGTTAATTAGGAAATAAGATCTTTGAGGGATTTTATGCTTTTTCTGCAGGTTTTGGGGAAGTCAGCCTGAATCCTTCCCCTTCCAGTTTTCTCACTCCTCCCTCCACCAGCATGTTTTAGAGTTCTTTCAAGTGGAGGTGGTGCATTTCTTACTTTTAACACAGTACATGGCTACCCTGAAAGCATTTTGTGAAACATTCTGCCCTGCTCGTTTTTAATTAGGGAATTTTTAGTTACAGTCACTGAGGGTACCAGTGTCTGTAGCAGACAAGGAACAAGAAGCATCAGTGGTTGGTCACTCATCCAAAGCTGGTAATAATGACTGAGAGCTGGAGGAATGCTGTCCTCCGTTTGCTTCACTTTTCCCAGAAAAGCATGAAGGTCTGCACTGATAAAAGGGATTTTGTCTTAGGTCTGCTGTATTGGCAGACAGTATTTAATATTAGTAAGAGATTGACACTACTTGATTGATTAACTTATTGGTTAGTGTCTGAAAACATAGTTACTGGTTTAAATAGGCTTGTCCAAGACCCAGCAGTTTTTGTGAGTCAGACTGATGGTACAGAAAAAAATCTCTGGAATAGGTTTGAGTTACAGCTGGGAGGCTGAGCATTATTAGATCCAAGTCTTGCACACGTTTATGTGTTTACAGCTAAGGACATGCATATAACCTGAAGCATGTCTTTAATATCAGTCTGTGTTACTTACAAGTGAACAGCCTAATTCTCTGTAGGATTTGAGGTGGAATCTTATACAGGAACTGGAAATTATCTTTGGAGAGAGGACAAAGAGAGAAAAGCATTTCCCTCAACATGTGAGGTTCCACAATTTTAGACAATATTTTTAAGTGCTGGAAGAGCTCTTTACACTGTTTAAAAAAAGAAAATTCTTGGATTCATATTACAGATGAGTGAGTTACATGACTTTCATAAGGCTTAGCTTACTGCAAAGCTTGAACATAAACCTAAAACTTTTCATGCTAAGGTATTTAAATCATTCATACAGTGAGTTGTATTAAGGATAAGTGTTTATCATTTTATCATGCATACTCAAAACATTTCATACCTTCTAGATTTTGGCATGACAAGAGATATCTACGAGACAGATTATTATCGTAAAGGAGGGAAAGGTTTGCTGCCTGTCCGTTGGATGTCCCCAGAATCGCTGAAAGATGGAGTCTTCACAACGCACTCCGATGTCTGGTAACAAACAAAGGGCTCTGAATAACTGTCCCCTTGTCTTTCTAGCCTCTTGTTTTAGACTTAACTTAGTTAAGTATAACTGCATCTCCTGTCTCCTTAAAGGTAACTCTTTTTCCACTGTGAAGCATTTTGCTTTATATTTCATATTTCCATTGCAAGACCAAGAACTCTTGAGGTTAAATTCTCCTTTCATAGAGAGCAGGATTAAATGGATTTCCAAAACTGGAGGTGGCAGCATGTTTCCTGCTGTGGGTTGTAAAATCAGTTGTGCAGTGAAAAACATTACTTTCACCTGGAAGAGCAAGTTGTCATTTTTCAAATTGCCCTCCTTGAAGAAAAGCATTAAAAGTTGCCAAGAATACAGAAAGGTTCATAGTGCTGACCTGCTTTTCTATCAAAACCTCTTGTGTAAATAACTCCACTTTCCTGCAGATGGTTTGTGTACACTAGCAGGTTTTTTTTCCTTGGGAGATCTCTCTTGTGTATATCCTTCTCCATTTGGAGCCTTGTTTGCTTGTTTTATATACCACAAGATGCAGAAATAGGTTTTTCTTTAGAAGCACGTTGCCTGGTTGCTGTATCTGTGATGTTATTAATAGAGGCATTCAGGAAATTTCAAAATACACTTCTTAGAAGAAATAATCCTCTGGAACAATTCCCCAGACACACCACTCCCCCCTCAAACTTTTGCAGATAGGTAGGGAGGACTTGGCAGAAGGTGGATGTGTACTGACAAAACCTCTACTGTCTTTTATGGTTTCCCTGCCTTCCTAACAATATTTTTATGGCTACCCTGACAGAATTGGCATCTGATGGCCTCCAAATGTCTAGAAGTCAATAGGAGAACAGTATTTTAGTAGTAAACTGCATTTTCTTTAAAGAGCTTGAAGATTTTGGAGTCAGTAGACTGTAGTCCACAGGCACCATCATCAACTGAAAGGTTCAGAAGAGGAATTATGTAGCAAGTGAAAAAGCAGAGCACTGGAATGTTGCTTAAAAATTTTGGCATATGGCTAGTAACTTATTTATTAATCTGGTAACCCTCAACTTGGAAAGAGATGAAAATAAGCACTGTGAGTTGAAGGGGAAGCCCTGCATCAGCCATTTATTTTAGAGAACAGTGCAGGCATGCATTTGGCAGTTCCCCTGCAGTAAAAGAATTTTGGGACTTCACAAAGCAGACAGAAATTTGGAATATAGCACTAGAAAATCCCTAGATGTAGAATTGAACAAGCCTGGAGTGGAGAGCTGGCACACCTCCCCATTCTTGCCACACAACAATAACTTTAAGTCCAGCCATCATCTCTGGCCATTGCATTGAAAGCAGCCTCCAGCAGATGAGATGTTCAGCTTTGGTGACGTACTGTACTTGTTCCACACGTGTTTTCCTTTTCATCTGTAACTGTTCAGTGATGTTATTGTTTAAACGTAACTCAAATTCCAACCAAAAAAGCAGAATGGCAGAATTACAGAATGGTTTTGCTTGAAAAAGACCTGTAAGGTCATTCAGTCCAACAATTGATGCAGACCTATTAAGACTGCCATGAGACCAAGTTCCCAAGTACAACATCTACTTGTCTTTTAAATATCTCCAGGGATGGTGACTCAACCACCTCCTTAGGCAACCTATTACAATGCTTGACAATTGTTACAGGAAAGAAATTCCTCCTAATATCCAAACTAAATCTCCTTTGGTGCATCTTGAGGCCATTTCCCCTTGTCCTGTCGCTGCTACCACGGAGAAGAGACCAACCCCCACCTCACTGCAACCTCCTTTCATGTAGAGAGCGATAAGGTCTCCCCACAGTCTCCTTTTCTCCAGACTAAACAACCCCTGCTTCCTCAGCCATTCCTCATAAGGCTCGTGCTCTAAACACTTCACCAGTTTTGTTTCTCTTCTCTGGACACACTCCAGCATCTTGATGTCCTCCTTGTAGTGAGGGGCCCAAAACCCCTCAAACTATAGATGTGATGCCAAATAAAGAAGTAAATTAGTGCTTTAGTTGTTGCAGGAAAATTGTGAGTTCTCCTTCAACATTAGCAAGACTGGGCATTCAGCACTCATTCAGCCCAAAGCAGCGCTGAGCAAACAGCATTGTGGTTGTATTAGCAGGGCAGTGTGAGTGAAATAGCCGAGGCAGACATCACATGAAGGAAAGTAGCTTACTGATTATATGATTGGAGAGGGAGTAAAATCTGACAGGTTTTCACTTTAAAGCATAGAGAGGTGAAAAACTGCTTTGTGGAGAGCAGGTCCACAGCTCTCATCAGGATTCTAGACAGTTCATCCTTGGAATGGTTTGTCATCTTAATTGTCAGAAGTGACTGATTCTGGAATTTAGTTCACAAAAGTGTACTGTCTTTTGAAGTACCAAAATACTGGTTCAACCTGGGGAATGCACTGTCTGTTCAGAACATGTACACGTTGGCTTTTGCCACATGCATCCACAACTATAGAATCAGAAATTTCAGTCTGAATTCCAAGTGTAGTGGAGCTTGACTTATTGCAGTCACAAAGTACTGTCTATTTGATATGGCTAAAAGGATCGCTCTAGTTTACTTCTCAATAACTTTTAGACCAAACACTGTACATTGGAGCTCTCTTTATCCGAGGAAATATTACCTGACTCCTTGTATTGGTTCAGATTTTGAAGTTGCTTCCTGCAAACTCTGTAGCTTGACTGTTTTGGGGTGGTTCATTTTCATCAAACAGTAAAAAATGTTGAGATTTGTTTTCCTGCCTTTTTGGTAGGAAGTTGTGACATCTGGTTCTGCGTTCTTCGAGATCTCTTTTAGCAGCCAGGATGTCAGAAAGGCAAGACTCTGAGTGGTCAGAGTCCAAAATTTATAAGCTGTAAGGTGAAATGGCAAACTGCAAGAAGAGTGCCTGGAGATTTAGAAGGGTGGAGCTTTATTTTAGCAATTCATCCTTTTATTGCTCTTCAGACTGAAGGATGATGTAATTAGCCAAGACCGTTTTTGTTCCAGTTAGGTTAGGAGAACATTTTAATGTACTGCTGTTCAGGGTGAGGGTGTATTTCTATAAATAAAGTCCTCAGCGTCTTGTGTTTTTTCAGAGCTGGTAGTTGCCTTGAAGGAGCAGCCTAAGTTTATTTGTTACGATAATATGCCTCATAGGTGCACAAGACTTGTTCTCATTATTCCTGCAGTGATCAAAGTAACTTCAAAGGCACCAAAACGTTGAGTTGACCCTCTGTCCCTCCCTCCCCTGAAAGGCAAACAATTGCAAGTCTGTCTGTGGCTTCTGGCTCCAGATGCAAACAATTTTAGATACAGTGGATAACTGAAAGATAAAACCGCTCTACCATAACCAGCTAATAATACTGGACTCCTGTTTTCACAACAATACCCTATTGAAACTCTGTTTTTTTTTTCTGCGAGCTTGACTCAGCACTTTAGCCACACAAGACAAGACAGTATTGAGATTTTCTTTCTTCTCACAGCAGCTTTAAAAACAGATGACTCTTTAGTGCTGGGCAGACAATTTGAGCTATGTCTGCTCAATAAACTAATTTTAAGTGGAGATATTTTTAGAAAGTGTCAATACTTAACATCCGAACCACACAATTACATAACAGTGTTTATGTTTCTTTGGCAGTAATCAATTCCTGTTGTTAGACACACTTCTTTTTTTTTCACCTCTGCTGTCTTCTGTAGTTAGTTGGAAGGAGCTAGAAGCTGTTTCAGGAACATAGTTACATACCTGTTGTAAAAGGTCCAACTGAGTTGCTTCTGTGAGCTTAAATTTTTTGTGACTGAAGCAACAAATTAGGGTCTTGGTACAAGAAGCTGGAGAACAGTCATCTTTCTTCCAAGCCCTTTTCAAAACTTGGTTTTGTTGATTGCTGCTCTGTTGAATGACTTCATCCTTACTTTTCACCTTTGACTTAGAATGCTGAATAAACCAAAGCAGAGGGATAATTGTAAGGTGTTGCACAAGAAGTGGGTTTGTGCAGGGTGAATAGAGGTGGGTTTGTTTGCTTTTAGTGGTAGGGCTGATGAGTTGCAGAGGTGTGGTGGGTAGCATTTGTAGTCTTGCTCTCAGCTTGCTAGAGCAGTAAGGGGAAGATGCAGCTTTCAAGTTGGGTTTGTGTGACTCAAGTATTTGTGATAAAAAATAGCTTGCACTGGAATGAGAGCATCCCATTCAGCATTATTGCCTTCTCATCTGCTATTGGGGTACCTGAGAGATGTTACATGAAGATTTTGAGCTTACTCTTTTAAGTCTATGGACTTTTTTTCTTGTTGTCTCTGTGGCTTGGGATTGCTTGTTGAGCTCACTTTATATAACCAGCGTCTGCATCTTCTCTACCAGCTTAGAAGTTCTGATTCCCCCAACCCTGCCCCACATGGATCTTTATGCATACTTTAGTTATCAGATGTCTGTTGAGCTACAGGAAGTACAGAGATAGGAATGCAGGGGTTTTAGGTATTTTTTCCTTACCTGCCTCTTTCACTTTTCCTTTGCTGTTTTTACCACCTCCCAGGGCACCTAAGGTCAGAACTTAAAGCTGTGGGAAAGGGAGAGGAGATGCGAGCTGATTCTCCAGGCAGGCCTCCTGAGTTAGGAGTCTTCTGGTCAATGCAAAGAGCTTGTGGTGGCTTCTTACTGATTGCTCTATATAGAACTGATGTAACCAAGCCATGTTGATCCACTGAATGATTATAATCATGGCTAGCTCTGAGCTGTAGATTATGATGTGGAAAATGGAGATGCAGTATTACCGATCTTTTCGTACAGAGACCATTCTGAAGAGCCTATTTGTCTACATTGACTAGAGAGGTTTGAAGTGAGCAGTCTCAGATGCTAGGTAACATGGCTGTCATTATAACTGCATAGTTTTCAAGCAGTTGGAAATTTTGGTAAAAGGAACAACTCATGAACACCTACCTGCTCAGCGTCATGTAAGAAAAATATCCTTGTAAATATTTCTTGGCTTTCTAAAGTTTTGATTTGTTTTCCAGGTCTTTTGGTGTTGTACTTTGGGAGATTGCAACATTAGCAGAGCAGCCTTACCAAGGCATGACCAATGAACAAGTGCTCCGCTTTGTGATGGAAGGAGGTCTGCTGGAAAAACCAGACAATTGTCCTGATATGCTGTAAGTGTCCACAGTTACCACTCTTCTCAGCACACAGCTTATTCTTCCTGGTTCCAATAAGGTCCTTCTCCCCTCTGTCCGCATCAGGAGGGGTTATCAAAGAGTGATAGTAATGTGAACTGCTGCTTGAGCAGTCTCTGTCCATCCAGTGTGTTACATCAGTTAGACATGCTAGAAAACAACTTTACTTGTGGTCAAAATCTCACTTTGGGCTATGTCCTCTAATAAGGAAACAAAACCCACTCCTTGTGTTCCTGAATAAATTTAGATTTAATGAATGCTCTTAAATGACACTTGCTACAGCAGAGGACTTTGTGCCTACGTCTTGTCTCTTCTGTTTAAAGTAATTCTGTTGAGTATGAAGGGAAAAAGAGCTTAGGACGAGCTGCAATGCACTGTGCATAAACTTTGTGGAATTCAGCTTTAGTTCAGTGTACAGATAAATGAATGTATGGTTCCTTTGTTTGAAAGAGCATTGGATCTGCTGTTTAAGTCACAGTGCTCATCATACAGAGATAAATGAATCCCCCTGCTAACAGTTTCCTTTCCTGTAGTACACAAACCCCTTTGCCTACCCCGGGAATCAGTACAAAGCCTCGCAGGAGCAGAGGGTGTCCAGTGCAGCAGGCAGCAGTTCTTAGTGTTGCATTGTTGAAATACTTCTGCTGGCTTTTGTGTACAATACTTCGAGTTATGCAGTCTTTATTACTTTGATATACTTCCCAAACTGGGTTTTGGGAAGGAAATAGTGTGTCTTGCAGTTATTGAAATTAGTTGGAGGCCCACAGAAGGGATACAATCACTTAAGGGCCTCAGCTGCCTGGGATTCTTAGGAAAAGAGCTTTTCTGGCTGGAGCTCTGGCTTTGGTTTCAGATGACAGGCAGTGTTGTTTTGTTGTTCAAGGGGGGTGGGTGGTATATGCAGGGGGAGGTGTAGCTGCCATGTGATTCCTCAATTTCACATTCTTTCCCTTCCATGATGCTGTGGAGAATTTCTGGCAGTTGGATTGACTGGAGATTGTTTAATGCAGAAATGTGTAATGGAGGGAGGGAGTGGGCAGAGATGGGCAAGAGAAGTGGAGATGTCGGCTCCTTGAGTCTGTAGGAGCAAAACACCTTGGCGGTGAAAACCAACTCAACAATAGATTCAGCATTAGGAATTCCTTGTTATCCTGGGGGGATGTGTAGTATGAACAGGGGGATGAGAGGGAAGTCATAACAAGAAGCTCTTATTTACTGCAACCCACCTCCCCTCTGCTGAACCTGGCGCCACAGAGCCACAGAGGAGGCCCACAGGCAATATCCCAAGTTCTGTCCTTGGGGAGGTTCTGCTGCTGCACCACCTCCACTATTTGTTGCTGGCACCGTGAAACAAATGTGCAAATGGGCAGCCTTCACACAAAATGTTTTAGGCAAAGAGAGAAGCAAAGTTGGGCTTTGTAGTTCACTTTCAGGATACCTGGCTTGCAAGGTGGGACAATTTGGTTAGTGTCTGGTAGAGCAAATCTTTGTACCAGTGTATAAGAACAAAGGCATGTTTTGTGCTGGTTGTAGTGAAGAAGCTGTCGACACATCAGTTAGGGCCACCAAAATGTTGGTCAATCATTGTAGAGGTGCAGATTGAAAAATCTGCTTTGAATTTAGCCTCTTCTCTCCATCAGAATAATGAACAGGACAGAACTGGTAACTAATGCTTACCCAGTTCTGTGGTGACTGAGTTGGTTTTTGTTTATGGTGATACAGTAATGTATGAAACATCCTGACTCTCTCCAAAATGCAGAAAATATTAATTGAATGTTTTGACCTTAGAAGTTCATTGTGAGCTTTAGCTCCCCTTCAGCTTGTTTTCTCTTTGTATTGGGAGAGCCACCCGAATCTGCTGAAAAATTCAGTGAGACTGTTGTAGCAGTAACAGTAGGAAGCTCCAGGAATAGTCTTTGCCTTTGTTCCACGCACATGCATTTGGCCTTCAAAGAACATATTTAGTGTTGTTATGATGCTTTTTTGTATCTCTGCTTTCGTTTCTTTCCCTGCCTTCCATCTCTTTAGCCCAAGGTGCTGTGAAGGTGCTGTGCAGCACTTGGTAACCTGACAACTGCTGCCAAGCTTGAGCCTTGCACATGTAGGTGCTGGCAGGAACAGAGACCTGGTCTGAAGGCAGAGTTCCTCTCCTCTTTCCAACTGTCTGATAACCCACTTCACAGCAAGGGCCATAACAAGAAAAAATACTGTTTGGACAGAAAGGTGCTTGTAACAGAGTTGTAGAGAGCCTTTGAATTGCCTATGGATCTTGCCATGCATCCCCAGCACATGTGAGGCAATTGCTTTATTGTTTTACCAACCCTTGGTGAAACAGGGGTCTTCTCTTTGTGAAAGTCACTAAAAGATGCTGTTTGAAGGCAGCTTTCACACTATGTCTGTGCTGTGGAAGGCAGTTTCTAGACAGGCAGAGTCCCTGTTGCAGGGCAGTCAGTGCACTGCTTGCACTTGGGACAGTGTGCAAGACGAGTAGGAAGCGGAGCCAGGAACTGCACTTACACGTCTCACTTGGAACACTACAAATGCAGAGATACTTTTTTTCTGTACATTATTATAGTTCGGCTTGGAAACAACTAAAATTATGGGTAGAACACACATTTACCTTTCTGTAGAGCAAAGAGAGAGACATACAAAAACCTCTGGAACAGGTGGAGGAGGTGGGCTGCTATGGGGATGAGAATAGAGAGAAGAATCTTACTGCAACTGTCACTGAATCTGCTATTTTTAACCTTGAAGATTACATGAGTGTTGATACAGCCATGCACACTTCAACCGCAGAGCAGTAGTTTTCATGAGGGCCTCTTGTTGCTTCCCCTGCACGAATGCTACATGGTGCAGGCAGTCCTTGCCATTCCATCTCCCGACTGCAATGCTGGCAATGTTAGCGGCCATGCTTTGCTAATCTCTGGAAGCAGTGAGTTGGTAGCTTTTAGCTGGATAAGAAATGAAGCATGCTGAAGAACTGGAGAGGTTTGGTTCTGCCCCTTGGTTGTATCAGATGCTTGTGCAAAGGGGGATTTTGCGGCGCGGTTGTCTTGTGATTCAGAGAGGTGGTAAATCCCTCTGAAAGAGCTAAGCACAGAGCGGATGGTAATTCTAGAGGCTTTTTACTCCTACACAGGGTGAAACAAGACTCAGTTCTGTTTATGCTACACCCTCTTGGCATAGTTTGCATGGTTTTACAGACAGAACCATGTAATAAGACAGATGGTTCAATAAGATAGTGCCAGGAGGCGAAGATGTGCTGTTTTGCTCCTCTTCCTGTGTAATAAGTTCTGTTTTTATGTACTACCATTGTTATGGCAGCATTCATCAGGTGATGGCTGTGTGGCAAGAAGGTTTGTTACAGTTGAAGCTCTCAGACAGTGTGTTCCCATGGGGCTTTTAAAAGTTGTGGAGGCTGGAATTCCACTCTGTTTTTGAAGCAAAATTGCTTCCCCCACATGTATTGTAGCTGACTAGACTATTTTCGCATTGCTGATTTTCCCTTTGTTCCTGGCAAGCACTCGTCTAGAAACCAGGGTCTGCTGTGCAGAGGTAACATCAGTGTGTAGCAACAGCAGAACAGGAGAGGTCCTCTCAGTTTTCCCCACCAAATCAAGTCTGATGCAAAGCACAAACATGCTCCAATGGAATTCAGCTTCTATAGTAACTTTCCAGTTTCTATTTTTTTACTGCCTCCCTGCAAGAAGTTACTCAGTTTCTGCTCAGTTTTTGAGCAAAAGAAGCATGGGAAAGGCAGTGGCTGTTCCTCCATCTAATGACTCTATCTGCAGCTTCCCTGAGCTCACTTGCCACCAGTCAGAAACATAACTTTACGAGTGCTCGGGTTGTATTAACAACCTGTAGATTCCTCTGTTGTCTGCTGGAAAGGGCTGGAGTTTTTTTGTTTAAGATAATATAAACAAAGTCTTTGAACCCACAGAGTTAAAGAGAAAAAAATCCTTTTATGGGAACTCTTTAGGGTTTTTAAATCTGGAATGGCTTAAAAGAAACATCACATGTCCTTGTTTGTGCTGATGTCACATGCATTACTCTGCTGCTTGTGGTATCTCCTTAGCATTGCCCTGAGGCCTCAGGGCGAAGTGCCAGCGAATATCCAGTGTTCTTGGCTCTAGCCAGCACTTCTATTCAGGGACGCAGCAGTCAGCTGGAAAGGAAACAGCAATGAAGTAACAGAAATGGATTTTATATATTTATGTCTCAAGCTTTCCTCCTCGTTTGTGGGTGAGGGTACAGTGCAGTTTTATAGTTTGGCTTCACTTTCATGATGAATGACTTTATAAAGACTCAAACCCAAGCACTAGCTGAACCGTGTTTATATGCCTACGTGCCTGTTGGAGTGCAACACTGAGTACACAGGGAGTTCTCCCGGTACAGACTGGTTTTGCCAGCTTCTTTTTGGGTGCCACGGGTCGTGCTCAGGTGGCTGACTTCAGTTCACACAGAGTTGTGCCTGCTGAGCTCTAGCAGCAATATTTGTGAGGTTAAGTGCACTTCAATTCAAATTGCTTTTGTTTTGGTTGAAGCGCTCTAAGCGGTGTTTGCATCCCAAACACAGCAGCTTTCCATCTCTTCGGTTCACCTCAGCTGAGAACACAGTGCGCCCTGTGAGAAAATGCAACAGTATTTCCCAAGAAACAAGTTTCTGGGGGAGGGTGTTGCTTTACTTTGGTTTCAAGCTAGGGCTCCCAGACTCTCCAGACCCAATGATACTCAGCAATAGCCTGACCGCACGGTCTTCCAGCTCTTGACAGTCCTGTCCAAAGGTCTTTTCTGGAGCAAGGACTCTGGAGACATTAAGACGTTGCTCTGTGATGGACTTTAGGTGCTGTTTTAACTTAAAGCATAAAGTCCTTCCACATCCTAGCACAGAGATCTCGTGCCTGGCCACTGGGGTGTGAGGCAGTGGGAGCTACGTAAAGCATAAACTGAATTGCTTGCTTGCTTTCTGAAAAACTGCGCATGTTAGAAAAACGGTGTTGTTTTATAGAATCAAAACTAAAAGTTTGTGTGACCTGACTTTCCTTACATGGGAGGGCTGGCTGTTGGATTAGCAGGGCTGCTAAGGAAAGGGGCTTGGACTGGGCCTGTGGGTCACACTGCTGAAAGATAAGTCCAGGATCCAAAGGGTTCTCCCCTATGTTATCTTAACTGAAAGATTTTTCTTTGGTTTTCTCTAGATACATTCTTATTGTAGCACAGAAAGCTGTTGCTTTAGCCATTGGTAACTTCCTACATATGATGTGCTTCTCCAAGTACTCCATGCACAGAGAATTGGCTTTAAGAATTAATGTTAATCTTCCTTTTTTATTTAAATTTTTGCTGTGTTAACAGAAGACATCCCTGTTCCACCGTCACAGAGAGTGAAATCCTCTCTTGTGTTGTGTTAAAAGCTGAGGGCAATCTCTCAGGAATATTCAATTTTGCTGTGTCATGAAAGTGCTGTTTTCGTTACGCCTGTATTACTGTTTCATTTTGTGGTTTTGTTTTGCCAGCATGAGGTACTGAGGGGTATGGTTTAGAGATTGGTGGGAATGGTTGGACTCGGTGATCCGGTGGGTCTCTTCCAACCTGATGATTCTATGACAGCGTACGGATCTAATCATGGATGTGCTTAAGCAGATCATCTCACACTCTGTAAAACATGAATGCATCCCTGTCCATAAATGAAAACAGTGTTGTTTCAAAATAAAATATTAGAGCATGTCTTCAAGATTGGCAAATGTCTGGGGGGATTACAATTAATTTTATTTTCTTCTTTCAGGCGGGAAAAAGCAGTGCTTTATCTTGAGTGTATTTCCTATTTTTTTTTTTTTCCAAGACAATATTGCTAGGGTCAAGATTGATTGTTTGAAAAGCACAGGGTGTTTTGGAGGAGAAGGGGAGAAATACCTAGTGAGAATAAAACCACAAAATGCTCTGGATGTTGGGTATCTGTGAGAACGTTTCATGGGTGAGTGTGTGGGAGGGAGCGGAGAAGATGATGGAGATAGGAGCTCTAGAAGTAAATCAATTTTTAGGAAGGATGTTGAAATGTGACACAGGGACCTTGGCCTGGAAAAGTTCTGTCACTTTATCTCCCATTTAAATGGAATGATTTTCTAAAATGCAAGGTCTGATTCAGTCACAGTTGGTTGGGCTCCAACCAGGGCTTGTGAAACACCTCAGTAAATGGTTGTCCTGTGTGTTTCCTGTCCAGGTTTGAATTGATGCGCATGTGCTGGCAGTACAATCCAAAAATGAGGCCCTCCTTCCTGGAAATAATCGGGAGCATTAAAGACGAGCTGGATCCAGCCTTCAAAGAGGTCTCCTTCTTCTACAGTGAAGAGAACAAGCCTCCAGACACAGAGGAGCTTGACCTGGAGACTGAAAACATGGAGAGCATTCCTTTAGATCCCTCCTCCACCCTTCAGCCCACTGACAAGCACTCAGGACACAAAGCCGAGAATGGCCCAGGCGTGGTGGTCCTTCGGGCCAGCTTCGAGGAGAGACAGCCGTACGCACACATGAACGGGGGACGCAAGAACGAGAGGGCCTTACCGCTGCCCCAGTCTTCGGCCTGCTGATCCTTAGACCCAGAATCTCACAGAAATAAAACACATTGGGGGAAGAAAGCAAGGAAATTACAATGTTCAAAAGCCTACTGTACCTCAGTGGATCTTCAGAACTGCCATAGCTGCACTTGGGAGAACCCTTTTTTCAGTAAACGAGTTACCGTATTTTTCTTTTTTCAATATGCAAGCAGATGTTTGTTTCAGTAAAGGACTCCATTCATGGGGGCACACAGTCAGCCTTTTAAAACTCTAATGTTAACACTTAATAGCAACAGAAAACTTGAGATCTGATCTCTCTCTCTTTCTCTCTCCCTCTCTCTCTCTGTCTCTTTTCTTTCTTTCTGTCTCTCTCTCTTTGCTTCATAATGGAAACATATCTGTGTGCAAGTTCAACCGTACAGCACTTTTATCAGATCAAAGATATCGCAGGCCAGGTGGCTCCCGGTACCTGTGTGAGCACCTGCCCAACACTGTAGGTCTTTATAAAAAAAAACCAAACAAACAAAAAAAAAAAAAAACAAACAAAAAAAACACACAGAAAAAATTTAAAAAGACTGGATTTTTAATGTTGCTCTTTAATCTTTTTAGGAACACGTAAAAGAATAAAAAAGGGCCATCATTTGTCCAAGGTTGTTACCATTTTCAACGCTGCCAAATTTTGCCAAAAAAAATGAACTCTATGTTATTTGTCTTTGTTTTGTTTTGGGTTTTTTTTGTAGGCATGGAAGGAGCACAGTAATCAACTGCTCTGTTTAAAAGAGATCCTGACCAATACGTTCGATCAATCATACACTGGTATTTAAGAAACAAATTAAAAATATCAAATTGTCAGCTCTTTCTTCAAAACTGGACAAAATGTGATTATTTTTTTTCTTGTGATGGAGAAGATAAAAGGATGGGCTAAAGAAATGGCCCTCCCTCCACCCCTGTCCCCATCCCAATGAATTCTGGACAGAACTGGCAGTGCTGAGCTAAACAAACATGCATTTTGTGCAAAAAAGTCAACCGCACGCCAAAAATGAAACGCAAAAGTGACCGGCAGAGATCATCATTGCAGCCTGTCTTCCTTCACAGGCTTGCAAGGGAAAAAACACCTAGAACCATAAATTGGAGAAGACAAAAAAAAGCAGTAACCGGATTCAAGTATACGATGCTTTGTTGACCTTTTCTCTTTATTATTAAGACTTCTCGAAGGGTCTTGCAGTTCTATGTTAGACCATGGATCATTTGCATACACATTGTCTTTTGTGTCACTTTTATAACTTTTTTACAGTTCAGATACTCATCTATATGTCTGTACAGAAAAAAAAGCTGCTATTTTTTTTGTTCTTTATCTTTGTGGATTTAATCTATGAAAACCTTCAGGTCTGCCCTCCTTCCCTTCCCTCCCCTCCCACTTCAATGAATTTCTTATGCTTTGTACTATAGTGTGTAACCTACTTCCTCCTCCCCAGGAACTGATACCTTTCATATGATTTGCCATGAACTGTTTAATGCCTTTTTATAAATACATTTCCTCCTTTTTTTTTAGTTTTATTTTATTTTATTTTATTTTTACTTCCATTAGTTGTTTTACAACATCTTGGCTGTGTGGGCTACAGAGCTTTTGAGGGGGACATGGAGAAAGAAGGGACGCCCCGCATGGAAACACTCTAGCAGTGCTGCGGTGCGGTGGTTTCGAACCCCAATTTTCCTTCCTTCCCACTAACCTCTGCCCAGACAGCATGCGAGTCTCTTACAGTGCAAGGCATGATACAAACTCAGGTCAGAAAAAAAAAAGGTTTAATATTTAGTACATTCTTGTTCAGTGTTGATATTCATTGTTGTACAAGGGTCCTGCCCCTCCTTCCCTCCCCGCTTGTTTTGGTTGTGGCACACATCCACCTCCCATTCCCACATGCTCCCCACACACGTGTATGTTTTTCGTTTGTTGGGTACAATGGTAGATACTGGGCTTTTGGGTCACTGATTTTTAAGAAGGCTCTCCTGACCCTCCCGCCCTGTGGACATGAGCTGCATCCTTAGGGTGCCCTCTGAACACCTGGCTCCAGCCAAGCCCAGCTCTTTGCCTTGTGGAGAGCACCCTGAGTTCAAAAAACCCAACCAAACCCACCAGGCCATTTCTGTGAGGCTGAGTGGAAAGCTGGTAGCTGGGGCCAGCAGCTTGGCTAGCAAACAGTTAAGTGTTGGCAGCTATGGGAACTTGTTGGAGTCCACGCTTATTGCTTAAATCATAGACCAAACCTGCGAACAAAAGTGAGTGAGTAGGCTTGTTTGTTCAGTTGCAGAAGCCTTGGTGAAAGGGGAAGGAGGGGGCATCAGAAAATCTACAACCAAGGAGTCATACCAGTTTCTCTTCTGACGTTAGTTAACAGCATCTAAGCCTTTGTTTAGCACTGATCCAACCAAATGATGGCAGTGAAGAGGTGGTTCTGGGATGGAAATATTTAAATCCTTGGAGTAAGAACAAAGAATTGAAATATACTGATTGCTAGTTTTGACTGGAGATATTAAAAAGTTTGTAATGCTTTTTGCTTATGTAGTTTAGGTCCCATTATCTTCTCTTGCCTCTGTCCCATAGTTATTTTTCCCCTTTAAAAATGAAAAAGACAAAAAAGTTGATTAAGAAGGTATTCTATGTAGGATTTTTTATTTATTTTTGTGATATCAGTTTCAATCACTGTAGAGATGCCCCATAATAAATTTAAATACTGAGATAAGGGTTTTTGAGTATGACAGGGGGAGAGTTGTTGATTTTGTTTTTCAAACATTTATCTACCTCACTCTTATTTTTTTATATGTGTGTATATACAAAAAGTACATCTCGCATTTCTCAGCAGTCAATAAATGCCGTTGATACTGGTAACCTCTCACTCCGTTATACCACATGCTCTAGGTTCTGGAGGGGAGCAGTCACTGCCTGGCACAAAGGGTCACTTCAGCAGATTTGCCTCAGTTCCAAGGAGTTTCTCCAATCTTTCAGTTTATATTCATTATTGAGGGGAGGAACCCAAGAGTTGTCTGAATTAGGGTGACTGCTCCTCAAGGAAACACAAAGGCGTTTTAATGTGCTGTTGCAGCAGTCCCGGGTCAGCCATGAAACTCTGCGGGTTTAGCTGAGCGGTGACATAGCTGACCCAGTAGGAGGACTTTAAATTCTGAGTATTTCGTGAAATCTCCTAGAGAAATGAATTGTTCACAACGTTTGATGGTCCAGAGGAACTGCTAGACTAAAGGGAATGGTCTTTCTGTGGAATAGGCTAAGTCATTACCAATGCCACAAGTACCAAAAAGACATTTAGCTGAATCAGCACCTAAAAATAAATTGGCTCAGATGACAACAGCATTGCTTTCTTGACCAAAAATCAGTTTAAAAACCTGTCACAGGCTGCCTGATGATACTATTACATCGAGTTCCTAGCTTTGGATTCTCTGCTGCTTCTGTTTCATGAGAGCACTGATGTTTATTTTTTCTTTTTTCAAAACTAACATGGAACTGATTTCTTTTAATGTGCCAGTAAAAAGTCAGTTCCCTTTTCTTCCCCCATTTATATGCTTCATAACTGTGGATTCTGATGGACCAGCCATCACATTTTAACTACCCTCTGACAGTGTGTAACTGGTTTACAAGCACACAGGACTAACACAAGCTTGCCATCAACTTGATGTATAGTGTTTCCCTTTCTCCAGCTCTGGCAGCTGTTCGTGCAGGTGTTGGTTGTGGTATCTGAACAATGTGGTGCTATGGCTACTTCGAGTTGTTCGTGGCTTTTTGAACATAGAGTGCTGTGGTTAAGTGCTACAGAGTTTGTCTTTGCAGAGAGTGTTTCTCTCTAGCCTTGAGAAACCAACAAAATCTGAAATTTTTTACTTGGTTGTTCTGGTTTTCGATTTTTTTTGTTAGGTTCCAGTGACCTTTTCGTGCAGTGACTACTCCCCTCTCTTGCACATACTGATTACCACAACTGGAGATCCTCAGATCTTTCAGCTGGCTAGGAGAGTTTTGTTAAAACTGTCCAAGTTAGTGGTTTTTATAATTGTATGTAGGTGGTTTTAAAATGCATTAGGAAGAAACACTAATGACGTAGCACCCTTCATGAGAAACATTTCAAAAAGCACTTCAGTAGAAGACAGTTACAGGACGTCATGTACGCATGTGTGATGACAGTCAGCTCTCCTGGACCAAACCACCTTCATGATACCATTGTGTTCTGTGTTTGCAGTTCAAGCTTAATTCCTGTTTTGTTCTGTTTGTTTCCATAGCTTTTTGTTGTTGTTGTGTTTTGTGCATTTTGAATAGCTTTATTCACATGTTTTTTTTCATGCAGCCTTCCCTTGGACAGTAAATCAGTTTGTTTGTGCATGTGAACAACTGAGAATTGATGTTGGTTTGATAGAGTCATAAGGTTTGTAGTGTTGTTCTTCCCTGAGACCACTGGCTTGTCTGGTATGGAAAATTTACTTAGAACTTCAGCTATGTTTGAATAAAGTCAAAGTAATCTGATTTGTTTATAAATTAAAAACAAAAGCCCACCCAGCCCTGAAAACCAGTGTTTTGACAAATGGTATCAAGATATTTTAATGCAGTAGGATAACAAATCGGCATCACTGTGGGAAGCAGGTGGCTTTGTTATTAGTGCTCGGCCATTGTTCTCACCTGTCTCGTGTATAGAAGCTGCTCAGCGGCACAGAAGGTGGTTTGGTTGCAAAGAAAGGTGACTCCTCAGTAAACCCAGAAGTGTCAGCTGTGTGGTATTAAGATGCTCTTTTGGGGAGCAATAAACTAGCTACAGAAGCCGAGCATGATGGAAACCATGAGGCCAGCCTGTGTGCACTGAGTCTTTCTCAGTGCGATGCCTCTGCTCTTTAAAGCTGGTTCTGAGCGATGTGTGGTTCTAGACATGTTCATACTGATGCTCCTCTTGATCTTTAAAAACAAAGGAAAGAAAGCTCAGTTTGTCCAGGAAAACTGGTCACTAGGTGGAACTGCTGTCAGCTCCTCTGGGAACTGCTGAGGGGTGTTTGGAACAACCCGAGTTGAAGTGAACAACACTCTTATTGTTGGTGTAACTCCATGCATATATATCTATATATACATATATATATATTGGCATATGTATATCTATTATATAGATATATATATTTAAACCCTCTTCATTCCATTAGTACAAGTAACACTTGTTTCCTGTTACTCTTATTTTGTTTGTCAACCGTGTATTTAATCACTGGGCTGATCAACAGCAGAGGAAGGTGCAAGGGTCCACTCCTTACTAACCAGTGATAAAAGCCAGATATTGCAACTTAACCTGTGAGCAGTTGTGCAGACAAGAATGTAAGAATGATGTGTAGAAACAATACTAGTGGCCAGGGGTGCTGAAGATACAGAACTATAAACAGGTAGGAGGGCTTTGAAGGATGCCTTGGTTCCCAAACTGGTTGTTCAGGGACCATGAACGGCCTCTGAAATTGAGTGTAGCCATGTAAATCGGAAATGAGACAAGTTTATGAAAACAAAGGACACAGAAATGGGTACTTACAGAGACACGGGGCTTGGCAGTAGTTTGAGGTGGTGTCCTGAGCTTGGTACGTGGGACAGCATCAGAGCTCAGGTATCGCAATTCTGATCGCTGGTACTTGTAAATAAACCTCCAGCCTTCCCAGCTGGAGTGGTAAATCCATTGTCAGGAGTTGAACGGTTGTTACCATGGTCGGTAGGAATTGGTCTCAGCTTGCAGCTGGTCTGTTTTGCAAGTACCTTAGGACTCTTAATGAGTCTGCGTGTGTGCATATGTGTGTGCTCATCTTTTCTTTTGTATGCGTTCCGTTGATTAGTAATCTATTAGCATTTTCAATAGGGCTTTTAAGTCCAGTAGATTACGGGTAGTCAGTTGACGAAGATCTGGTTTACAAGAACTAATTAAATGTTTCATTGCATTTTGTAAGTACATAGAATAATTTTATAAAATGTTTGTAGTTTATAAATGCCTAAACTATAAATTAAGGGCACTTTTCCGTGTCTGTGTATGGGTGTGTCTGTATGTGATCAGGTTTTGGATGGTACCAGTTTACTTAGCTGGCTTTACAATATGCCAAAAAGGATCGCTAACTTGGCCAACTCATTGCGTGTCCCTCTCCCCCTACCCGCCCAAGCTTTGTGTCCCAGTATACAGCAAGTGAATAAAGAAGTTGGAGAAATGTTCTGTATCTTCAGTATCCTGGTCTTCCAGAGCCCTCTGGTTGGGGTGGGATCATCTTAACTGGTCGTTTCACTTTACTGTCTAGGGTAATTACCATGGATTACAAGAACCTCACTGGTCAGGGAAACAGAACGGGTCTTGCTGCTACCCACTCTCACTGTGATGTGCAGTACCTGCTTGGCGGTGGCCGTGTGGTTGGAAGGACGCGACTGCATAAGAGAAAGAGGGAAGACAGTTTTTGTAATTGCTGTTGAAGATTCTTTGCAGATTTCTTATTGCTTTAAAAGTTCGTATGCAGCCTCTAGAGATGCTGAGCACCATTTGAAGCTTTGTTGAAATAAGCAAGGCAGGGTCCCTATTTATTTTTATTTAAGAGTGTTGAAGATCCCTTCCCCCTCGCTCCCCCTGATTCTGAGTGACCACATTGTGGAAGGGTTACAAGGATTTAGATACTGTTTAAAAATCAGCTCTTCTGTTTTCTGAACCAGTGAGGTTTGAGATGAAAGCATTGGCCAGAGTTTGTCTACCTCTGGGACAAAAATTAAACTAGAAAGTGCTAAGGAATGGATGCAGTTGCAAATACAAAATTTTCCAAGTTTTCTTCCTTAAATTTTTTAAGAGAAAGTTAAACAAATAACATGGCCAATTTATTACATAAAACGACTTGCTGTGTATAAATTATTCCTAAAGAAATTCCTGTGTTTATATTAAAATGAATCCGTAGATTAAAAAAAATTTCAAATGTTTTTGTATATTCTGTTGTAAGAATTTATTCCTGTTATTGCGATATACTCGGGATTCTTTACATTATGAAAAGAAGAAACTTTGTCTATTTTGAATGGCTGAAGCTAAGGCTCCTTTAGTTTCTCTTACTCTGCTTTTTTCTAGTAGTTTCAGTACTACATGATTTAAGTTAAATAAAAGAATTCTGTATGCATTTGCCTGTTTCTGAATTTGTTGCTCCTTACGTGAAGCAAGTACTGGTTAAAAAACTCAGAGTAAATCTGTCTTCTGCCCTTTTTGGCTGCATTTAATGGAGCTACTCTGGATAAATCTTGTTAGAGGTCATTATATTGGGTTGAAATCAAAAGTATCTTCATCCGGGGGCACCGAGCTCGTGGGGCCTTTCTCAGTGGGACTCTGAGTCCTCTTTAACAGTAGGTAGTTCCCTCGAATTAGGTAAGTTTGTTATTTCTTTGAAGAAAACATGCTTATTTACCCTTAGAGCAGTCCCCAGATGAGCCATTCAGCCATCCAGCATGTGGTTATCAATTTGCTCTGTCGGTTTTCTGAAAAGACAGTGGCAATCAAACCTGCATTGTCTTGGCATTTCCAGTTTTCTGATGCTCGTCATCGAGGCATTGACTGAAACAAGGCACAAGGGTGGCCCAAAGCTTCATCAGGCGTCCGTGCCATTAGTTTTGTCTGTTGTCCTTTTAACTGATGTGATGCTTGGGGAACAGGGTTTTGTCTCCCTGGAGAAATCCCAGGTGTTCACATTAAGCTTCTACTGTCCTGTTGTAGTGACTGATTTTGAAAAATACCTGCTAATTTTATCTTGTCCTTGCGTACCATGGTACTGGCAAGATGATCAAGGAGAGCGAGCACCGACATTCCCCGTGTGCTGAAGGGAAGTGCTGTTAGCCTCTGCCATACCCAACTTGCCTGGTGCTGTGCTGCTGCCTGTAGCTGTGTTTGAGGCACAGAGGAGCCAGGTGGGGCAACGGAGAAGCACAGGAGTCATCTGTCACTGTCCAATTCCAAGGTTTACAATTGGGGATCTCCTTTGGTTCTTGTCTTGTAAGTAACATAATGCACAGTAAGTAACACATTGCACAGTGCTGTGCTTCAGGGACTGCTGTTCTCTGGACAAGCTGGCATTGGGGTTTTGATGTGCAGGTCCCTGAACAGCCGTGCCCTGTCCTACTGGAAGACCAGTGTCTTTGTGCTGTGCTCTGTGGAAGAACTGCAGTGTTTTCCTTTGGGACAGGCACTGAGAATGTGGGGTTAAGTGGTGTTTTCAAGCAGTTGAAACTCTTAATTACTGATGGCATTACAGTTCCTGCTGGATTCCAACGTTTTGTTTACTTTCTTTTAAGTCATCCTGTGTTCCCAACCCATTTCTGATATGGAAACTGGCATCTGCAGCAGCTCCCTAGGACAGTAGTGTAAAACTCCACAGAACAGATCCTTACGTGTGTGTGTTCCACCGCATATCTACATTTTTAAGTGGGCACTTGGTACGGCTGAGCTATCCCTCTGGACTTGGATGGGAGCTGAGGGGCCCTCATCTCGTGCCGAATGTCCCTTCAGCTGTAAGCATCCATCTTAGATCAATAAGTTTCATTAATGTCCGTGTAATGACTGGAACCAGGATTAAGCATCTAAAACATTTCAAGTCCAGTTTCATGCTTTTTTAAATTTGAAGGAACCTTATAATTCTTCTCAATACAGACTGCTAATCATTTGTGTTTCCTCTCAAGCTTTTTATGTCTAAGAGATCTAAACAGTTGTTTAGGGGTTGTGAGGAAATTTCACTGAAAAGAAATATAAAATCCCTTACGTAGGGGTTTAAAGAAATCTCTAGATTTGCTCTCTTTAAGAGAGCAAGGAATTGCATTCTAAGAAATCCTTATCTATATCTTACATGATCCATCCTACTCTCTTTCTTCCCCACACTGTTTTAACATTTCTAAGATAATTGTCTGTAATGCTCTTCCTAGAAAGTCTGCTGTTACCGTTTTGGATAGTGGGGGCACATGGATGAAAGCTGCTCTTCCATTGCCATAATACAGAGAAGCGTAGTAGGTGTAATCGCAGATATACCTGCAATGTTAAGAGCAAAACAAAACCTGAAACCTGAATCAAGGAACAGTTAAGTTTGATTATATTTAAATATTCTTCAAGTAGCCAAACCAGATCTGGTTTATGAAAGCATTAAAAACATATTTCCTTAGTCAATAAAGGAAATGCTGAAATAAACCAAGTCTGAGAAACAAATGTTCCTTATCTGATGGTTTGGATTCTCAGACACCCACCCAGTAGGAACTTTAAATAAAAAATTCACAAGATGTGCGTTCTTTTCTAGGCTTCTGTGTGAGACAGGAACGGTAACGTAGCCAACTGGAACTACAACCGCGTAATACAGGTTTTGGTGCAAGTCATACACTCTCACCATGTGGAGGTTTTTTCCCCCTTGATTTTTAACTTGCAGGTCCAAATCCTAAAATTGCAGACCAAAATGAGCTGATTTTTATTTTTTAAGAATGAGACCATTTTCTGGTTTGTGTGTTTTCCTTTTAAATGAAAACTAGTCTAAGAGAAAATTGCTTCAGTACTACTAAAGCCTGTAGTGAGATCACAGGCACTGTTCTAAAGGTACCTGTAATTGCTCAGTTCATCAGTGTATGTATTTCATTTCGTATCCCTCCCAATTGGGGAAAACAGATTAAAATCTGCCACCAGTCAGTATTGCTTTCAGACTGTCTTAATAGCTCAGGTTTACTGGGGTTGTTAATCAGAGGGCATGCTATGTTGAAACTTGTTTCTTTTGGAATTTACAAATGCATGGAAAAATATCTACTGGCTGTTGTTTTTCATGAAGCTGCTGAACATAAAATTTAAATTTATCCCAGTTCCATACTTCTTCCTCTGAAGACTCTACTTCAAAGGGATTTTGATTGGAGGAAAAGTCATTTCAAAGACTCCTCAAGGTTAAATGAGCTGACTGAGCTACTTCTGCTTTTAATGCGAGACCCCAATATGCAATATTTACCTTCCTGCATCTCTGGAAAAGATTATATCAATCCCTTCCACTGAAATGTTTTTCCAGAGAGTCTTCATATTAATTGTAGATTCGATCTTTTCCGGGCCATCTAGCATGCAACAGCCACCTTCTGGGTGAAAACCACAGGCATCCATCTCTTGGTAGCCTTTGTTCTTCCCACACTGCTCCAGGATGATGATTGCTTTGGCGGATGATGCCAGCCCAATGTGAACAGTGAGCTGGTTTTTTCCCACCAGAGTGAATAATAGGAAATTAAAAATGAGACCTGTTTTTCAAAAACATGTAACGCAATAGCACCAAGCATTGTTTGAAATACGAGCTTCAAGGTAGGGAGTCTTGCTCTAGTTCATGCCAAAAAAAAAAGTTTGATAAGAGATTACAAATGAGAAAAAAAAAAAAAGACACTTCAGTCTGTTTCTTTTGCATCCAGTCAGTTCAGGACTTCAGAGCTACAGTACCTTTGTGCAGTTTACAGTGGATATTTCTTTTTTCCTTAGTTCAGCAGGCAGTTATGGTGTTTAAGTGGCCAAGGCTTAAAACAGTGTGCTAATAACTGTGTGCCTCAACTTTCAGTTTGAAACCTTTATCACAGTTTTAATAGCCGCTTTCCAGTGTTGTCTGATGCACACATTGTACAACACAGTTTGGGAGGTCTGTTTAAAGATCCACTCAGAATAATAATATTCATAAGTGAAGGGGGCAAATTGTGTAACTTTCTACTTACTCACCCGTGGCCGAAGAGTTGTCCATATCATGAAGACTTTATCCTTTGCTTTTTGGTAAACCACTGGCAGCTGCATGATATGGAGATTGATGTTTTTACCAAGGCCTCTCTTGGACAGCACCTGTGTTTACAAAGAAACCACTATGGACTTGTAAAAGCACTGGATTTCTCAGACTGCAATAAAGAGATCAGATTGATCCAACTGAGAAAACATTGACCCAAGAGCAGTGTCAAGCCATCTAAGCACGGTTCCTAAATGCTGGTCTGCAGTGAGATTCAGTAGTCCTGTGGTAGCTCTCCATTTTTGACTGATAGAGACTGAAATGTGGTGACTGATTTCCTCCTGTCATTTCCATGTTGAGCCACTGTTGCGTTTTCCAAAGGGACACGCAGTCTCCAATGGGTGGGAGTGGTTTTTGCTCGGGGATTGGTCCATGAGGAACCATGAAATACAGGAGGTCTCAGAAAGAGTCCACAGTTAAAAGCACTTAAATAGGCATCAATACAGGTAAGAGCTATTCCACTGAAAAATCTAGCAGAGAAATGCAGAGAAACCTGCATTACTGAGAGACACAATTGGGAGAGAATTTGCTTTAGCTGTCTGCTCAGGTGCCACCTGATCTGCTGGCTTGAACTAGTTCAGGTAAACTCTGCTGGAGGGGACTATCAGCATGAGGAAGGTCATATTTTGAATGTGTTTAATTTTTTAAAATTTCTTTGGTCTAAAATATGCTTCCCCACTAAATGGAAATGTCAGTTACTGGGATGTTATTTCCTGTCATTTATGTAGAGTTGAAGTTCCACACGGTACCACTTCCCAAAGGAAACAAAAATTATGCTGAGGATTGAGGTGAACGAACCAAGGCAGCCTTCAAAGGAGCAGATTGTCCAGATGGTTGGAAGATGGTCTGGAGAACAAATGTCACATGGAAATGAATTGAAATTATGTTGTCTGTGGAACAGGGCTAACAAACAAGGCATGAGCCTCCAAGCAGAAGGTAGTCTGCTGCAATGGCAGGAGGCAGGGGGAATGCATCGCAGGTAGAAGGCTTTATCCCGGGTAAGTAAAATGGTGGTTGACAATTCCCGTTGCATCCCAGCAGATAACTACCAAAAGAGGTTATAGATGAAGCTTCCAAGAGGGACACAGGCAAAAAGTCAGCAGCAGAGGTATGTGATTAGCCCAAGAAACCTCTAGCTTTTTATTACACGTCATTGTCTTCTCAAGCTCATTTCTCACTAAGGATACTCGGGCAGATGAGACCCACAGTTCTATGCTGTGCTAACTGGGAATTTTGCCCTTCAACACTGGCTTCCTATATAAACTGTTCAAATTTTCTTGTCAGCGGAAACATTGATTAGCTGTGCTCAATAAACTATTTGACACAAGCAAGGAAACAATGCCTGCAGGGAAGTAAACACATTCAGAGAACAGTGCCAGCCTTTTTTCCTCTGGGTGCTGACAGTCTTTGAGAGACCATTGCATCATCTTGCTTAAGAATGCTGTGCTGTGCCTTAGCTTCCAAAAAAAGAAAACCCCAGCTGGTTCACAATTAGCATTTTCTTTTCTAAAGCATCTTTAATTTTAATATTTTATGAGATTCTTCTTTTTTAACTGTGAGGCTTAGTGGATCCGACTACCTGTAACTTTGATAAAGATGGTGGAGACCCAGAATGATTGTCAGGCTCTTCTCATGCTCTCTGCATTGACATCCTATTGTCAGCATTTGCCATGGGACAAACACGCTGAAATATATTTGTGCAGGACAAAACCAGAAGCTGGCCAAAAGCAAAGGTCTGTGAATTTGTGCCAAAAGAAGATATTGCTATGTCCTAAGCAATTTCAGCATGTTGTCAGTAACGCATATTACTTTGTTGTCTAAGAATCCTAACCACGGGCTTTTCCCCGATTGAACCAGATGTTGTGCAAACATGGAATAAAGAAAAGGTTGTTCACTGTCTCAGCCTTAACCAAAACCATTTTTGCCTTTAAGGTGAGAGACTGAGGATGACTGCATCTGGAAACTAGAGCTCACAGTGGTGAGTTGATTCAGTAAACAAGCACCCGACTTTTGTTGTTTGAACAGCAAAGGAAACTTCAAAGGAGGACTAAAGTTTTGGAGGACTTCTTTGTGGGAAAAGTGGTTTAAAAGAAAGCACAAAGATTCTTTGTTGGGAAGTTCTTCTAAAAGGAAATGAAATACAGCATTATCAGCTGATGACCTTGAGTTGTTGGTGAGTTGTGTTCACAGTCCTGGTGCAAAGGAGTTGTAGCCCATGTTGTTACGCAGCCTTCCCCAAGATGAAGTGATTTGCAGAGAAAGGTTGAGCTCAAGTGTGCTGGTTGTATGTCACACTGGGTGTTAGAAGCATCTTGAACTTCTAGAGAACTCTAGAAAACTTCAGAGTTTGCCTGAGACCTCACTGATTTGGGTTGCCAGGAAGGGGAAGAAGGAACAGGGGCTGCCTGTGTTAATTTTGTGAACCTCATTCAGAAGGGCTGATGTTGCTGTGGAAAGAAACCCAGAAGTTACCAGGTGACACTGTCAGTCTGCAAGTTATGTCGCAAACAGCATTTTTTTTGGTTTTGATGTTTTTCGGTGTGTTTTTTTTAATCCTGCAGATACCTTGTTAAAGCTTTAGGGATGTAATAAAGTTCCAGGACAGAAATGAAGGAATTAAATAGCAATGTCTTCTTAGTTTCACAGATGATGATACTAAAGCAGAGAGGGAGAGAGACAGAGAGATTAAATGACAAATTTCCAAGGACCACATGGTCAGCGTCAGGATGAAAAACTGCACTTGGAGATCTGATCCTCATCTCCCAATAGCAAACATAGTTCCCAGAAGCAGTTGGAAATGTGACCTGTTCTTTGCACTAACAGTTTAATTACTATGAATGTTGTCACTCAGCTTATATTTGTGCCCTGTTAACTGGGGACTTTGACCTTGATGGTAGCCTGCCTCGATAGGTTATTTATCCGCCAAGTGCCAGACAGGAGTTTCTGGAGGAGAGACAAAACAAGGGTCAGATTGAGGGTTATTAGGTGAGACCATCAATCCGTAATATGGAATAAATAATTCAGGGAATCTGGGATTCTGAGGGTCCCACGTGGTGCTGAAGAACTAACACACCATGGTAACACAATGTAATCTGTCAGCAAATGCAGAGTAAATACTCGGTGGTGTTATCCTTTAGAGAGAATATCCTGCACTTCCAGAGTTAAAAGTGTAGCCGGTGGAGCTTTTGTGCACATTTTAGAAGGGTATTTCAGGTGAATGGAGGTATGAGGACAATGAAAAACTTAGTGAGGCAGGTTTCTAAATGAGAAGCTGTCTTCCTAGTGCTAGACAACCATGTTGGACCATGTGACAGTGCCTATAAAAGCTATGAAGCTTTTCTCAGTGACCCTGAATTCACAGGTTCACCTGCACTTTCAGATCCATTAGACTATCTTTGTCCCCGAACACTTGAGGGGTAGTTGTTGAGGAATGAGAACTCTGTGGACACAATGTTGATGAATGCCTGGTGTTGTCTGCCTATAAGTTGTCTTGTGCTGTGATGAGAATTTGGGTTCGTGCACAAAATATCTGAGTGGTACTCTTGGAAAACGATATTTTCATATTATAAAACTGGCAATGTGGGACAATGCACTATGACATACTATCAATAAGAAATCAAAGAATTCCGAATAAATATTCTTCCTAAACCATAGAGATCTGAAGAGTTTTATCAACATTTATCATCCGATTCCTGGGGATTTCAGAAAATGGAAATAGGCTTCTTCATCACAAAAGTAGTAATGAATAGTTAATTTATAAGAGAAATGATACCACACAACCATTTTTTTGAGTGCTCAGTGAAGGCATAGAAAGGATGCAACTATTGGAATGGGCTATGTGCTCAAGGGATCAATCTGTGATCCTCCCTACAGCAAGAAAAGATGTTCAGGAAAAGCACTGACCCCATCGGAAAGGCTGAGTAGAACAGCTTCTTAGGGAGAAGCTGGTAACAGGGATTTTAAGGAAGCAGTTGTACATAGCAGCAAGTATTTCTCACAAAAGTGAAGCCACAGATCTTTGAAAAGGACTTCATTTTAACACGCATGCAGGGCAAGACCGTGCTTTGAGAATTAGGTCTCTGGAACTTCTTACATGTATTTTTATGGGATTTTGGATGCTTTTGGTATAAGGACCCTCTGGGATGTGAACTCTTACAATTACACGTATCATCATTACAACATTGCTGAGAGCGCCATGACATCCAGACTTTTAGTAAAAACCATGTTCGCTTTGAGGTAATTGTTAGGACAGTTTTTGGATAATGCTACAAAGGCGTTAAGCCTAATCTGGTTGCTCAGTACTTTCTTAAGGACGACTTTAGGTGTACTCTTGCTTGGTTCTCTGTAAAGAGACTCAGCAGGAGGGATTTCTGTCACTTTAGTGATCCGTGCAGGATTTCCAAGCAAAGACAGGATTACTTCCAGATGTAAATACTAGATTTTGCTACCTTAAATCTGTGTGCATAAGCTTCTTGATGACCATAGGGCTACTCCTCTGAACAAGGCCAATGGAACAATATGATGACATTGCTATTTAGCTTATCAAAATTCCAAGTGCTTCCAGATTTACAGCAAATTTCCCTGAATTGTCTGGATTTTGCCAGAGGAATAGGAAACCAAAGCAGCGTCCCCATTTTGATACAAATTAATTCCACACAGAGGATGTCACATCAGAGCAAAGCGAATTTGTTCTCCTTCATACACAAGATCCGACCTCTGTTTCCTTATGGAATGCTGTAACCCTTGTTATGTAACTTCCTGGCCTTGCCAGTGCATGGCATTGTTACAGAATACTCATTGCTGCATCCTCACTTTAGGCTGTTTTGCTTGCAGATAAAGAATATGTTTTCTTTTTCTTTTCAGACTGAAGAGGATGGTCTTGCACCCCAAATTAGAACCAACACAAAATCTGGAAATCATGAACAAGAACATTGTCAGCTCACAAATATTTGTAGTTTAGGGCACGTGTGAAGTTGGAGTTAAGATAATTGATGGGTTTCCTATTATAATCCAGGTGTGGAAAGGTGTAACGGAAGTAGTTTTGTTTCTTGTTGGCCTACAGGGGTAACACCCCTCATTACTCTAGTGGGTAATACGTTTATTCTACCAAACATCAAGTTGCACTGAGCATTTGTCATCCAACAAAGCCACAATAGAAAATATGGGTTGGTGGAGTTGCTATAGCTTTGGTCCTTGGAAAAATGTACGAGCTCCTTGTTTGTCAATCATCTTGGCTTGACTACACTTCATTTTCAAGACAGATCTTCAGTAGCTGTCACCAACTTGTAATATGGTTATAGCCCTGTAGAGTCATCTTTCTATCACTGCTGATACTTACAGCTACCTTTTCATTTCAGTGAAGAATTTAAATATTTATGGGCTTATTTCAGTCTTCAGAATAGAACGTAGTCCTTTTGGTTTGTTTTACATGTCGTGCTTTCAATTTTTATATACATTCATGCATACATACTGTGACCTTTCAGGTTTTCGTTTGACCTACAATAAAGTCCTAACCTAGTAAAATATTAAATTGTAGCAGACATACTGGTACATACAATGGTTAGGTTTTTATTTTGTATCATTTAAGTCATAGAAGTTTATGCTAGAAAAGTTTATGCTAAAAGCCAGATATTCAAACCACTACTTTGTATCACCCAGCTAAATTTATTCTAATATGCAGATTTAGGAAATAAACAGGAATTTTCAAGACTTCATCTTAGACCTGTTACTGCTAGCCAAGGTGCATGGGTGGGAAGAAATCTGAATGACCTTGTTTTCAATTTTAACTGTAGATTTCACTGTCATTTGAAAGCAGAAGCCAAAGCTGAGATGAAAACTTAGAATTGGCATGCTTTAGGTTTTGTGTTTCTGAAGTAGGCAGTAAGGACTCAATAGGCAGCTACACTTGTATGAGAAGAAAACCACTTCACACAGACATGATAAGATGAGCTGTGGCATGAGATGATCTGTATATTGAAGACAGGAAGGCATCTTGGGTAAAAAAATACCCTTTTTAAAAATAAAGAATAATATTTTGAAAAGTACTTAAATAGCACCAAAAATCTTGGAAATAAAATGATGTTTCACCTCTTAATTATCTTTTTTTTCCCATGTTTGGAGTCTGCTCCATAGACACAATTCTGTCATGAGAAGTAACTTTTTTTTTAAGAGAATGGCAAGCCTGAAAAGAGTTTGTATTGGAATCACAAATAAAACAGTTCCCTCCCTTTTTTAATGCTTACCTTCACTGCTTCCCAGCTAGAATTAACCAGATATTGTCTAAAGGGACCAAAACCTGAAAAGAAAGGAAGGTACTTTTAACCTATGCCCGCTCTTCATTTGTAGTTTAGGTGTCAACATGTATGCACACATATTTGTTCTCTATCTTCATATTTTTAATTATGGAGGCTGATTTTTTTAGATAGGATTTAGCCATTATAACACTTAAGGGAACAGGATGTTTAGTTTTTATATACAATAATATAAGAACTAGTCCTGCAATCTTCGTTCATATCAAGGCTTATGAGATAACTGAAGCTGGTAAATGTACTGGAGTCAACAGAACAGATCATATAAATGACTATTTTGGACAAGGATCATCATCCATAGAAATCTCACTACTAAAAGAGCTGATTTATTGCTTAAAAGAGCTAAAATATTGCCAGGTCACAGTCAATGTACCATTTTTATTATTAAATCAGATTAAGATAAAGATATGCATATTTAATGGCAATGTTTGAAAGAATAAAATCTCCTTTACTTTTTTCCCCACAGTAAAAGAGGGGAGGAAAGGGAAAAGGGCCCCTTGAGTCCAAAGTACTACATTTAATTTTATGCATTCTTTTTTTTTTTTTTTTTGGTCAAAGACTTTTTTAAATTAAAAAAACCCTAACTTTGAGATAGATGGACATTTTGTCATGAAAAAGTTTGATGGAAACCCCTGTCTTTATTAATCACAATTACTGTTCTCAATCCAGAATGCTGCCAAGTGTTAGATACTGGGTGGCAGGAAAATGAGTTTGTGAAATTATTTTAATGCTGTAACTCTTAAATATTTAAAAATCCTTAAATGGACAAATAACTACTTGACAGCATATGACTGCTATTTTGCAGAGTGAAAGGTACTTGTATGTGGGGACAATTAAGTCTAAATGCAGGCTTATGACAGCTTAATTAATGCTAGACTTTGAGCATTTCTTAATTTGTTAATGCTTATTTCATAACTGCTCAGTCTGTTCTCTTTAATATTATGAAAAGCCTGATGGTGCTAATGTTTTTGACAATGTTTTCCCCAGTTTTATGTATATACTATGGGGAGGGATCAAGGGAAAACAATATTCATTTCATATTAACAGGGAGCATAAAACCTTACTAGTCCCACTCTGCTTCTGGAGCAAAATTAGGGTGATGTCTCCTTTTCAAAGCTGCAGTTGCTGTGTGCCTTTGGTTACCTGTGTGTGCAGAATTGTAAAATTACACTAAAATAATTAAACAGTTCACAATGAAATTAATGTATCTCAGTGGCGGCTATAACTAAACTACTGCTTAGGATAAAAATTGCCCTATGAAAAGAAATGTCCAAAGGTAAGAGGGTTTTGCAGCACTGAGATACTTGCAACAACTTGAGAAACTCACTGGCTGATTATTATTAGGGACTATATAATAAACTCGGCTCGCTGCCAGCAGTTTTATATCATAAGCAGGTGAAAATGTGACAGAGGCATGCTGTGATAATCTCTGTAACAGCTTAAAGATGCACCTGTGTCTTTAACAGGACACACTAGTCTAAAACCACTTCAACAAGTAAATTGCTGCACCTAAATGGCTATCTAAGGGAAGGAAAAATCTAATAAGGTGCTAAGAAATGTGCCCATCAAGGCTATGTGCCATAAATATCATGGAAGAGAACCAGACTGTCAGCCTTTTAAGAGGTTAGCAAATACCTCTTGTTTTCTTCTGCAGTTCCATTCAGTTTCACTGCAGCTATGTCTAGAGCAAGACAAACTAGTTCTGCTCATCTTGCAGCTATTCTAAAAAAAAAAAAAAAAAGTGTTTAATTGAAAACAGCGAGATGCAAATCTCTTTGAAGTAGCTTCAACCTCATTCTTATGTCCTCAGATGACCTGCGGTGGAAAATTATCCAGCAACTCACATGTCAAGATATGTATAATGATTGCCTTTAGATGAGCCAGTGGCAACAAGAGGAATTGTGCATAGCAGCATTCCTTAAGAGCTTTAACCTTTTAAAGCTCAGAAGTCTCTAGCTGGTGGTTCTACCACTGTGATTCAGCAGCAGCTTTAGCCAGCAAGAGAAACTCCAAATTTGGTCCCTTGTACTGCATGTTCAGGCATGCTCCTTTGGTATATTTAAATGTAATGGTCTAGATTAGCAGTGATGAGGCAGCATCTCCGGTTTAAATCTCCCTTATCTTGCCATGAAACTGAGACCCTGAAGCTTGCCATGTGTTGCTCTAATTCTGGATGCTGACTATGTGACATTGTGATGCAACCTGGTCTTATTGCTTCAGAGTTTCTTTTGGGTAAGCTTTATCTCACACTAGCCTGCACTGCCTTGAGCTATGTGGTTTGGATCAGAGAGAATGTCAACAAAGATTAAAACATGGAGAGAATGAACAACAAACCACACTGGATGGCAGTAAAGAGGGCAGACTGCAGTCTGTTTCCTGCAACATGCATCTGATTTTCTTAGGAAGGCACAGCAGCAAGTTATTTTCCATTTGGAATCACTAGTATGACCATTTGCTACTGTTTTGCCCTCCAAGGAATTGTTTATGACCAAGATCAAGCATGTGTGCATACCATCTCTAGCTAAAAGAAGAGTAAAATAAAAATCTTACCTGTTACAACTACAGTGCTGGAACTTGAATCCATGAAATCTATGTTCCAAAAGAAGAAATCTTGTCTTTCAGTTCCAAACAGTATTATAATTCAAGTATTTGTGGCAATCTACTTCTTCTGGGGCACCTTTTTTCTTCAAACTGTAATGTGTCTGGAATCACATGACAGGGATGATTTGGGGTTCATGTAACTTTCAAAGCAAAAATTGTTACGTCTCCGTATTAAATATAGAAGCCTGACTGACCAGCTGACTGACTGACTGGGACTGCCCCACACTACTTTTCCTTTGTTCGGGTATGCAATAGTATTTAGGAAGAACAGGAGAGGCTTAAAGAAACTTCTTTTAAAACATCCAGCAATATTTTTCTTCATAAACCTGTTTATTTACAAGTAAACCGAAAATTATTTGAATCAATTTTATTATATCTCTACGGATATTCCATTTTTAGCACAGTTATAATTCAATTTAATAGTAAGTAATGACCTATCCACAAAAACTTACCTATTTCCACTGTTCTTAGGTTTTCTTATGACTTAAAAATCTTGGGGGGTACTTTGCTGTTCCTTTTCATAGCAGTTATCAAATTTACTAATCTTGATCTCTATATAATGTTCTTTATAGAGTCCAAGCACTGACAGGAAAATGTTTGTATTTGCTAAACCAAAATATTTCCTCAGTAATATCCTTAAACAGGCAACATGTTATAAAAATCTCACTCCAACTTGCAAGGTCAAAGGAACTCTGGAAGCTGGGTTACAGCTTGCTGAAACTAGCTAGTTTAATAGCTACTCTGTCTTCATTAAACTGAAGCATGAGGACCATCAGGGGGCCTGAAATCAAAACATATGCACATTGTCACTGCCCGAAACAAAAGCATATGAAAGTTCTCTTGGGGATTATAACTATGTGGGCAGAGGGTTTCACTGGGTCTTGTTTTGAGTAGGAAGTGTATGTGTGTGCATATGAGAGGGAGAAAGATGCTAAGAATAGAAAGCCACTACGTAATCTCAAGAGAGCTGGTAATTTTGAGACCTTATGGAAAAAAAAAATCTCTGAAGAAACTTCTTGGTGGTGGCTGGATGGGGTTTGGAGCTGTGAGCTGTGCTTGTCATTTCAATCTTCCTGTGCTGGGACAGAAAAAATTTTGTTGATACTTTTAAATAAAAAGACCCCGATTCCACCATCCATTTCTTCCTCTGACTAATACAACTTGCAAAACTAACTTTTGCAGGCTACTGAGGCTGAAGAAGCAGCTAATATAATAAACACAGAATTCTCTGCAGCTTTAAATGAGGCAAAATCTGCCACTGACATCAGTGATTTTAATCTAAAATTGTACAGTTTCATTCTCCTATGCCAATTAAGATTTTTATGAATGCATTTTTCTGTATGATCAGTTGGTAAAACTACTCCTATGATACTGAACAGGACAAAGATGCAACAGACTTCTCATCATTATTTCCAATTTGTGTCTTTTTTTTTAAAAAAAACCAAAACAAATCAACACAATGCTTGGTAGATATTATTAATTTTAAAAAATACACCTAAGTACAGGGTAGTCTACTGAGAAAAGCCTATACAAGGAAGAAAACAAGATTTAAGGTCTATAATTGCTTAATTAAATTCCTGCATGAGAAATTACATGCGTGTTCTCTTTGGGACATCATAGGTGCTTTATAGATGTACATGAGCGTTATTGCTAGAGTGTGGTAAAATATTAGGCATTTTATTAGATCTTCTTGCATAGCATAGATATGTTAGATCTATGGACTCTGAAACAAGCGTTTGGGCTGCTGTACAAGTTTCCAAAGTGTTCACACTGGTTAAAGAGAGTAGAAAAAAGACATAGACCAAGGAAGATTATTTTACTTAACCTTCATGAAGAAGCTGCTAGAAATTTTTTTGAGAAACAAAAAACCTCAAAAGACTTTTTAATGATTCATCAATTAAGCATTGCCCTCAATGGTTAACTAGTCCTTTTCCATAGAAGTTTGCTGATTTGGTAGTAAAGATTCTGTGATCCCTCCAGTGTTGTTGTACATGTGTGCAAACTTGGGAAAAATGCTCGTGTTCTGAATAAACAGAAAAAATAAGGAATAAAATAAAAAATAAGGAATATTAAGTGCACTGAAATTAATTTTTGCACTAATTTAGTTGATTGCTTCTTTTCCCAGGCTTTACATGTGTGGTATACTTTGAGGAATAACGCATGTTTTGCAGCTGCATTTTATTTCTGTAATGGGCAGAAAATAAAGGATATGGTAGCTTCAAAAAAAATATTCTGCTTAGGTCAAAATTCTACTAAGAATTATTTTCAGAAATGAACATTTTACTTTCCCCTAACTTTTCTCCAGCAGAAGTTGAAAGTACTCTTGATTTTTTTTCCTGAAAGTATGATTATAGCTTTAGCATTAGTCCTTGCACTGGTGTGCCCAAAACAATAGATACCCAAGTCACTGGATATTTGAGATCTGTGTACATTAGTCTCCCCATCTATAATTAAGAAACCAAGCCCAGGATATTTGAAGGCAAGTCACAGACACAGCTGACTCAGCTAAACACTGGTTGTTTTTCTTCTTGCTATACATAAATCTGATTGGCATGGCACTCAGCTTGAGGTACAGAAGAGATGGATGCAACTCAGCTATGCAAGCCCTGGTTATCACCTTGAATATCTTTCTGTACAGTTGTCTGATACACTTAAAAATCAGGTGAACTGCTGAGTAAGAGAAAAACATATTTTCTGCAGATACATTCTGGCCACATTGCAGAGCTGCCAGAACACTGCTCGAATAGCTTTTTAGTACTGACGGTAACAAGAACTGAATATGGCCCTTCATTTAGAAACAGTCTTTTAATTTTTATCTTTTTTTATGATTACTTACATACAGATTTCTTGTTATTGGCAGGCACTGACCGATGTTTTAAACTATTAAGTGGAATTGTTTAATATATTCCAATTTTTATCTCAGCTGTTCAACATTTAATGAGAGGGGGGAGAAATCAAGCTGTTATGCTATTTAACATTAAACTGTAATGGGACTTGAAATAGAAATTTCAGGATCTAACACTATATTTCTTTTCCATCCTAATAAAAATAAACCATCCTCGGGAAAGGCCGAAGCTAGTCTTCTGACAGAAGGAATGCAGTGTCACAAAAAGAGAGGATACAAACATTTTGGCTCACTGTTCCCTGTGGACCAATGCTGCTTCTATAACTAACTCCACTGAAATGGAAAATGGAAAAGTGTAATGGCAATCCACTTTTTAGACAGAAAGCATTATATAGTTTTTTGTCACTGCCTTATTTATATGAGATCCTCTGTAATTGATTCTATCAGCGTATATCCAGTGCTTAGCAATAATGGGGAAAAAATGACATAGTATATAATTTAAATGTAGCCAAACTGTTGAGTGGTTGTTATAATTTCAGTTCTGGTTGTCTTGTGGTATTAGCAAAAACTAACTGCTGTGTACAGACAGATTTTTTTTTTTAATTTTATTTTTAATTGTTCGTAATAGTTTAATGCGGGGAGGAAGTACTTCAGCAGGAGAGCATGCAACTCATGCTCACTGGGTTGCTCTTGTTCAGGCAACTTTTTCCATGTACAAAGAGACTCTGCAAGCAGGATATGCACCATGTAAGCAATTATTTATCGGCTAATATGCAAAATAGATAGCTAGGACTAACAAATTACTATGCTAAACAGTGATATGCTTACCACTTGTGGTAAGAAAACTGGAGAGTCTTAGCTGGCCAGGAAGTTTCCAATATGCTGGGGAAAGCTAGTCTCTGCCATTTGTTAGTACTGGCTGATCAGCATCACCGAGTTATCTTTACAGTCTCTGCTTTCTTTCCTTCTGTATCTTTTTGCTTAGTCTTCTAACTGCTGTAAGCACAACAACAGTGCTTCTGTGACTTTAGCTTCTTGTCTTTCTTGGTTTTAGCTAATGTGCTTTCTCACAGCTTAATGACTTTCTCAGAAAAACTCAGGCTTGGCCTTGTGACAACACTGCATCAAAGTAGGCATTGGACTATAGCACAGCCAAACCTCTGAGCTGAGAGTGACATGAGGAGTGACGGTACTGAGCTTCAAGGGACCGTGAGAATGTGCTGAAATCCACTGACACGCTGTAAGGTGTGGTTGTGTGACAGCTGCCTTTTTGAGAACATCACTGTGTGGCGCTGAGCTCACTTGGTCCTGTTGAGGAAAGAAAATGCAAATTTACTTTGTTTTTAAAACATCTGAAAGTAGGGGTAAGCCCAGGGGGAGTTTTAGTCCCTGTGCAGACAGGCAATGGAGTATGTAATAATAACATGGAGCACTGGAGGCACTGTCTTGAAACCTTGCATCCAGGTCACAGTGGTGTTCTGGGATGGTAAGTTCAAAGGTAGCATTGCTTATGTGCAAATTTACTGCTATTGCCATGTACTTTTCCCCTCACATCTTTCACTTTGATACTCATGTTTGCTATTTAAGAAATGATTAAGCGATTGTACACTCTGGGTACGAAGGCTCCCAGGGTCAACACCTGGATTCTACTTTCTTATTCTGACAACTGCATGTTTGTTTTAGTCTCTGTATCTCAATTTTATGGTTTGTAGTAATGAACAGCAGGCTGCTTGTCTAGCTTTTCCCAAAGCCTCTTCCACACTGACAGTGATCACTGCACCTCATGGCTGAAAAATGCTGTTAAAATCACACAATTACAGAATGACCTGAGTTGGAAGGGACTCACAAGGATCACAGAGTCCAACTCCTATCCCTGCATAGGACAACCCCCAAATTTACATCATGGGTCTGTGGGCGTAGACCAAATGCTTCTTGAATATTGTCAGGTTTGGCCCTGTGACTGCATCTCTGAAGGGCTCCACCACCCTCTGGGTGAAGAACCTTTTCCTAATATCCATCCTAAAGCTCCCCTGGCACATGCAACATGCCATTTCCGTAAACTTCTGTAAAATGTCATTTCTGTACTTATTTTTGCTCATAAGCCTTTTGCTTCTGCTGCCTAAGTGTAAGGAAACTGGCATTAGCTCCGTGGCTTCTCATTCTGGGCCCTTTAAATGTGGGATTTGGCACTTGAGTTTGGAGTTTGAAGTCAGTATGGGTTTGGATGAGGCTTTGAGCAGCCTGATCCAGTGGAAAGTGCCCCTGCGCATGGCAAGGGGATGGAATTGGATTTGGTTTAAGGTCGTTTCCAATTCAAACCATGCCATGAAGCTGGTGAAGGGGCTGGAGAAAGACGCCTTATGAGGAGCAGCTGAGGGAACTGGAGCTGTTTGGGTTAGAGAAAAGGAGGCTGAGGGGAGACCCAAGCAGCTGTACAGCTGCCTGGGAGGAGGTTGTAGCGAGGTGGGTGTTGGTCTCGACCTTCTCCCAAGCAACAGGACGAGAGGCAATGGCCTCACGTTGTGCCAGGGGAGGCTCAGATCGGACATCAGGAAGAATTTTTTCATCGAAATTGTTCTCAGGCGGTGGCTGCCCAGGGGAGCGGTGGCGTCCCCATCCCTGGAGGGGTTTAGGAGACGGGTAGATGGGGCGCTGAGGGATCTGGTTTAGTAGGGGACAGGTACGGCTGGGCTGATGATCTCAAAGGTCCTTTCCAGCCCACCGATCCCGTGATTCCCTGGCTCTGGCACCGCCGCCCCCAGGATGGAGCCCGCGGGACGAGGTAAGAGGGGAGGCAGGACGCTCCCAGCTCCTCCTCGCCGCCTCCCCGCTCCTTTCGGCTCCCCCGGGGGCTGCCCCGAGGGCGAAGCGCCCCGAAACAGCGAGATTTTCAGCAAAACTTTGCTGGGTGGCTGCGCCGGGCGAGCTCGGGGCTCGCAGCGCCGCGGGAGGCGCTCACTCCCGGGACAGGCGGAGAGCGGGGCCGGGGCAGGGGGGGGGCGTCCCTTTTCCCCATACAGGTGACTCCTCCAGGTTTTAGGAGAGGCCAAACCTGTCCTGAAGCAGAGAGGAACCGGACCGATGGCTTCTGTCACCTTTGGGTCACAGGTGGATCGCAGAAGGGATCCTAAGGATCAGGCGGTTCCAGCCCCTGCCGTGGGCGGGGATAGGTTCCACTCGGGTTGCTTTCTGGGTGCCTATTTCCAGCTTGCCCAGACCTTAAAACAAGGGAAATATTCAATATGTAGCAGGAGCTGCACTGTTTGCTTTGTTATTTCTTCAGTCTCTGCGTGTTTTGCAAGCTGAGCCCTCGAGTTTGGTACAAAACGAGAGCAGAGCAGAATTCTGTGAGGTTTCAGCTGTTCAGAATCCTGGAATCAAAGAATGGTTTGGGTTGGAAGGGATTTCAAAGCCCGTCCAGCTCCAACCCCACCCCTACCGTGAGCAGGGACACCTCCCACTCGATCAGGTTGCTCAAAGGCCCATCCAACCTGGCCTTGAGCACCTCCAGGGACGGGGCAGCCACAGTTTCCCTGGGCCAGAGGCAACCTGGGCCAGGGCCTCCCTACCCTCAGTGCGAAGAATTTCTTCCTAATGTCTAATCTAAATCTTCCCCCTTCCAATTTAAAGCTCCTCTCCAAAGCCTTATTCCTGGTGTGTGTTTGCAGGTCTTGGTGAAAGGCTGCCGTCCAAAGGCCTGTTCCCAGTGTGTCTTGCAGCACAGGTCTTTGAGTTTGGGACTGCAGGAGCTAAGTACTTGAGAACTAGGAAAGAGCAGAGGGAATACCATATCAATACCCATCTTTAAGGGCAAGTCTCAGGCAGTACCAGCAAGTGTTTACCCAAACTGAGCAGCAATATTATTTAACAAAAGAAGCATGGTTTAACGGTTACAAAAGGAGCAGTAAACACGTTGATTCTTGACCACAAAAGAATAATTAGTTGGATTGTTTTGGTGTGGAGATGAGATATAAAAGGCTTTCTGTACTGCTGAGTACTTACCCTTTTTAAAGAAAGTATTCAGTATATACTTTCTTTCCTGATCATGAGATGACTGTAGCAAGAGAAGTACATAGTCTCTAGTGATGGATTTTTAGGTAAAGAAGCCCCTCCCACCTTTTAGCAGAAGTTAATTTGCTGGTGTATCTGACAGTAGGCAAAGAGGTGCTCTGCCTAGCAGAGGCGGACAGAGAGAACTCAGCCATTCAGTGCTGGACAGACTTAATACTTCTTTGAAATGAATAAACATGTTAGTTTCCAAACAGCAACACTCATAGTGCTTGGTACAGATTTTAAGATGGGTGGATCTTCGGCTCATGCTCCACCATGAATTTCCAAGGGAATCTGGCGTGTGAAGTGTTCCTGGTTTATATTTGACTAGGAGCACTTCCAAGAATCTCTCTGTTCATGCACTTGTTTGGATAAGGGCCCATTGCATCACCTCAGTTAGCTTTTGCACTGCTTTTGCTCCTGTTCTGTTTTTATACTCTTCCTTCTTAATTTGTCACGCTAGCAGGTAAATGGAGAGAAAGTGAATTTATCTTCTGAAACTCATTTTAAGTTGCTGCCATTTATATAAAGCACCTACTTCATCCCCTTCTGTAAAATAGTGATGTTGTTCATTAGTTCCTCTAGCTGATCATGGCTAAATGCGCCGTAGTCAGATTGCTCTTTTCCCCCCCTCCATCAACCACTTATGAAAGTCGAACATTCATAATAATGCTATTGAGCTTTTTTTGAGGTCTCTCAATTCTATTGATGTTTTAAAATAGAATATTTCTAGATGAATGGGACTTGTTTTTTCATGCCCAAGCAACCATTGTACTGTTGGGCACCTCAGTTAATGTCCACATTTTTCCCCTGACTTTTTAATTACTCTCAAATTGGATGTTTAGAATAGTTCTTCCATCCCTTTGCTTGTTTGAACAGATGCTATTATTTCTACATATTGTGTGAAGTTTTATCTTAGTTATTTAATTGGATCTACCAGTGCTTAAAATAATTCTGGAACAATTTGCAATAGATTGAATATACAGCATGCTTTAAGAGTATATTTGAGACAGCCATTAACTCTTCTTGTGCAAATGGTGTTTTTCAGTTTATGTTGTGCTGTGATTGAGATGCTACAATCTCATGCTCTTGAGGTCTGCACCTTTATCTGTTTTTCATTGACAAAGATTGCTTATGCTTCTAGGTTTCTAAGCTCCTTCATTAGGTCCTCATTAAACCTTAAAATTGAGAAACAGACCAGCTGTTGACCTGAGATTTTAAATGTTTTAAATTTGTCCTTGTCACAAGTTCTTTTTGATTTTAGAGAATATTGAAAGTCAGTTTTGTATGTGCTAGCGGTCTAACAGCAAAGCTAAGAGAGACGTTCAGTGAGTAACAATGTATATACAACTCTGGAGCCTGAGAAATAGTCACCAGAAGAGAAACCTGTGTGTCTAGTTTAACAATTGCACTAATGAAGCCTTAAATTTCCATCTGTCTCTCTAGGAAGATGGAAATCAACCTGCCTGCTATGAAATCCATGTTAATCAATTTACAGGCAGGAGGTCAGTAGCCTGGAAGGTAGAATCACAAAATTCAGGTAGTGTATGTGTGCTATATATCATAGAATCATAGAGTGATTTGGGTTGGAAGGCACCTTTAAAAGACATGCAGTCCAACACCCCTGCAATGAGCAGCAACGTTGTCAACTTGATCAGGTTGCTCAGAGCCCCCTCCAACTTGACCTTAAATGTTTCCAGGATGGTTGATCTCTGACCTCTCTGGGCACTTGGCAACCTGTACCAATTTTTCACCATCCTCATTATAAACAATTTATTTGTTATAGCTAGTCTGAATCTTCCCCCTTTTAGTTTAAAACCATTACCCCTGGTCCTATCGCAACAGGCCCTGTTAAAATCTTTGTTTCCGCCTTTCTTGTAAGTGTCCTTGAAGTACTGGAAGGCTGCAATTAGGTCTCTCTGGATCCTTCTCCAGGCTGAACAACCCCAGCTCTCTCTGCCTGTCTTCATAGGAGAGGTATCCTATCTCTCTGATAATTTTTGTGGCCCATATATGATGAATGTGGCCCCCATCTAGAAAATCTACTCAGAACCCTAAGATGAGACTGATCGTGAACCATACTCCTTTGACATAACTAAAATCTCATGTATGCAACAGGTAGAATTTTATTCAAACTAAACAGTGCATCTAAGAGGTAACAGCTGTCATAACCTTGCTTCCCATGCTACAGGTAAGGCAAGTTAATTAAACCTTGCTTTCCTTAATATAAATACATAGTTATAGCTTATAAGGAAAGAAATCAGGAAACAAAATCCTAACTATTTCCCTTAAAGAGTCTAAACCCCAGCAAATAAATCCGAGTCTTTTTCCATAATAGCGTTGCAGTGAATACACTCCTTCCCCTGGGGGAAAGTATGAGAAAACAAACAACACAAGAGAAAGTCTAGCTGGTTTAAATTTGCAAGTTGGAGGAGCGCAGACATTATGCTTGTATGTTATAGGAGCCCACGTAGAACAGGCTGGTGTGTATTTTCCATGTTGTATAATGCTTGTGTACTGAGAAGTTCCCAAACACTTTGCGTGACAGTTCACAGTTCTACTGTGTTGTCTTTGTAAAATGATTGTCAGACCTTTAGGCTGCACATATCCTAAGTAACCTGTGTCCTACTTGGTTACTGAGAGGTCTGTGGATGCTTAAAAACGTTGTGTTCGTAACCTTTCAAACTGCTGTCTGGTGGCTGGCCTTTATAGTATTGCTGACAACAGATGGCAAATGGCTCCGCTGATGTAATTCTTGCTGGTATTTCATTCCTGTGAAGTTGCACAGTTTCAAAATCTCAGAAAGTGCCTCCATATTTTTTCTGTGTCATTATTTCAAGCCAAACTAAATAAAAACATTTTATATTAGTCAAATTCCCAGGGTGTCATGTGACATTTTTGTTATGATTGCCTTGCAGCAGTTTCAGATAAGTGCACGTTTCACAGCAATTTAAGGCCTGTGTCCTTTAAGTAATGCTTATTAGTACGTAACAGATGCCGTTTAGAAACATTATGCCTTTTAATAGGCTCTGCTTTTAGACTACATGTTCTCGTTCCAGGCAGACCGTGGATCAGGCAAGCTTGGAGGTATGCTGTCATTTATGCAAAGCCTAAGTAAATTTTCTGCTCTGAAGCCAAACCATGTGTTTTTCCTTCTTTCTTTCACTCTAGCCATAGCTGCCTTGCTGTGTTCCCCCCCACCCCAGTCATATCTTTGGCTGATTGTCAAGCCATTACAATCAAAACCTTTTGCATTTTTAACCACCAGCAGTGGTTTCTTTTGTCCTTACAGAAGGGCCTATGTAAACTGAATTTAAACAATCTCAGCCTTACTGTCAAGAGCACAGCAAGCACAGAATTAGCCCTCTGTTGCCAACCTGTCCTTCCTTCTCTGCTTCTTCCTACTCCCAAAAGGAGAAAAAAGGGAAAAGCAGAGCCATGCTGATTTTGGAGCACCTTCAAAGACATGTAGAATAGCTGACATAATGGCACAGAGAAACAAGAGAGATGTTTACATATTTCCTCTACTATGTGCAGCTGTTTATTAAAGCAAGTTCTAAGACAGGCTGAGAGGCTTGTGATTGCTAGCATAGGTGATGTATTAATTTGCAGCCACATAATAAATTTAGCAAAGTGGAAATTACTTTTTTTGTTTCTTTCCTTTTTTTTTTTTCTCAAATTAATTGCTTTATTTTGAGATTAGTCTGCCTGTACAAATTGCTTCTTGCAAGTACTTTGGAGAAAGGCTGCTGGGCTTTCTTTGGCAGCCTTATGCACCGTAGTGGTGGGAGCAGTAGATTTGTCAGATGTGCAAAGCATTTGCAACATAATCGTGTAGTATCTGAAACTGGTTATTTGTGCAGTATCTGAAACTGGTATCCCTGAAAATCTGCTTTCATGGCTGCATTGTTTGTTTGGGGAACCTTGTCATTGCTGATAGCAAGCAAGGGCTTTCAGGTACTTTTGGTATGCCCCCAAACTGCTGTAGTTGGTGTGAAATGAAGATAGGAGCTTTGTGCATAGTGCTGTCTTAGGTTTCCCACACCTGACTTGACCAATGGTGGTAACAAAGGAAATGTATTTACTGTGGCACTTGAATCCTAGCCCTGGTGTCAGGCTTTGACAGTGTGTGTTTCAGTAATCATTTTAAATGCTCCTTAGTCTTAAAATGCAACTGTTTTCTGATGCTGTCCTAACTGACACTCTGGCTGGCTTCTCCCCATGGGATGAAATCATGTTCATGCTAGACCATTTGCCAAACTCAGTTGTCACTTCCTGCCATTTCACTATTCCTTGTTTATCACTATAGGAGACATTGTCTTTTAAGTTGTGAGATGACTTTTGGCTGTACCCTCCTTTTTATCTTCTGGTGTTGCAAGGGATCAAATTAACACTATCTGCATTTGAACTTGTGATTCATAAAAGCTCTTCTGTTGTTCAAGGAATCTTTTCTGTCATCTTCCTTTCAAATCAGCCTCTTTGAATAATGAAAATGCTTCAGTGATGTATCTCAGTGTCATTCAGGGCCTCCCATTTCTTCTTTGCTTAAAGCTTGAGAGTCAGACTGATTTAAGTTCAGGCCTGGACTACGAACTTGTCCTGGCTACAGACAGGATGCAGTGAGATGCAGTACTGACATAGCCGTGTTGGAAAAAGTGCCTGCTATAGTTGTTCTGGAAAATGAAAAATACTTTTCTTGTGTGTTTTATTTTGTTTAGGGGGCAGACAATTAAGTTGGCAAATTTAGGCATTTCTTCCCTTATGTATGCAAGAAAATCCTTACCACCACCTTCCGTAGTTGACGTTAGACTTTTCCAGGAATATTTATGCCCATTTTTTGGTTGTATGGCAAACAGTACATATTAAGAACTTGATTCTGATATTCAAATATTTGGAGACACTAGCACTCAACATGCACTTATTTTCCTAGATTTGAAAACATTTTAAATGATATGGTTTCATGTAGGTATTAGTCTAAAAAGAGCTAACTAATTAAATCACTTATTTAGTTACTTTGTCTCGGTTTTTTTCCTTTCCTAAATTGCAGTTTACTTTAAGTGTTGGAAATTAAATGACACGTGTCACATGTAGATCCCAGTTATACAGGGTTCTGAGGGCCTGAGAGCTCATTGAAGTGAGTGAAAACTGAAGGTGTCTGACATTTTTCAGAGTTAGGCTTCTCTAGTCTTTGCCTTTGCTCATCAGTGTTCTGATAAATAGATGTGTATACTTAGAGCTTTTTTCCTCTCTTCTCTGGAATGAGTGGTAAAAATGTGTTTGCAGGAGTGGGGTGGCTATTCTGATAACTCCCTGCATTTGGGATGCCAGCATTTGGCCTGCCCTCCATTAGAGTGACAGAATTTGGAGTATGAGATGTATAGCTACAGCTAAACTCATCTATTTGGTTTCTTAATTGGGAATAGGATTAGGATTATTTATTTCCTTTCTGCCTTCATTTATTCCACAGCAGAACATTATTTACAGACAGAAACATGTATTTGGTTTGTCTTCTGAAACCCTTCTTGCTATTTGAATTGTGATAGAGTAGTAAGATACAAATGGCATTTTTTGATAGAAACATAGAAACCTGTTAATGCCAATGCTTTTTTTTTTCATCTTTAGGTACCAAAAGTGACTACTTTATTAGTAATGGTGAGAAGCAATGCAGAGGGGGAGAGCATAGTTTTCAGTAGTGATGTACAGCATGTGTTAAAGAGCTACCTTGTCATGTTGGAGAGATATCACACCATGGCATTTGCCCACCAGCTCCATGGCCACCACACATTGTTATGACACTGAAGTTTCACTTATGCTAGAACTTGGGCTCTTGACATGTACTTGCTCAGTTAAACGCAGGATATGAGGGTCAGGTTCTGTATGTACTCCCCAGAACGTGCCAAAGACCTCTTCCTTCCCCTGAAAGGTTACACAAATATGGTTGTCTAATGATAACCACATGGGTAAAGTGTTTCAAACTCATTGGAAGGAATGGAGAAGAGCTGATGTTAAGTAGTGTTGGTTAACAGAATTCCCACTCTTGTTGAGAGTTTAATGGAAAGCACTCTCATTATGTGTGCAAAATTTAGAAGGGCAAGAAAAGTTACTTTTAGATCCTAGACACTGCTGTGGTTGTACTGCTGTAGTGTGGCAGTGACAATCCACAGGAGAACAGAGAACAGTTTATGTTATATGACTTCTTTGTCTTTTTGTGTTGTGACTTCAGAGGCACTGATAAGGAAAACGTCACATCCTTTTGAAGTGGTAGATAACACATACATTGAACTGATAAGAAACCAGACAGAAGATGAAGTGATTTGTTAGGGGCCACAAAACCACACCTCTGTTCAGAATAAATCTTAGGTGTTCTGGCCTCAGTTGGCTGGTATAATTGAAGAACATTCCCTCCTAAATATTGACATGATAGACAGTCTTTTTGTGCTGCTGCACACGTGTTTGTCTCATATTGCAAAGTGTTTTCTGATTAAAGAAAAGGAAAATACTGGACAAAATCTCACAATACTGTCAGAAACATTTAGAATCTGCTGAAGGGTGGGATTTTTTTTTAAATTGTGAAATATATTGGCGTGAAAATAAAGCCAATAGTAAAGCCAATAAATAAAACCAGTACTGCTATTGCAAGCATTAGAAATGGCAAAGCTGAAGGGAAAAAAAATGACACTTGAAACTTAGAAGCATTAGGTTCTTTTTATGTATGTTGTTACTGTACCACTAGAAATCACATAAGTATTTTTTCACACTTTTACACGTAAAAATATGCATAAATTTGCACTAATGTACAAAGATGCACATTCGAGATACAAAACCTGTGGTGACTGATGACTCTTCTGTAAACATACAATTCTTAATGGATGCATGTAGTATCATTCTCTGTGTTTGTTAAACATGAAAAGTAGTTGTAGGATAAATGATTAATTCACTTCAGACATAACACTTTTCATGCTTCATCTACAGTGAGGTTGATGTATTTTCCTTTACAATCTAGCTGCATCCTAAATGCTCATAGAAATTTCTGAAATGGGCTTTTCAACAACTCACTGTTTCCTGGGAGTACCAGCAATACCTTGATGAATTTTAGCAGCCTGATGTGTCTAGTCTGAAATAACTGCATCACCAACTCCTTTGCTTAAGGAGACAGGATTAATAACAAGTTGCATGTGAATGCAGGAGAAAAATCTTAACAAGCAAGTGTCTTTTGTTTAATAGATAGTGTGTATTGGGTTCATGATCAAAAAGGACTTATGTATATCGGTGATACATACTAATTTGAAATGTAAATGGGTGTTTAAAACATCTTTACAAAGAGAATTGATTGTTCAAAGTTGTAGATGACTTGTTAGATAATGGCAAAATAGTAAAACTAATATGTAGGTATGAAAATGACCAGTCTAGTGAAAGAGAGATGGAGGAATATAACGCAGATTTGAATTGCTGTAGTATTATATTAATGAGATACATCTGTGGTAATGTGTATTATAGTTAAATTATTTCTGTTATGGCACAGGGTTCAGTTGCAGAGGATATAGAAGGATCATCTAAAAGAATCTTCAGAATATATAATTAGACCGAAGCATGTCATTTACCTCTGGGCATTACAGCAGTCTGTAGTTACACTTGTGGAATTTCACATACAAGTGTGCATACCATGTGTTTTCTGTTGTATTGAGAACAAATTCTTTTACCCATAGAAAAATATTTCCTGCTTGCTTTAACTGATAGAATGAAATTCTTGCTGAATCTGTAGTAATCGGGGTCTGTCTCTAATCTATGAAAATTAATTTCTAGTTTAAGATAGAATATTGTCATCTCTTTTGTGATTTCATTTGTTATTTATCTACCTGATGCAGAACATAAGCATCTTAATCAGATCTAGCTGGATTCCCACATATTGATCTTTTTGGATCATAAGTGGAGTGAATTTGGCCTGACTTTTACCTCTCAAGAAGAATATTTGCCCACTCTGTGAAACCACCATAAAATTCAGTGCTCTGTTCTGAAGGAAATCAGAGGAGGAGTAGCAGTGGGGTTAGAAAAAGCTGAATTCAGGGATCAGGACTGGAACAGGGGCCTTGGTTTATGTTGCCAGAGTTGTAGGATGTGTCAGGCTGAGGTACCAGGAGATGCTGGAAGGTTATGTCTCCTAAAGGTGACTGATTGGTTTGGGCAGTGCCTGCTTGCTTGTATAGCTGGTTTTAGCTGTAGCTTTAAAAATCAGATCCTCACTGCAAACTGATGATGGATCAGTAGAGGGTGAGGAGATGTGCTTACACATCCTCGCTTGAGAATGTAGCCCAGAGTGCTCCATGGAAACAAAAGAGAGGAGAATCAGAAGCAGTGTTAGTTTTTACTTTAAAATCTGTTCTGTATGCTTGAAATGGAAATATGCCTATTCAAATTTGTCATTTATCTTTAGCTCAGTTTTTTTCCAGTGGCATGGCATACGTTTCCTCCTCCTTTGCTCTGAATGCTGACACCCTGTAAAAGACAAAATCTGGTACCTGTCTGCAAACCCTTCATTGTCACTGCGGCCATAGAACCCGCCTAGATGATGCCTTGACCTTGTTTAGCAGCTTTGGCTATTTAAGATGGCAGCCACTCCAGCGCGAATGTCAGGAATCTCTCTAATGCAGTGGGCCTCCCATTCTAAATTTACTGTCCTTATGGTTTATGGTCCCTCCTCTGTGGCTGCAGCAAGAGGCCCCCTTTTTATGACTCACCCCTCCTGCCCCCCTTCGCTCCCCCTTCCCTGCTCCCTCCCTCTCCCCGATGGTAACCCTTTGTGCACATCGCCTCTTGGAAAGCAGGGCTCGCTGGGTGTCTAGCAGACTGGCTGCCACAATGTGGTCTTTTGTTGCTGCTAGGTAAGATCAAATTTGAATGAAATCCTGTAATTCGAATCAGGTTAAAAGGCTGTCCTTGGAACTTTGCAATTTTGGTATCCCAAGATGCTGATAGGGGCCTCAGACTGAAGCACTCACAGGAGAATAGTGCTGCTTTTATTTTAAAATGAGGTTAACAAATTATTTTGCAATTGATTTTGGAACCTTTGTAACATCCTGTTAGCCAGTAATAATTATTGTTGTAGTCATAAGTTTAATAACAATAGCTATGGTTAGACTTTGTCAGGGTCTTTTTGTTTCTGTATACAAAAAAGTGTAACAGGGTAATATATAAAGGGCAGATGTAATTACTTCACTTTGTACTGGGGAAAACTGGAAAACACATTAGTTAATTTAAAAAAAAAAAAAAAAAAAGTCAAAGTAGTGATTTTTCTCCTGCCTATAGCAGTTGAACAGCATTCCTGGTCTGTGATGTTCACAAAAGCCAGTCTTGGCAAACTGACTTCTTGGGGATGCGCCGGTGTACCTATAGTTGGACTTCTGCTCCATGTTGGCCCTAAAGGAACCTCACTTTCGCTCTCTCCCTCCCCCTGATATACAGAAGCTGAGACAGATTTGCTTTCTTCGTGTAGTTGTTTTAGACTTCTCCTTTATTGCAATATGTGCTTCTAACTCACTTAGGCATTTTCATAGTATTACATGGGGAAGGCAAGTTAAGTGGAAGTCTAAAAACGTTTTTTTAGAGAAAAGAATTACTGCAGTGGAGAGATGTATTGATGAGAAGTTGATCCGAAGTTTTCTCTAAAGCCTCGTTATTTAATCTGTAATGTTATTTCATCCTTCAGTGGTCACTGTTACCTTAGAATACAAGTGTATTATGTACCACCAGAAAGTTAGTGTAACTTTGAAAGTACTAGTTGTTCTGCTCAGTGAGGAGAAAACATGATTGTGCTTATTAAGTTGTTTTGCTTTAACAATGGCAGGATATAGCCTTGTAAGAGGCATCTCATGAATAGTATTTATTAACATGGCCAGTATTTTCCTCTGTGTTAAACTTTCATTTTACATGCTGCTGCTTTTTTTTTTTTTTTTTTTTGGTGAAGAATTAATATGCTAGTAAATTTACTTCAGAAAACTACTGTAGTTTTTAGTAATGATGTTTAATGTCTTTCCCTTATATGGCTTCTTTGCCTGATGGTGTTACACTGGGGCAAGCCGCTGCCGAAGAAAACTGCTGCTGCTAAGTACTGGCTGGGATTTTATGATGTGACTCAGTGCACCGGTGTTGCAATGCTATTTTTTTCTCCCATTTTGTCACACACAAACGTACTATGAAAACCATTTACAAAGTAGCTTCTGTTCAGCATTCTGACTACACATCTTTTTGTTAAGCCTCAGGATGTAAGCTGATTGTCTGCAAAAAGTAGGAAAATGGTGTTTAAAGCATTTTAAGTAGTGCTAGGTGGCAGTGAATTATCAGTTGCAGTTCCTTACCTTTTTACTGAGGAATCGGATACTGAATCACTGCCAGAGGAAGGATGGTGGGACCGTGGGTGAATAGTCTGACCTGGTACTGCAGATCCCATGCTGCTGCTTTTATGTGGAAAGGTATAATTTTCAATATGGCACTTCTATGAATCATAGTTTCTGAATCTTAATATAGAGAGTTCTGCAATGGCCCTGATAAGGCTGTTCAGTGCCTCAGCTGTTTACCTTGCACTCACTATCAGTGTAGTTATTTCTCATTAAACTTGGGTCACAGGAGCTGCAATATGAGAGCAAACTATGATTAAAAATGGAGGATTCAGAACTAAGATTCCAGGTATAGCAGTGTGGTAGAATATTTTGTCCTCAGTTTGGGGCATAAAAGAGTTGCAAGTGTCGTGTGATAGGTGAAAGCCCCTTAAATTGAAAACACTTTATTTCCTATGACAGAAGACTGGCGGAATCCTATTTGGATTTTGTGACATGGTTTAGTAGGCATGGTGATGTTGGGCTGATCGTTGGACCAGATGATCTTAAAGGTACTTTCCAGCCTTAAAGATTATATGATTCTATTACTGTTAATCCATTTTTCCTGATGTTCTTTATCTTGAGCTTGTTGATGAGCCACCATTCAGTCTGGTTTGTAGTATCATAGAACAACCAGGTTGGAAGGGACCCACTGGATCATCGAGTCCAACCATAATATCAGGAAGAGGTTGCTTGGTTCCTCACAAGCACCACATCTAGTTAACAGGTATCAGATATTTGTAATTTTGTTTGTATGCAGTTAAAAAATACCCTGCATGAATACCCTTCAGTATTGAGTCACATGGATTAAAAGATATATTGTATAAAAGGTAATGGTTGGTTTTTGGGGAACTCTTGTGTAGGTGAACATTTTAATATTTTTTGGACATTTCATTGTTGTGAAACTGCCCAATTGAAGTTACTCAAAAAAGAGAAAGAGAAAAGTAATGATATACAACAGATCATGGGTTGACACATAGACGGGCAGTCTTCCAAGAAAGAGTGGAAGTTTTGGAATTCTTTTCTGTTATATTTTTAGATAGTACTAAAACTCAGGTTGTGTTTTGACAAATTTTTTTTTTTCTCTTCCAACTTTAAAGCAATTTACTTACACCTAGAGAAATTTGAGACTGTTGAATTCAAGGAGACAAATGTGATTTGATGCTCCCATGGTTCTGCTTTGTAAAATTGCGTGTCAGGAGTTAAATAACATATAGACAGGTTTTGATCAGCCTTGCTGTTTTAGACTAGGATCATACAAAAGTCTCCAATGGGAACAATAAAGGCCCAGCTACTCAAAGCAGCTGCTGGGGAAATTGAGGTTTCAAAATTCATGTTCCTTACTTAATATAATAAGTAAAAATATCTTGTGTTTTATTTTAATTACAGGTTGTGTTTACCTGGTAGATACATTAGCAGGAGATCCAGAGGTTTTGCAAGTTGATGCTGAAACATACTATGAAAAACTCTTGAAGAAATCATCCTCCACTCCAGATGTTTTTTCGATCCCTGGAAGAGAAAAGGTAGTAGGGTGATATTTTTCATACTGCAAGTTAGTGAACTAGTTTGTTGGTTGTACTCATTGTCTGTCTGTAAATAGAGGTAAACTGATGTGGCTGAATGACAAATCTCTTAAAATCAGCAAATTCTGCATAATTGCAATTAATTTGAATGTTGCAAATGAGAGAGAAGCTTAAACCACAAATCTAAAACCTCTGAGGGTTCATGGGTGTTTGAAGTACTTAGAGGAACTTTGCATCTTAACATGCCTCCTTACAGAACCGAATCAAAAGTGAATTTGATTGTTGTTTATACCTTGGTACAGCTTTGCCTCTACTGTGCAGTTTACACAAATATTGTGATATAGACTATCTTTTATTTCCATTCTTTCCAATAGTTAGATTGATAATCTTGCATATAGGCTCTCCCAAAGGAATTTTGATCATCTGTGGTTGATACATGGTGTAAATATTGTAGATGTCAATGCTTTAGGGTCCATTCCTGAGCCACCTGGGAAATACGGTGGAAGTGACTTTGCTGGTCTGCTGAAAATTCTGACCTCAGTCAACCTTTGAAATGGTTCATTTTAGGCATTTTGTAGATTATAAAGAATGTACTGGGCTAACTGTTCCTATACTATCGGACCAGTAAGTGGACTAGTCGAAATAAATATTTGGAATGCAGTGGCTTTTCTGCAGTTTAGGAAGATAATACGCAGTTGTTTCCAGAAAAATGCTGTTTCAGGTGCGTAGCTTCATCTCCGAGCCGTGAATGTAAATGCTTTAAATACTCTTTTGATGCCCTCTAGTGGCCGATGTACAGTTAAATACAAACAAACCCGAAAATGCAAGGATCCCCCAGTTTAGGGTTTCTCTGTCCTTACCTCAGCTTTTCATGCCTGTCTGGTTGTACTTCCAGAGGCTCATTTGCTGCTCCATTTGAAGGGCAGCTGAGTTAAAATCCCAAGCAGGGCTCTGTGTGTTCTTGCACTAGCTAGGCAGTTTGATCAGCTCAGGGTAGATGTCTGGCTTTTGATCCAGAACTGTCTGGGTTTTGTGGTTTATCATCAGACCTTAAATACATCACATGACTGATGCGAGTCTCATAGCAACACATTTCTCTTTGCATTCATTGAATTCGGGTCCAATGTAATCTGCTGTAAGGCAGCTAGTCAAGAGCATAAGTAATGGTAATGTTCTTGCTATATTGTGTCTTTCCTTATGTTCTGCAATGAGTAGTTCAGAAAGACAGATATTTTATAATTAAAAATAAATTAAATGTAATAAGGCAAATCTCCCATCTCCGGTGAACATCTGAGCTAACAATTTCTATTATATACCTGCAATCTGAAGGGTGAGGATTTTGTTGTTCGAGTAATAGCTGCAGTTATCAGGCTTTTTTTCCTCTGGACATCTGAATTAAAGCAGGTTTCAAGCAGCAGGACCAGCAACTATACACAATTATTTAGCAAGTGTTAAGTGGCTGGTGGCTCACTTGCTCGGCTCACAGAACTTTTCGGTATGGCATAGTCTTTGTTCAAGCGCTCAGTACACAAGGGATTATTGCAAGTCAGGATGCAAGTACATTGGCAGCGTTCATGCACAGAAAGCTATGGTTGGCTCATGCTGGTGTTGTTAGCACCTGGGAAAGTGCACATTACCTTATAATACAAAATCACAGCTATAGCAGTATTTGAAATAGTACTGGCCTTAATGTAGGCCATTTGCCATAATGACATCAATACTGTTATATTCAAAGCATGCAAATAATGACTGAATCCCCGGAGCATACTGAGATCTTGGGAAACTCATGAATACAGATTTTGGGCAGTTTTCAGGTTTGTTTTTTTTTTTTCCCCTGGAGTTCAGTGTTTGCATAGATGATCTGTGGATTCTGGCACTCATAAACTAGTGAATACTGGTTTCAGCTTAAAGTTGTTACCTTGAATCATCCATATTCATGCTACTTCTTCCACGCAGCAAGAAATATTAAATGTATCACATGACTGATTGTAGTTTCATAGCAAACTGACAAATGGGTGCAATTAGAGAGCGAGGCACACCCACACATACACTATGGACGAGGTTTTTGAAAGTACAGTACATACTGTGCTAAATTATGCATGCTCTTTGCCTGTACCTAAACTTACATGAGAGCATTTGCAATATTCATATGGAAATCGTCATCTTTATGCAATAGAGCTGTTTGAGCACAGTGATTTTGTGTTTATGTGCCGCATAATTTAGAAGTTTAGTCTAAGACCGAAAGCTGTATTTTGATTTTGGCCTTGCCTGCAACATAACCACCTTTTGCCAATTATCTGCTCTCCCTGTGCCTCACAGATAAACTGCCCAGGCACTGCCCTAATGCTTTGACACTCCCTGTACCCTGAGGCTTAATTCATTGTTTGCAAAACACCACAAGTGCTCAGCTGGAAGATGCTGTAAGAAGTGCAAGTTGTATTTGTTTTTATTTGATGTGTCTGGTCTTTCATAACACCATTTGTCTGCATGTAACCGTGTTGAAAGCCAGGTTATGTACTAATTGTAGTAAGTCAGCATTAAGGTTTTCACTAACTTTGGTGACTTGATTTCTTTTAAATTAACATTACTTACTTTTATTGTTAGAATATTATGTGTGTTTCAGTGCCTTGAAAATCAGGGTTAAGAGCATGTTGTGCTAAGCTAATATCATGTGTGTTAGTAAAACATACTGTAAGTGCATCCAGTTCATGAAATACTTCTTGCAAGCTTTGCAGTACAAATGGCTACAGGGCATCTTTGTTTTTTAGGTTAAACTTGAAGATTCCTGTGTGTGTTTTGTACCTCTCTACCGAAATAATCCTACTTGCAAAATGTTGCTGTTAACTGATCCAGTGGATAAAGAGACAGGTTAGAATTGGTAAAAATATTTTGAAATTTAAGTAGTTGCACTTTGCTTACTTTTAAGATAATCTGCTGGTTCATATATTTAAATATTTGGGGTTTTGTTTTGAATATGAAGTGAATTCATTTTGCCTTGCAGGGATTTGTGTTTTTGGGCTACTGATTTGAAAGCGAGGATTGACAACTGAGGCTTTTAAATCCTATGCATAACTCTACTGGTAGCTGAAAAATCGCATGGGTAAAGCTGTTATTTTTTCTGAGTTTGTTCAATGGGGTAGTATTTTTCTTATTCAGAGTGGTGTGAAATTTAGTGTGTTATTACTTGGATAGAATTCTGAAATAGAATCATATCATAGAATCACCAGGTTGGAAGAGACACACTGGATCAAAAAAATCCTTAAACAAGAGCAAATATGTATGTGAAATTGTATTAGGTCTTACTGATTCTTATTCATATTATTCTTACTTGTGATATCTTCTTCAGTCCTAGATTTAATTGCCACCTCTTTCTATGCCCAGAATCTGAGTTAAATCAATTTTATCATATGTCCCAAAATGTTCTTTATCTCTACTAGCCTTGCCTTGCTAACTGTTAGTAATTCTGGTGCTTTCATGTTAGAGTCTTGTGTCAGCCTGACAGGGACACACTGCAACTGAGTAACAGACAGCAGAAGTCAGCATGTACTTGCTGGCTCTTCTGTTTCATGCACCACTGCTGAGGTTATCAACAGGTTCTTCAGATTTGATCAATAATATGTATCTGAGTTTTCTCTTCCTGCTATCAGGATATGCTTTCAATGGGATGTTTGCTAACGGATTATAATCCATGTAGTTGAAGGTAGGAGACCTTTCCAGGTTACAAGTGTAGTCAAAAGGCTTTCCAGTACCTGTGAAACTGTTGATATAGAATTACTTTCCTGGTGTTAATTTGTGTATTCCATTAACATTTTTCTGAGGAGAAATAGGAACTGGTTGATAAAGGACAGAAGCATCTATACCAGAGGCCTGACTTGCTCAATGGGTGCAGTTGTGCATACCCTACTGACTCATGTTCAAAGGAATGTAGTTAAAAACATCATTAAGTTAGTTTAGGCTGCAGAAGAGGATATGTGACAACTACAGTGCAAAATTAGAAATTTTTAAATAAATGCACTTAAAAGCAGTGCATTTAACATAAATCTTAAGTTAGATGATCTAACAGTATGAAGAAAAACAAATATTAATGAGATACATGTACACAAGGAAAACATGATTTCCCACAGGAACAAGTCAAACAAGTCTATATTGGAGCCTAAATTATGTGATAAACATCTACATGGAAACTTCAACCTAGCAGAATAAACACCTTGTTATATTATAAACAACAGACTGACTGACTGCTGTGCCCCCCTTTGTCAAACTTCAGCCTGAGTCACCAGCCCATAGTAGCAGAAACAGTCTCATGGAGATTAGTAGGCCTGGTTATTTAAGTAAGGCCTGCAGCATCTGGTTTTTAATATTCCCTTTTAAAAGTATTAGTTAATGGATTTTACTGGAAGTTCTTTGTTTCTGGATTTTATATGCAATAAACATGTGGCCAGCCTTCCTACACACATCAGATTTGACTGACGTGATTTTTTTCTTCAGATGAGGTTTAGTAGATTTTCATTAGTTTTCTCAAGTCTGCTGGGGTGTGTGAGTATGTATGTGAATACCTATACATATGGGTATACACGCTGGAAGTATTTTGTCCAAAATCTTTTCCATAGGACTTGGTCTTGGTTGGGAGCATTTTTAATTTATTTTTGATGGGCTGAGGGTTCTATTCTGTTAGTATATCTGTACAGATACTGTTATGAGAATGTAAATTGTGTTGTAGAGGCTTACAGAGTGTAGCATGGGTGATTAACATCTTTATAACACCAAATAAACATATCCTATCATGGCATTTTCTGTATGCTGCATATAATAATTTACAATAACTGTTAGATGCTATGGAACATTTATCACAAGGCATTTGCAACAAATCACTGACTAAAACTCGAATTGCAGAAGAAAATGTAGTTGGTTGCAGGAAAGATATCTATTTTAGATACTTGAATGGCTGCCATTACTGCAGCATCTGCATGCCTCCCAAGCTGTAACATATTTATTTCAATAAGACTCTTAGGAGAGAGAGAGAAATGCTCTTATTTCAGCTATTCAGGGTATGTCAGTTTTGCAGAACACACTTCTATGTAGGATATCTGAGCTTGCTCCATTATCAGAGCTGACCTAAGCTCAGTTCCATGGAGCTACTTGTTGGAGTAATTTACTGTTCTCCTTCCAAGGTGGAAATCTGACAAAAACAGCCTTGGTAAGTGTACCATCGATCTGAAATACTGCCAAAATCAAGATAAAGATGACTTTATCTAAGGTAAAGAACTGGTAAATTACGTCTCTGTTAAACAAACTCAAGTTACATCTCTCATATATAGAATTGCTGTTAATTTAGTGTGTAGCAGAGGGCTGCGTATCAGCAGTTCAGATGAAGACTGGGGAAGAAGAAGTACCAAGCTGGATGTTGCTTTAATTTTTCTGCTTTACTCAGTGTGTAGAGTCCTGAAGTGCACATTTCATTCAAATAGTTGCACACCAGTGTGGGAACGTTTGGCCAGTGTAGCCTAGAAAGTAGAAATATAATCCAGACCTGCACTGGGAAGGGATCCATGTTTGCCAAGCTAAAGGAGACATTTCATAATCACAATTACATTGTGCTTAGTGCTTAATTCAATTCAGTGTTTTTCAGTACTCTATTCCAAATACCCATAGCAGTATGGAATTGTGTCCTTCACAGACTCAGCTTCTTGCAGCAGTCTGAATATATTTGTCTGACTGCAAGTGGTCAAAATAGTGAGGTTTAGGAAGCTAGTGCTTACAGGTCAAGCCACCCAACTGAACATGTTTACACTCCATTAATTGTGAACTGAAATGTGTCAGAGTGAATCCGTTTCACTTAGTTTGGCAATTGCAAGATCAAGCACATTGCATCTCACATTGCAAGATGATTGTAATCATGTATATTCTGACTCACAGGATTCAGGTGATGTGTGTAACTTGCTATTGGCAATAACTTGATCTCTTGTAATCAGGTGAACATAACCAAATGTCTTGGAAAGAACAAGAAGACTGGGAAAGGGGCGACAAGAAACATGTGGTCTTACAAAACATGTTTGCATTTGAAATCGTGTTCTTCAAAGTTGATTATAAAATGAAAATGAGAATATGGGGAAGCATGGATGGATTTAACTGTAGACCAGATGTTGACTTGAAAAATGATAACAAAAAACAAAGTACATATGCTTGCATGAGATCTGGAGAAATGTTTTTCCTTCAAGGAAGGCATTCATATAGATAAGGTTGCTCAAGAAATGTGATGTGACAGTTGCTATGTCAACTAGTGTTCCCTTCCACACATTTGAATTATTGAATAGCACAAGTCTTCCATAAAAGTAGCTCCTTAGAATGTGGTTATGAATCTTCCTATTTTCCTCAAAGATTTGAAAAACTTTTCTGACCCTTACTATGTGTCTTATATGTGTCTGAACTATGCTCCAAACCTCTGTGCAGCTCCCATTAAAGTCATCATTTCATTTGGCCCATTATGTCCCCTTTGTCTGACTCAGCTCCCTTTGTAATTGCATGTTTCATGGATGTGTAATGGAGCAGTGGCTGCTTTGCATTTGGTTGAGGGAACAGATTGAATCCATCACAGAAAGAGTATGAAACTCCCATGCAATTAAGTGCATAATATTTAATGAATTGGATCTGGTGCTATAAACAGGCATCTGCTCTTGTGTGCAGTACTTTTTTCATTGTTAACCCAATACACAAAGTGCAGCGCTTTTTGGCACATGCTTTAATAATTTATTTGAAACATAAGTTAGCTAAGTGGTATCTCCAGCCTTAAAGCCAATAGGAGCTGGTAGAGGCTGAAGGAAGAAGGGAGAGTAACTGGTGCCCATCAGTGACACTTGTGTAACCTCAGGCTAAATAGGTACATGATGAATCCTGTTAAAGCCATTTCACTTCCTTGTGCGTGAGTTTGTCTGTAACTCAGATGATTTTTAACTTTCTTATGTTTATCCCTAGTTGGATAGCTTGGGAAACCAGCAGGGACTGCAACTCTTAGGACTTGAGAGGTGTGAACTTCATTGCTGTTCTTTGCAACGTATTTCTGTATTGTGTTTCGTAATTTTGCCTAAAAATGGAAATGCTGGCTGCCTTGTTTGAAGATAGTAAAGATACTGGTGTTCTTAAGCACTCCTGAATTTGTAACCAGGTTTATTTATGTGAATGTCACATTTGTGTGGACAATAAAAATTCTTTTTGCTGAAATATTTGCTGCTTGATGTGTTGGTGGTCATAAATAGTGAAATGTCTGTGTTTATTCTAAAACCTAATCTAAACCCTTAGAATCTGTTCTATATCCTTTGAAGTGACTCTGTGTTTTAAAATTTCTTTCAGAAAAGGACCTGGGAGCAAACTCTGTCAATGTTGCTACCTCAGTGTCTCTTGTAAATCTAATGGCAGGCAATGAATTCTGTAGATGAACGCATACAAGTATTGGTTTATATAGTTGTTTCTGTATGTTAAATACTATTTCCTGCATCCAAGAAGGATGGGAAGAAGTGGGGTGAAAGTTTTGCATGGCACCTACGTAGGGACTTGATGTGTGTAGATTCATCAATGACTTTTGCTTCAGGGCAAAGTATGTCTTACTTAAGTGTGCTTGTCTGTCCTTTGTTGATAGAAACCTCTCTGCATGCATTTGAACTTCTCTGACTGTATGTCCATGCAGAGATTAAAGAGTCTGTACTCTAAAGGTATAGATATATAGAAATTCAATCACATAGGCAGCTGAAAAGCTATTTGATAAAGTGGATATGGAAACATTTGTGTTTGACTGGTGTATGGGAGTAAATATGGGTATGGATACACGTGGACAGGGGAAAGTCTGAAAGAAGCTTCAAAAGCTTCTTCTTTAGCTTGGTTGCACTACTTGTCCCAAATGCCACTCAGGCTTACTGTGTTACTGAACAGATACTATGCAGGAAGTGCTTTATTCATATTGCACACTGGTTGTCACACCAAAGTGACATCAATTCCTGAGAAAAATTACCTTAACTTGATGCCTCCTGTGGTACTGAAAATTGGATATCAAGGGACGTACAGGTGAAATTGAAATACAATCATTGTTCTACTATCTCACAGCCAATCAGACTGGAGTCAGCTGGAGGGAGAAGTAGATCTAAGGCTGCTTGTGGAAAGGTTCAGAATCTACTTTGTATTTATTTGCAGGTAATATGTTCCCCTGTCTTTCTCTTTTTGTAGTTTTGGCAGTTTATTTGAACCAGTGTTGGTGGCCTATTGAAGATGTAGTGAAGACAGCTGATCCTTCGAGAGATGGGCTAATTTTGGTAAGGATGCTGTTTTAAACGTTCATCTTTCCCTAGAACTTTCCAACTAGAACAACCATATGTAATTGTTCCTGGTCTCTTATAGTTCATGCTTTATAACCTGTGGTACTTGAGCTTTGTCTGTGGCTCACCAAGTACTTCACATCTTGCATGGTACATTAACTCTCTTCAAATAATTTTGTGTGTGCAGTTAATGATTAATCAGTAAGTTTTATTGGTTTTTGTTTTTAGCTTACCCTCACTACCTACTAAAGAAATAATCAGATAAATTTAACTACTAAATTAGCAATAGCTCTTCATATTACAGTGTTTCTTAACTGTCTGTTGGGGGTGTTACTGCCCTTTGGAACAATATCTTATCTAGCTAGTTATTTTTTTTTCTTGCCTTGAATAGTGTTTCTATTATGTTAATTTTATAAAATGTTTTTATTTAGTCGTTTCTATAGCTCTGATTCTTTTTTTCAAATAAACTATCTCAGTAGGATACAACTACTTTTTCATAATATGAGAGATTTGTGTGGTTTGTAGCCTGGTTTTTAACCAAGAAGTCAGGTACCTGCTGCATGTGAGCTTTGTGCTGCCATGAAACTATTTAAGTCAGTGCTGTTTCCTACCCAGACCTTTGTGTCCTGCTTTAGCCCTTAATTCTTTGGTTACTTTATGATCCTTCTGTAATATCTGCCATACATAGAATTTAGATATTCACTGAATTAAGTGGGCTTTTTTTAGTGGTAATTGAAGGGAGGGATTATGAGACACAAATCCTTGCAAGGTAGAACTTTGAGTAGAATCATGGGCTTTTGGGCTTTCAGGCATCTGCTGTTATCAACAGAGAATGCAAAATATCTGAAAACACTAAACTTGCCAGTCTAGTTCGTTGCAAAGAGATAAATTGTCATTATTTGTGCAAAGTATTTTTCTTTTCCAGTGTTCATATAAAGCTTGTTGGCACCACTTCTTACCTTGATGACCAATATGATCTTATTCCTTTATATTACTGCATCTCCCTGTCCTGTTGATTGTCCAGTAAGAAGCACAGCATGAAAACTAATTGTTCGCATTACACCTAGATTATAACCTGCCAGGGACATACTGTATTTATTCCCTGTTCTACATAGTGTCTACCTCAGTTAGGCCCTGGGACACTGACATTTTTTGATTTTTGTGGCAAGACAGGTAATAGGGGAGAGATGACCAGGGTAACACAGTGAATCCTGTTTTTATTTTGCTTTTGAGTAGGATTGGATTGCCTTGATCATGTTTCCAAATCTTTCACTAGTTTTCTGTGGCTACAATCAAGATACTTCTTTTCCTGCTGCTTTTGAGTTTCTCTGTGAGAACAGGAGACATCTCAAGCTTTATAAATTGTTCCTAAATTATTCTATGTCCTCTGGATAGATGGTGGAACATTGAGCGAGACCGTTTTGGACTTTCTGTCTGAACCTATTCATGTGGTATTTTCCCCACATCAAGTGTACGTGTTTCCTGACCTCCTTCTTCCCAGCCCCTTTTAATTTTGAAACCTTTTTTGAATTGCAAAATACTATTCTCTGCTTCATTTTTCTTTGGTCTGTTTTTGTTTGTTCTCTAAGGTCCAGACATTTGGAGAAAGGATTGTCCTCTTTGTTCTGAACTGCATTATTTTTGGAATGCTAGAAGGGAGTTCAGCTAGTGATGCATTCTTTCTACCTCACTCTGCCACTGAATGTGCCAAGATACTCTGGAGAAATGGTGAGGCTGTTGCCTTTTACTCGGTCAAGATGAGAGGTAAGGTCATTTTAGAGACACGTTTCCATTGGTTCCTAATAGCTAGAAAGGTAATCCTTTTGTTTATCTTTCAGTATAAATAATCCTGGCTCTCATTTACTTTTTTATATCCAATCTCTCTCAAAATGAATCTGGGGAACAATCCTTCCCAGGATTTGGAACCTATCCATATTACTTGCATTTAAACATGATGCCTCCAAACTTTTTTCTGAGTTATGCTGAGTGATCTGAGATGTACTGGCTTAGTGCAATGAAATATATTTTAATGCAGCCAAATAAGAAGGATATACGTCTAGGAAGAAAGAATGCAGGGTGTACCCACAGAATGGGGGACTGCATCCTAGAAAGAATTGTATCAGAGAAAAGGAGTGCAGTTCACAGAGGAAAACCAATGTATCAGGAGTAGCTGGTGCTGAGAAGTGGCAATGTCCTTGGGTGTCCTGGGTTTTGTAGAGGAACATGTGTGCATTAGGCTAATCCTGGAATTTTGTCCAGTTCTAGTACTCCCATCTTAAAGGGTGATGATTAATTGATTTAATAATTAATTGATTAACTAGCCTAGAAAAGAGAAAATGTATTTGATTCTTTAGAGATAGTTGCACCAATATAAGCTTTAGTGAAGGTCTTTTATTAAATAGAGAGTTTGTATTGATGCAGATCCTTTGCTATTAACCAGCCTAGAGTGGAAAAGGCTTCTTCAGAATAACTCTGGGTGTGGAATTAAGTGTATGCTTCCATGCAGGAGCTGGTTACCAGTCTGTGTTTAAGATTTGTAGGTGTCATTTCAATACCAGCAGCTTAGATATACAGAATTTTGTATCTTTGGAGGTAAATGTATCGTTCAAGTGAGCAATGAGTAGCCACCTGTCAGAAAAGGGCAAATAAGAAACAGTTTGAGAGCTATACATATGGGATTCTTTGGAGTCCAGAGGACGGTCTGAAGGTGCCTTCTCTGACAGAATTTCGAAGGCCACCAGCAGTAAGAGGTGTTTTGTTCTTCAGCTGCCTTGGGTTGTGCAAAATCCTTATTGATACCATTGTGCTGGTACAGTGCTACAATGATGAACCAAATCTCAGCCTATGATAAAGGAATCTTGTATGTCTGTGACCATGCTGATAGACTGGTTTGTAATTGGCAAACACTTCAATTGCCATAGTACATTTTCCTTTAAATCCATAAATATTTCTGAGCAAAACTTTTGGAAAGAAATATTTGCATGAGCTGTAATGATTCATGGTTCAGTCATATTTGCACAGTAGTCTGTTATGGGTGGAGTATTAGCCAAGATGTAACTGTTTCTGAGTAAGTCGAGAGTCAGTTTGGTTTAAAACCAGGTCCACATAAAATACAAATTCTTCAAGTTCAACTTTGTTAGCATCTGTCTTTTGTTGCTAGTGTTATTTTTTTTCCTCTTCCTCCCCATCCTCCAGGTTTTCAAATTAAAATTTGTTAGTTTCTGGCCTGTGTCACACATTACTGCAGCCTTTTGCCATAGCATTTTCAGGAAGGTTGAAACTAATTAGTTTTACTGCTTTTTGCTGTTTGCTATATGCATTTAGAAAATAATTCCTCTTTCTGAAGTTCTGTGATATCAATTTCATACGAGTCATGCTCTGGTTGATCCTATTCTCTCTACTTTCTAGAAAAGCCCTGGATTTATTAGGACCAAAACAGGCTAACATATATGGCTTTTCTTAGAAGATTTGTTTCACGTGGTTATTGTAGATAGTTTTAACTATTCGCTTTCTTTTCTTTTGTCATAATGGAAGTTCTTTATCCTATTTCTCTTTTACAGAACATTTAGGAGGGGCAGCTTTAAGTACAGGGCTTCATATTGTGCTGGACCTGTGTTACCTCTTCTGGTCCTAGGAAGAAATTATTTTCCTAAATGCCCACTATGTGATTCTGATTCTTTATTTCCATGCTCTGCAATTACCTGGCCATACTTTATAGTTTTATTTTCTTAACTTGATAATTGAGACTGTCATGCTGATGTTATATTCAACTGTGTTTCTCATCTGTGAATTTTCCATTATCTACAGTATGACAAAAAACATGCTTCGATGGAACCAAATAAGCCAGAACAGATCTCTGAGGCATGACTATTTCATAAGTCATCTGGGTGAATCATAGAAATGGTGACCAAGGAAGAGAGAGTCTGTTCTATCTTTGCTACAAATTTAGAGTGCTGTCATACAAACTAAATTTTCAGTGGACCTCAGCGATTCCAATTAACTATCTTGGCAATATTGTAATGACATTTCCATTTACCAGTTCCTAGGTGGCCTGTACAAAGTGAGCGTGGTAATTTTGGTCTGGTTCCATGCATACATCCATCTTATGAACATCCTTAGCTGGATCTCTTTTGATAGTCTAGCTAAAGAGGGACAGATGGTCTTGAGCATCCGCCTTGCTCAGAGATGCGGTAACTGCAAGTCAAGGTTTTGAGACAATTTGGCAGCTACTGACACTGGCCATTCTGCACCTGTTGTGTAGATAAACTGAAGACTCATTCTTCAAGGCTATCACTTTTCATGAGCATTAGACACCTTTATTAAAACAAAATTTATTCATGACTACACAGATCATCACCCTAGCCTCTCTGGTATGTGCCTATTCCTGTCCAATGACAGGCATGCAGCATTTACCCCTGGGTATACTAAAGATTGATGAGATGTACTAAGCCACTAATGAGGCTGATAAGACACTTTGTCACGTGCCAAGATAAATGTCTCCAATTTTATCTATGTCAGCGGCTTCCATATTAGACAGCTAAGAAGTTAGACCTTTCTGAATGTAGCTACTTAAAGGTACAACAGGAAAATACAGTTCCCTGTCTCTGTCTTTGCAGACAGCAACCCAAAAATGAGGTATTTTGCATAAAACCTTCACGTAGGTACTTTGTTTTGAGGTCTGTTTTACATTCTTTTAAATATTTATTTCAGATTTTTTTCTTAGTATGCTCTAAAATTATGTGAAAGCCGCAAAAATAAAGTGTTTTGTATACTGATGTAGGATTAATGACTATGGTTACTGACGCTATTTTTTTGTGCAATGTGACCACATAATTCCCTCACAGTTTTTCTTTTTTATTTACCAAGGATTAGTAATTACTCAAAATGGACTTTTACCACCTTCACATAAATGTCAGGAGAGTTTAGAAAATTCATCATGCAAATAAATCAGTTAAGAATTTGGAGGATGCTGTGAGCCAGGAGTGTCTCGGTCCCTTTGAGAATAAAACACAACACCTTCCCTTCTTAATATACAAAAAAATGACTTCACCTTTTTTTGCTTGCCATTTCTGTACCACATAGGAGATGCCTAGTTGTGGACCGTGGTACAAAAAGCAGTCAGATTGCCAAAGCTTGTCCCTTCCCAAGCTCACTGTGTCCCTTTTGTCAAAACATTATAGTAAAAGTGTGGAGAATGATAGTGTTCTCTGTGCTGTGAGCCAAACCAACCTCAAAGTCAGATCCTCTGAGAAAGCTGTAAAACATACAATTGAACCAGGGGTAAATGCATTGTTGGCTTCTCATTCATTCTTTAGAGATGCTCCACAAATCACAGTTTAGGAACAGAATCACAGAATGCCAGGTTGAAAGATAACTCAGGGATCATCTGGTCCAACTTTTTAGGTAATATATAGTTTAAATGAGATGGCCCAGAACCCTGTCAAGCGGAGTCTTAAGTGTCCAGTGTAGAGGAGTCAGCCAGTCCCCTGGGGAGTTTATTCTACTGTTCAGAGCACCTGACTGCAAAACCTCTAAGCTGATATAAAGTGGGCAGCAAAGCAACCCAGGCCTGGTCTCTGCTTTTGGGTACCTCAGAGTCTTAGAGTTGGTCTTTGGAAGTGGTTGCCCAAGCTCAAATCCATTTCACGCCTTTCATCTTACAAGGCTTCGCAAATTCCTTTTAATACTTTGTTGGCCAAGGTGGTATTCTCTGGAAATAGATCCCTAAAAAGATAATAGAGTTTTATTTTTCATTGATTACATACATTTCTTCTAGAAAAAAATGAAATCAGAATTGATGTTAACCTGACAGACAATTAGCTGAAATCTTGTTGGATAATTGCTTTTCTCTCCCTCTGTTTTGTAGCAATAATATTTTTAATGTGCATTTCTGAGGCAGACTGAAGGTTCTGGCTGTAATAAAAATTAAATGACTACATACCAGTGAAGACATGAATTAATTTAATTTTATTGAAACCAGAACCTTTGTTCCCCTTCTCACATACAAACTCACACAGTGGTTTGACCTTGGGTTCTATTCAGCAGAAATATTCCCCACCCTTTACACAAGCACTCAGCCTGCGGAAGGCCTGTCCAAACATGTGTGTGCCAAGCCAACTTGTTCAGCAGGGATATAGTCAGTATACACAACCTTGTTTTGTTTGGGTCTGTTGGATGTGGGGACTGGATTGTTTGTTTTTTTTTTTTTTTTTCTGGTTTGTGGCTCTTTGGGAATGCTAATGGCTGTCTGCTTTCCTGCCCTTGAATATCTATTTACCATTTTGCTGGCTCATAAGTTGGTCATTTGGCACTTGTGACCTAGCCAAACAGATCAAACACTTTCAAAGGCCAAGCTGTACTTCCATCTCCATTCCAATGCCTTTGTTTTCCCGTGTCTCCTCCCTCACATCAAAACTTTGTCTGTTGGTGTGTTTCATCAATGAACCAAATGTATGAGAGTCTCCTGGCCACTTCTGGGCCACCATTAGCTTATGGTAACTTCTTTGCTATTGGATAGGAACTAGAGACAAAGTGGCTTTTGTTCCAAATGTTTGTTTGTTTGCTTTTATTTCAAATGACTGTGGGCTATGACTCTTCTAATATGTTTCCCAGGGACAAGGTGAGGAATGGCTTCATGGTTTCTTTATTTACAGTGCCTTTAGACATTACAAGTTTTTGTCATCTTCTCAACACCAAATTAGAAGCACAGACATTAATTACACAGCTCCCGGGTTTGCTGCACAGCAATCTCATGGGGATTTATAGGAGACAGACTATATGAGATAATAATAAACTTATAAGGACACTTTCAATATGCAGGAATTCTTAAAGCTGTTGAGTTCATGAGGAAAAGTATGTTCCTTTCCTGAAACGTATGGTGCAACACTGCTGGAATCTAACATCTCTGTTGGGTTGGCAGCTAACAATGGGACTGGGGATATACGCAATTTTTTGGCTCATGAAAAAAGAGCAACTACCCATCATGTGTTACAAATATTGAAAGGTTATAAACACCACCACAAACCATCCAACAATGTGCTTGAACATGTGTTTGAAGTTAAGCATGCACTTTGGTTAAGCAGGGTGGACTGAGCCTGGATATGAATGGACTGGTTATATAGCTACATGCTCTTGTTGTATGGCTGACTGTGTGATATGGATTCTTGCTAAATGGAGAGCTACAGCCTTAACGTATCAAGGTCTAGAATTACATATAGTCATGTATGCTTTGCTGAATTGGTGTCCTATAAAAGAGAGTAATCAAAGTCAGGCGTGGCAACTGCCAGCATAAGGTGGTAGACATCAACTCAAGACCTCAGTTTAATATAGGTATTGTCAACATGATAAAGGAAAAAATGATCTATTAAGTGAAAATCTTATATTGGAATTTAGGAGCAACCATTCAGTAACAGATCTGTGATATTATGAAGTAGGCCTTAGCGCAGTGATGGAAGTTTCATGTCTCCAAATGCTGAAAACTAGACCAAGTGGTACCCTAGTAAGTGGTAAAAAATAAAATCAAGAACATCTTGATAACATTTCAGCCACAAAGTAAGAAAATGGATTTTTTTCTCTGTTATAACAGATATATAATATAAGGTCTGGATATCCATTTCTATTTAAACTATCATGTACCTAGATAGAAGCAGCATAGAATTTTCATAAATAGTTTCTGGAAATGAAAATAAATCAGTGAGAAGTTTCTGTGGTGACCATATCCTATATGTAGATAGCTGGTGAACTGATGTTGGTCGTTCATTTTCAGGGTGAATGCAGGTTGACAGCATGAGTACTACCAAGTAGTTTAAGGCTCTGTTTTTATAGTATTCTGCAGTGAACAGAAGTTGTGCAGTGAATTGTTAAGTATCTCTTGCAGTAGGTTCCTAAGTTATTTAGGGTGAACATTAAAATTTTGGACCCTGAATGTCTGTTCTTAATCAACTTTCTCTTGACTCCAGTTTGATTTTACCATACTTGATTGCTTTGACAACTTTCTCCGAGAACTGTGTTTTAATGGTTCAGTGGCTTATCCTTGAGTCTATATGTCACGTCCCCATGATTTCAACAGGAAGGGTATCAGGGCAGTTTTTGTGGCTAGAATCACACAGCAGTTAGTGCAGCAATACCAAGTTTGTTTTCAAATCTATATATTTTTCTTACTGTCTGCTTACAGGGAGCCTATGTGATGGTACAACCAGTCAATGTTACATGCTGCCAGTTTTGGATACTATATTTGTCCGGAGAAAGTATAGAAGAAGTGGCCTAGGGATGAAAATGCTGCGTGATTTCTGTCAGTCTTTCATGGCTGAGGATGCCTTGGGGATCAGCTGCCCTATTTCTGCTGCGATGTATCAAGGTAAATCGTTTGATGTGGAAGTATTAGGTAAGGGTCATGTATAATGTATAAATTTCAGTATAGTCCTAGTAAGATTTTATTAAGTGTATATGAGTTCCTTGCAGTTGTCTGAACTGAACTGTTGTTAGTGTGCAACTGATTACTTTTCTTGAAACATCTGGAATTTCCTGTAGAAAGGTAGGCTGATATGTAAGACAATGAGAAGCATAAAACTCATGCTCCTATTTGACATTTTTGCATTTTTACCTTGCTCTCTGTTAGAAATAGAACTGTGTCATTGCCCTAGACAGTGACTTACCCATTTTATTTGACAGTAGAGGGAGAAGAATCATAAGATGTTGTCAAGCCTTCACTATGCATGTAATGCTTTTGTAGATACTGCATTTGTAAGAAAATAGATTTAATGAGCTGTATACCTGGGATTTGCTCATTCATCCAGTCATACCAGTACTTGCTTTATATTAACTGTCCTTGAGCATTTGGCATTTCTAAGAGATCATTAAGTAGTTATTTATCTTCTCTGTGTTCAGGCTGAAGTTCTGGTTTTCCTAGTAAAATTTGCAGAAAATATCTGTGCTCATAGTATTTGTAAAACTATTTTCTTTAGAAACAGTCTTTACTGTCATTTCGAGGGGAATGTTTCTGTTGCCCTATGACTTTACAGCCATTCCCTGTTTTATAATAGAATCATTTGGGTTGGAAGGGGCTTTAAAGTTCATCCAGTTCCAACCTCCCTGCCATAGGCAGGAACACCTTCCATTAGATCAGGCGATCTGTTCTTTGTCTTGGTCAGTATGTGTCATTGAATATATATAAATATACCCCTATATACAAACGTATTCCAGGAGTTTCTAAGGTGCTGCTACTTATAAATTCAGGAAGGAATAGTATTGACAACATTCTTTCTCTTCTCTGAATAACATCCGTTTTTCCTGTGGCTTAGACAGAAACATCAATCAATGAGTGAGAAAGCTGCATTGTTTATGTGTTAACACTAGCAGTATATGGCAAGACTGTGCTTTCATCTCAATTAAGATTAAAGAATCATAGAATCATAGAATCACCAGGTTTGAACCACCAGATCATTGAGTCCAATCATTCCTATCAAGCACTAAACCATGCCCCTTAGCACCTTGTCCACCCATGCCTTTAAACACCTCCAGGGAAGGTGAATCAACCCCCTCCCTGGGCAGCCTGTTCCAGTGCCCAATGACCCTTTCTGTGAAAAATTTTTTCCTAATGTCCAGGCTAAATCTCCCCTGGCGTAGCTTGAGGCCATTCCCTCTTGTCCTGTCCCCTGTCACTTGGGAGAAGAGGCCAGCTCTTTCCTTTCTACAACCTCCCCTCAGGTAGTTGTAGAGAGCAATGAGGTCTCCTCTCAGCCTCCTCTTCTCCAGGCTAAACAACCCCAGCTCTCTCAGCTGTTCCTTATAAGGCCTGTTCTCCAAGAGAAGACTTGTGTTATGTTCTGATTAGGTTTTCTAGGTCCTACTTATATAAAAATGCTACTACTATATGTTTGATTTTGAGTGTATTGAATTTTAAAATTCATTGGAATGACAATCTCATACTTTGACAGAAGAATGTGACCTTTTACTATAATTCTGTTCTAAATGTGCAGTTTTCACTAGCATACTACAGAGGTCTAAAAGGACATAGAAAGCCATTTAGCAAATATCTCTATTTTGTTATGTTACTTTCTATATATCTTCTATTGCTTTGGCTATAATTGGATAAAATTAATGATAGTGATCTACTCATTTCTATAAGGCAAATGTTTACATACCAGAGTTAGAGGTTTTGTCTCAACATCCCAGTGTTAAAGTCAACTGCATGCTGAAGATAGATGACCCATCTAGAGCCATTCTGTAGTGTGATGAACCAGAATGGGCAGAGGAAATCATGAAAGTACTTCTTTTTGTTTATATGTTGCTGTCCTAGTACAGTTGATAGAACTGATAGTTTGCTGGTTTAGGAAAGTTTAAAAAATACCTATTATTTTTTTTAAACTTTTTGTCCTACACCATCTACCTCCTCTTGGCTCTGCAGATGGTCTTTGGAATCCTCTAAGTAAAATAGATTTCAGTTCCATAACATAAGGAAACATAAGTATGATTGTTTATCCAAATTATGTTAATGATCAGTGTGTATTGACAGTGATAGGAGTCTGTGAGAATATGGTTTCTCAAGGCAATCGTATATTTGACACAAGTACTCCTGTTATTCCTTTATTAGTTCTTCCTATTTCCACTTCTTCACACCCAAAGTAGTAAATGAACACGGGCAATGGGTGTTCAGTAGTATGGGATATTACTATTAATAATGGGATAGCAGTAATAAAATGAAGGATGGTACTGGCCCAAGAACAAACTGATACGAAGCTTTTGTTTATAAATAGAAATTTGAGTAGCCTTCTTGATGGTTAAAATTGGAAGGTCTGAAACCTGCTAAGTGTCTAGAGATAGTCCTGCGAAGCAGTGCCAGAGGAAGGAGGCTCAGTAAATCATTTCAAATCCTGCATTTCTGTGCTCACAAGGAAGTATTCTAGATTGAAGGAGATGAACAGGATTCACTTGTGCCTGTTTAGGTCATGCCACACAGATATTTTCCTAAAAACTCCAGCTAAAAGGGAGGAAAAAACCTAAAAAGGAAGGTAAGAAGAGAGAAGTAAAAAAATTTCAAAAGGAACTAATAAAAGTAGGTCTGAGAGAATTTCTGGAATAGAACACACTCCCTCTTCCACTGTACTTTTCGCTCATTCATTCATGCTTTTACCCTTTGGTTTCTCCTATTCAGTTTGCCAGAAATTCTTGCAGACTTACCCTGAGGAGCAGAACCGACTATGGGAGGTGGAAGCACCAGGAGATTGGAGCCAGCGAGTGAATATCTGGTTAAAAATTCAGATGGAGTCATCCTCGGCAGGAAGTGAGTTAAAATAAACAGTATGGACTTGGCCATATTAGTTATATAAAGATAAGAAATAAAATCAAGAGGAATGATACTAGATAGTTGATTTCTCTGTTGTTTGCACATGAGGAAGCTACTGGGTGTCCAGTCCACTAGTCTGAGTTCCTTTGAAACCATTATATTTATGTTTCTTATGCATTAAACTAGCAAATCTGTTGTTGTTCTTTCTTTTAATCCATCTTGCTCAGTTCAGTTTATTAATGGCAACTGAAGAGAACCATGTCAGACCAGCAAACAGAGGGTGGATCCTGGAGGAGACTATAATTTCTTTTGGCTTTCTTCTTTTGCCATCTTCTTCTGCAAAACCAACAAGCAAACAAACAGACAAACCCCAAACTAACCAACAAAAAAACCAAAGAGAAATGACCCAAAACATAGGTAAATATAATTCCATTAGAGTGACTGTCAGTAAATAATACATGTGAGGCCTGGGGGCTGCCTTGGCCAGCTCTGCATGTAAATGAGATATCTTATATCTGAAAAAAGGGTAAGGAGGGAAAGTATAAACCAGAAATGGGGACTGTTTATATGTATTTATATGGATTATGAATTGCAATGTGATCTTTGTAGTAGAAGGGACCAGAAGCAAGTGAATTTGGCCTTAAAATATGTAATAAAAATCTGCTTTTGAAATTATATTCTCCACTGTTGTGCACAGCTCACTAGCCATCACTTTCCTTTCCACAGAATGTGCTGAGCAGGCTTTATTTCATCCATCTTCAGTGGAAAATCAACCCACTATAAAACCAATATTTAAAACAGTGTGCAGTAACATCTACTATGTCTGTTTTATATGTGGAGTCTACTTGTGTGTTTCTCGTGCTGTATTATCCCACTACTGTGCATATCACGTATCTAGGGAAATACAGAGGCAGAGTACAGGATAGATCATGCTTGCTAAAGCTAGGGGAGAGTTTCCCTGGTTTGTTTTGTCCTTAAGGCAGCATCACTGCTGCATAGCTCTGTGTGGTGGCTGGTGAGGAAATAATGAGATTTTTTCCCAGGGTTTCATGATATCTGTTAAGAGTAGATAAAGCAGAAACATTTTCTGAGTACAGGAATTCATTATCATTTGGCCTCGTTCACTACTTACCATGTGTGTAAAAAGAAGCTTGTGTTTGCAGAGTTGTGGTATGGCAACAGACAGAGGAAAATGATACGGCAGAGAATGAAAACCTCTGGAGTTGTACTTGCCTGTTCAATATGCGCACAGTCATTTAGATCCTTAGGAGGTCTCTTGGGAACATAGCGTTTCATTCTTGCTTGCTCTGTTATGTAGAAAGCAAAACACAATGTAATTCAATATTGTCAGCTCCTATTGGGATCTATGGCAACAACCACAAAAGCAGATAAGTCATATTTCTCTTTGATTTCTTAGATCCATGTCAGCATTTGCAATGCTATGTTTTGGAACAAAATTATTGAGAAGAAAAAGTTCTACTGATACTATATCTTTCCTAAGTACTCAGGTTTGTCTCCTATTAATGCTGTTGCAAGAGTTCAGCAATCATAAATAGTCCAAAACAATTTCTATAACCAGGATTTAAAATTTTGCGAGGTTGTGTGGCTGCATCTAGTGGCCATACATATAAACTGCAGCACTCTGCTCGCTGCAACTGATACTTCAGTTTGGATGTGCACAGGTACCTAGGAGTGTATATATATATATATTTCTGTCTAAATGTATACTTATATCTATAAAAATAAAACTCTTCAGCATGTTGTCACAAATAGCTGCAATCATTCATTCTGAATTAATTCTTACTGTTTGAAAAACTGAGAGATTTACTTACACCAGATAGTCTCAGTAACAGGAATATAGTGACATTTCTTCTCTGTGGCTGATTAGATGAAGAGAAATCATTTAACAGGATATATTTATGCACACATGTAATAGATTCATATAGCTCATTTCTATAGCTACAGTGATTTGAGAGGCTAAAGAGTACATGATAGTTTTTTGCTAAGTGTTTTCATCTGATCCTTACTGAGATACAGGAAGCCAACATACAGTGAATTCCAAGGTTTGCATATGTAGTGGCACTCTGAACTGAACTGTGATTTTTCCTGTGCAACCTTTACAATGAGTAAGCTAAGATCTTTTCAGTCCTGATTATTTTATCCCACTACTGAGCTACCAATCTGATTGTTCTTAGCTTTTTGCAGGATGGAGGCCTAAAAGAGGCAGAGAGGTTTGATGCCTAAGCCTGTTCAGGGAACATGTGTCGGAGAGAACAAATCATAGTAATGAAGCTTTTTCAAATAATAAAGAGAAAGGAGAGACGATTGGAAGCAAAACAAAGAGCTCTAGGGGTAGTTTAGCCAGCACATTTTGGTTGCCACACAACAATTAAATCAGTTTGTTTTCTTCAGACGTGGGTCTGCTGGGGGAACTGTGACAGCCCTGGCTCCTGTGGTGCATGCTCTTGTGTTATGTGCTGTGGTCAGAGCCCACCCAGCCAGATCAAGGCTTTGTGCGCTCCCAGTTTTCTTTATGCTGACACTTCTGGGAGCTCAGGCTGAGCAGCAGGAATGAAGCTGTACTATACAAACTGTGAGCTAAATTTCTTGCCTTGTGTGTTGTTTTGGTTGACAGAGCCATTTTATATTAAGATCTAGTCACTGTTTATGCTGTTTGTGTATAATTTGATGTTCTTTCTGTCTTGATTCTAATTTCAGGGCATTGAATGCATTCCTGGTGTTGGGAAAGTGGCAGAAGACGCCACAGGAAAAAAAAAAAAGATGACACAGCAGAAGCAGAGACTCTAAACTTGGAGGGTTCTGAACTAGAGGACTTAGAAAACAGTCCAGGCAATACTTGACAATGTGAAGGATTCAGATAAAAATCAGGCCCTGGGAGCTATAGTTGGAGACAGGGCTGTCAGACATTTCAGCATTATATTGTAATTACACTTTCAAAAATCAGCAAAATACCAGTGTGATTTTAAACATGGTAATTGACTGTTCATAATTTGTAATGCTGAGAGATTTCTTCTGCTAAGAGATATATATATATATATTTTAAAGACATACGTTCTCTATCTTGTGTTCTGTTTTAAATAAAGCTTTTGTTTGCTAATTATCCTTTTCTTTTTCTTCTCATCAAGTAGTTAAATGTAGTTGAGTCTAGTTGTTTCACTGCTCTGGAAAGATTTTATTGGATTGCATGAGATGTCCAAAAGGGAATAATTGGGGAGCTTGTGGATTCTGATGTAAGAAGATATTTCTATGGAAACCACATCCTGCATTATGGAAGAGAGATACTGCAACACACGTTTATATCATAATGACAGCTGTAACCTTCTTTTCAAAGAGAACAATTGATGTTGAATTGCTTTCATTTGAGCTTTTGTAGCAGAAAAATCTGCCATAAACCCTGTGGTGGACAGGGTGGCATACAAACTCCATTAATGTAGAAGTTTGTTACAGAGAAGAAGAGTGAGCAAGCTACAGTACTTAAAATGCCTTTAAATTGAAGCTCTGTGTATCATGGTATTAAGCTAAGAATATAGAACTTTGTGTAGATTACATATTCCACATTTTTATTTCCTTTAGGCTCTTTTCTAATGGTTTGTATTTAATTAGCTTGAAAGTATAATATATTTCACTAGATTACTCATGTTATGGCTTGGTAGGGAAATTTTGTTCTTTCACCACAAGATGCTTAGGTTTCTTTTTTTTTTTAGTGGGGAATTTCAAAAGCTTGAATGTTGAATTAATAGTTGCAGGTGAAATTCTTGAAGATCAGACCATTAGTCCAGTGGAAGAGAAGGCTTTGCAAAAAGGTAGTCACAGTAGTGAACAGCAGTGGGGTCTTGATGAACCTGAATAGGTCCAGCAGCCAGTAATTTTTAAGTGGGTGCCTTGGAACAAGGAACAGTAACTATTTCTTTCCAGAAACTAATACAGCATTTCCAGGGAGACAGTTCTGTAGGCAGGCATTGGAGGTACACTGTAGGGATGTATGTTTTTCCCTCTGTACAGCATAATTGCTCACATATAACCCTGTCACACTGTTCTTGTTTAAGGTCGTGATTTAACATCGTGTTTATTTATGTATCCAAGTAACCCCTCCCCTGTTGAGCTGCTCAGTAAACCATGTGCCTGAGACACATTGAAATCAGACCTTTCTAGGCATCTTTTTAAATAAAAAGCTATAATTGGAACTTACAAGGTTTTGCCAAGAGAATTAAAACACTGAATTGTGTGCCAACCTTAATCATGTTGCTATGGTTCTCTTGTCTCAAAGAAAATGCATTTAGGATTAACTTCATAACCAGTTTGTCTTCAAGTTGCTGATTCATCAAGTCACTAAGGGTGTGCTATAATGACTGCTACAAACTGTGTTTCCTCCTGTGCAACAGCCTATATTCTTCCTTAGTACATGGTCAAATACATACGTTTTTTAAAATACAATATTTGTGAAGAGCTGCAATACCAGTTGCTCCTAAGTGTGATAGAAAATGATTATGTCTCTCCTCATGAATGCTGATGTTGGAGTTGCAGTAGCACAGCAAACCAGTCTCATGTCTACTTTACACATAACAGCCAATCTTATGAATGTCAAGGTGAGGTAAAGTGGAATTGTTCTAGCAAGTGGGGATTATTATGTAGTTAAATCTGATTTAAGTCTTTTAAGAAACTTTTATCTAAGAAGGCCCCAGGAAACTCTAGATGAATTTGTATTAGAATAAAGATGATGGATAAGGTACTGTGTGTGGAATGGGCAGACACCTCATTTGATTAAATTGATTCTATACCTAGGGACACTTTGAGTCAGAGGAGAGAACAGCAATTCTTCAGTATCCTCAAAGTGAATTTCTGTTTCACCTCTGTATTTTTGAGTGGTCCTCTGGCTGCGTTAACAGCTGTTTTACTGGCTGTTCTCACAGAAATGTTGTTTCTTTGTGTAGGAATTATCTTCCTTGATTATACTTAGCCTTTTGTTTTCTAAGTAATGGTTTTTCTTCAAAAATGCTCATGTTGGCAACAGGACATAGTATAGAAATAAGCAAACATGCATTTGATGAGGTGGTGTTGGCAGATGGCTTGGTACTTTCTAGTCAAAGAAAGCTATCACGTCATCCTTCTAATCAAAATGTGACTGTTATGGATGTTCTACATTCAGTTCATCTGCCTTCTCTGGCAAATGAAACACACCGAGCTGATAGAGTAGAATAAGAGGATACAGACATTTGCTGATTAAATTCAGTAGAGAACCAGAACCAAGAGTTCTTGAGATCCTGCTTAATGATACTAAACTCCTGGGTGACAGGTTGCGGGATGACAGAGGTTTGGTCCATATTATTAAAAAAATGCTGGCTTACTGAAGAATTAGTCTGAATATTGATTTTGGGTGGCTTTTTTTTTTGTTATATAAGTGCTTTAAGGTATCTGACTAATTTAGAACCTTGAACCTGCAACTCATTCTTGGCTGTGTGAAGCACTCCTTAGTGAGATCACAAGAATCATAAGAGGGTCTGAAGCAGAAACAGATCCAGTATTTTCACTGTCTTAATAGAACGTAAGAGGAAAGACAAACCAACACCACAGTCATATTTTTCTCACAGTGGAATTTATTTTTATCTAAAAGAAATCTACATTTACGTAAAGTTAGGATTGTTTCAGAGTGTTGAAGAAATTGGCAAAGGCTTGAAAGAGCATTCCAATTTTTGGAGTTAAGTTTTCAAAATCTTGGATTTAATCTTTCTGAATCACTCTGGTGATTGTGGTTTGACATGATGATGCTTCTGTTTAGGAGACGAGGAGGTAAGTGTGTGTGAGAGGGAGAGCTGGCAGACCTGCTGAAACAAAATTTGTACCCATTGTTCTTATAAGCATAAACGTTTAATTCTGACCAGCAAGTAAAATGTTTAACATCGGCATTAGTGTTAGCAGTGATCTGGGTTGGTGTGTGCCAACCAAGTATGGAATTTGAATTGCTCTTAAGAAAAGTAAACATACAGATTTTAAGGCTAGAAAATTAATTCCATTAATCTGCTATGATGCTTCACTTAATGTAAGCCAAACAATTTCATGCATGGTTGCTGTATCAAATATCATTGGTTTTGTTTGATATAACCCATTTTTTAGAAAGTTTGTTTTGATTTGACAGTTTTGTTTTTCAGATGTTGGACAGTGGGAAATCTACCATGTACACTGGCAATTTAGTCTTAAGTTTTGTTTTTACAGGTGCATCTGAGTTTTTTAGTCTGAATTAATTTTTCTTTAGTCTCCTATGATGAATTTTGCTTTTCTTTTTAATGCAGAGCTATGGCTCTGGTGCTATCAAGATCCTTTCAATGTGTGAATGGATACCTTGTGGTCCATCATGACATCAGTGAGCAGCACTGTTTTATGGATTTGTCTCTGTGAGGCAGATTTTCCTGACCTTGATTCATTCTCCTTGTCCTTTCAGAGAGCTTTTCAATTTTTCAAATTTGTCTCAGAAGCCTGAACATCATCAGAGACCCAGTTCCAGTTATGATCACGCTGACTATTACAGGTTAGCATTTCCTAGCTGCTATGACCTGTGGTTATAAATCATCACAAGATTCTTTTGTGCTTGTGGGTGTTGTAATGGTGAACATACACTGTAAAACTTTAATGTCAAGGAGGAATTAAGAGATGTCTGGTTTAATGTGTTGTCTTTAATGGCTACAACAGCTGAAATGTACTATTGAAAATGTGGTCAATCCAGCGTCATCTTTATTATTACCACGAGGTGGCAACATTACATAGCGTAATGTTGTCATAATCTCTTGGGTGCTTGAGACGGTGCCCAACATTTGAAGATGTCCCTGGTTGGTTTAATGACTTCAGAGAAAGAAGGATGAGGGTGTGGTAAACCTGATCTTGTATTCGCCATTCAGTCTCATTGTGTCTGTGGAGTTTGTCTCGACTGGGCCCTGGGTTGATGTTTTCAAATATTTCTGAAACCGAGATGAAATCATAGAGTAGCACAAAATGCAAACTACACCCAGATTGTGTCCCTTTGCATTCTTGTCTCATTAGGAAACCCGAGTGGGACTTTTCCCTGTTGTATTTCATGGTTTCCCAGCATGAGATGATTCTGTTTCAGTTGTCTCATGGATAATTTGAGCAGCTTTAGCAACAGGAAGAGACAGAATGGCATCAAGTTGCACCAGGGTAGGTTTAGACTGAATACTAAGAAAAATTACTTCTCCAAAAGGATTGTCAAGCATAGGAAAAGGCTGCCCAGGGAAGTATTGGAGCTGGAAACCCTGGGGGTATTTTAAATATGTGTAGATATGGTGCTTAGGGGTGTGTTTTAGTTGTGGAGTAGGCAGTGTCAGGTTAGTGGTTGGACTCAATGATCTTAAAGATCTTTTGAAACCTAAATGATTCTGTGATTCTATGATCTAATTTTCCATTTTTGTCCCCTTTCTGTCTACAATGTATTTTGCATCACACTAATACTGAGCACTTTCTTTGACTTTTTTTCAGGTAATAACAGCTGCCACATAATATGCTGTTAATAATCCTAGTACTAGAAAAGCAAGAGTGGTTTACATTTGCCCTAAAGGCTAAGTTTCTTCCTTTGCTACTGTGTTTTATAAGTGACCGTGCTGAAGGAAAGAAGAGCAGGTTAAGTTAGTGGATGATTTAATTTAATTTTTTAACATTTCATGTTTAGTTTAATTGATACAATCAAACTTCAGTGCAAAGATAAAGTAGTACCTTAAAGGCAGCTCGCCATCCTAATCGAACACTGTAATGCAAAAATTTCAAAGCAAGTAATTCTCTCTTCTTTCACTTGCTTTTTCAGAGCCCAATGCTATCTCTGTTTTGGAGGGTTTCCAGTCCTCCCAGCCTGCAGCATCACACTCCATGATTAGTGTGGCAGGATACATCTGTCTGCTAAATGGGAGAAGCTCTGTGCAACTCTTAGAGTTTATCACATCAGTAACTTGGGCTGGTATCCTTCCCTCCTGTCTTTGTGGTGACATTAAGGTATTGCAGAATCTTTTTTGACACTCAGGGACTGCTCTTAATTGATCTTATAGAAGATTGCCTTATAGAAACTTTTGATGCCTTCTTTCTGCTATGATTTTTCTGGAAAATGTTAGATGTTTAGAAATACAAATGAAACACTCCTCTTTGTACTTCCATTACTTGATTATGAGAAGTGGGTGTCCAAAAGACTAACTTATAAGTAGGATGAAACATCTAACCTTTCTCAACTCATTATTTTGAAAAATAAACTAACTTGGCACCTTTGCATTGACTATGTCTAAACAGAAGCTCAGTGACATCCTTAGAGCTGAGTGCCAAGCTGACATAATTGGGATTGATTCTATCTGGATGACACATGTTCCTAAAGAAAGCCTTGGCAGGTCAGTAAAACACAACAGTTGTTTTGGAGTCATTTACAGGTGTTCATATCCACATTTTATTGTCCTTTCCTGTGGATCAAGAATGGAGGGAACAGTCTAAACTTTAGTACCTAGCTGAATCCTCCATAACATTTGAATATCAAGGATGTTGCAGAGAAATAAAGAAATTAACATGTCCAAATAGAATTTCTACTGTGTTAAATTCATTGCTCAACTGCATAAACAAGGAATCCATTCAGCTACAGTTAGTTGTTTGGTATAATCCTTTATATGTGTCTTGTTACAGATGAACATGCAATAAAATTTAAGTACACAAGAGACAAAATTAGGAGCTTGTAATTAGACCGCTTTTCAATTTATTTCCTCTTGCAATCCAGCTTGATGGTGAAGTCTCAGTTTAATCTTCTCTATTATCTGTAGACTTTATCCTTGCTTTATTGAATTTTTCTGTCTTGAAGGTTGTTGGATTTTTTTGTGGTGTTTTTTTAAGAGATCCTTTTGGTTTTAATTTAAACTGAAGGCTCCATTTTTGGAAGATCAATAAACTCCATCGGAAAATTTTTTTTCTCCCAGCCACCTGACAGTTAGGTGAAGTTGAACTTTTTTTAATTCTTGGGGAAGAGAATTCACCATGATGAGGACATTTGGGGATGTCGGTATTCATTCACCAACATCTGATTTGTAAATTAATAGCTTGGCTTCTCTGGACTGTGGTATGTTAAAGGTCAGTGACAATGAGAAGAGAAACACTTCTGAGCTATGTGTGCCCTCTGGTCAACAGGACTGGCCTTGGCTTAATGGTATTAATTTCATGCTGCTTTTAAAAGATACAGGTGTGCTGCATACCTTCAATCCTCTTACCTGGAACCAGTAATCTCGTCCCAGCTTTCCACAAGGAACAGGGAGGGAGAAGAGAAAAACTCTTCCTAAAAGGATTAGTTCAGCTGACTAATTTTCTAAGTTTCTCCTTGCATGGCATGTCCCCTGTCTTCCAAACCTTTGGTAAGTATCTTAACTAAGATGCGTTTTAGGTAAATGCTGTGTTCAAACCATGTGATATAAAAGGGTCTTCTGATTCCCCTACCCTCTCCAGATCTTGGGACTGGCTAAATCTTTTTTAAATCTATTTCTCTTTTGCTGCATGCAGAGCCCATCTGCTGTAATACAGACTGATATGCTGCTTTTATCCTTGTTTACGTAGAACATTGGTGGTTAAATCAATTAGAGTGAAAGATGTATTGTCCTTCTTTACTCTATATCACAAGCACAAATATCTTCCTTTTAAAGCATCTCATGCTAGAAGGGGAAGCCTTTGGCACAAGCCACCTCTGCTAGTTTGACCTCTTTTGTGCATCTGGAATGGAGGAGCAGCTCTAAGAAGCACAGAATAAACTCAGCAAAATAGCAAGAGAAAAGGTCAAGAAAGGGTCTTGCTCCCTGTAGTCATCAGAAGTTTCTGCAAGATGATATGTAGCATGTCCTGCCTGAACAATTAAGGCATCAAAGACACTAGCACTTTGATAGGTAATATCCTTGTGGGTTGTCAAACAGATTGTGAAGCACATGTCTGTGCCATGCTGGGTGTGGGAGGGAGGGACCTTATGTCTTTCTACTGGTTGAGACTGAGAGCTTCAGATAGCCTTTGGCTTCCAGTGATTGGGTATGCTGTGCTGTGCTATACCCTTGCCTGGCTTTTGACTAACAGGCCTAAGCTTTCAGAGTGGTGCTGTGGTCCTGCAAAAGAATGGGAAGACTGATTTCTACCAAAGACAGAGCTGGCATCAGTTACAAGCAACAGAAGTATTTGGGTTTTGCCTCTGTATTTTTTCCTAGTTGCAGCCCTACAGTGTCTTGTGTCTCAGACCAGCCAGTCTCTTTGATGCAGCATAATTACAGTGACAGAGATGATTCCATGCCCCCTCCCATTCTAGTAATGGCATCTGAAGAGGAGGTAAGACAGATTCTGATAATTCGCCTCTCAACTTCACAGGGTCAGGACAAACAATATTGCCTGCCCTAGACAAGGCAAAAAAGCAACTGCTATTAGAAATCCAGGAGACAGCCAGTATGCTGCTACTGAGGACCCAGAAATGCTGGGAAATACAATCCTTTCTGATGCCAGATTATTCTGTATATTTGTAGCAGTGGACTGGTGTAACTTGGATCAGAAGGAATCATCTTTGCCAAATCCTGTGGTTGAACCCCTGCCCAGACAATAAGCTCATATGGTGATGACATGGGCTGAGTTGTGTTCTTCATGGTTTTTACAGGTCTTTCACAGTCCTCTGATTTCATCTGCAGTTTCTCATGCACAAGCACAGTTCTGCTACTCTCCTCTTGCATCCTGTCCAGGAGTAGCATGAAGCCTCAGATGAGTCTGCATTTCCTTGCAAAACCCTGCCAGTATCTGCAATCAATTCAAAACAACTTACCCTGTATTCACTTGCCCTTACTTAAAAATAAACATTAGACTGCTGGGTTTTATAAATAAATCCTGATGAATAGCATGGGAAAATGAAAGAAAAAAAAAAGCATAGAAGAGAACTCAGTTGATACAGAGGCACGTGGTATAATGTGAATTTGGCTAAAATCTTTCCTGCACACTGGAACACAGGGTGAAACTCACTGTATTGCTGCTTTCTGGTGCTGATTCTGCTCACGCAACCACCATTATTGGTGCACACGAGTCCTTCCTTTCAGGCCACAGCCTCCAGGTAGTCGTAGCCCCACTGCATCCTGATGGTAGGTATTCATGGGAACCAGAATCCCATATTGTGCATTGCTGCTGATGGACCTTTTTGAACCTAGAGATGCTTAGGCTACAGTCAGTAGCTGAGTAATAGTAGCTGAGTAACTTGTTGAGAAATGCCATTTGAATCTCTGGTTTCTGGTGCTGAGGAGTGAACTTATTGTGAACCAAAATTAGCCAGGATATGCTTTGGAGTTTATTAAATTCATTTAAGACTTTCCAGGTAATTTGCAAAGGCTCAGGTGAGATCTTTAGTGAGATGATGGGTTAAGGAAAAGAATGAGACTGTAGGAGAAAGGCGGGGTGATGAATTAAAGCGTCTTTGTGGACCTAAGTCCCTTTGTGGATCTAACTGTAGTTTTGACCTTTCTAATTAATGAAGTTTTTCTCTTCTTACTGTATGTAAGCTGTCCTAGCCTGACCTATTGGTTCACAAGATAAAAGGGGTTAGCTAATCAGAATGGAGATCCCCTCTACTGGATTATCCAAGTTTTTACTAAAAGTGTGATATCCATGAACACAAATAGAACAACACATCTAAGAATTATGTATGCGGGAGTTTAAAGAGGGGAAGGTGCATCAAAAAAGGAAAGAAGTCCACGAGGCTTTGAGGTTATTTTAAAACCTGAAACCGAATAGGTTAATACCCCTTAAGCTTTTTGGTCTTTAATTCTCCTAATGGTATGGCATAAATTGTTAATTGTATTATTAAAAAAGTGTTGAAGACTGTATTAATGTAATTTGACCTCGGATCAGTCAAGATCACATTTTCATTATGATTAAAAGACTCCTTGTCCTGCAACATTGATCTCGTCTTCAGCTGAACGTGGCAGAGGGAGAGGGGATGTTTTCATGTCAGAGCGGTAGATGGCAATATTGCATTTCATTCTGCAGCGTGTTCTGCTAGAAACGCTCACCTCAGAAAGGGGCCATGAACTTTTCCCCTCAGCTTCCGAGAGTGAGTTTGTGCTTACATAGTGCATTAAATATTTCAGAAGCAAAATAATTCGAACTTCCATTGTGAATCCAAATTTCTTTCGTGACTGATGTCAGATGACTGGGTTACAAACCACAGCACCCAAACAGTCCTGATTCTGCATGTTAGCTTGAAAAATGGTTATTGCATGTTAGGGACCATCAGCATTGTCTGTCATAGCAGGGATTCAGTGAGGCAGGATATGACCCCTGGAAGTAGCCTCTCCTACTTGGTTAGTGTGATTTTTGTAGCTTTGCATCAGGAGAGTGAAAGCTGCACCAACTGGTTTAGTTTATATCATGATTGGGGAAGTTCAGAAAGGCATCTAGTTAATGTGCTGCCTTCCTTTGTACTGTAATAGTCGGACAGACCTTATAGCATGTCCTGGAGAGGGTGAGAAGAGACTCTTTACAAAGAACTAGGAGTCAGGAAGGTGTGTGTTACAGGGTCTTACACACATCGACTGTGATGTGCTCTAATGTGCTATGCTGCTAAGTAGGAAGACGAGGATTTTGGAATGGAAGTGACATCTGGGGTCAGTGATTTATGAAAATGAAATATGCTGTGGCAGCTTGAAGATACGGTGTGTATAAAGTGCTGCTCCTTCTTTGTCCTGTGGGCATATGCCACGTGTCTCTACAGTTTTGTGAGGTACCAAGGTAATTGCCTTAGAACTCCTTGCTACATCGGGTGTTGCAGGGATGCTAGCACACGCACTAAGTGATGGGAAGCAGAGGGGTGTGCTGGCTGGTGTTAAAGCTTCAGTGCTGCAGACTTTTCTATAAATAACTGCTGTCTGTTGTAATTGGTCACATCACAGTCCATGGTGATCTTTTATATTATTGCTGTCTGCTGGAAAACTCCCGGAGGCGTAAAATAGATACCAGGAAGATCCTGCACCCAGCAGTGTGTTTCCCCATGCGGCACAACAGGGTAAAACAGAAATGGTGTTTACAGGAGCTGATGAAGAATTTTGTACAGCAGAAAGGATAAAAAAAAGAGATTGCACCTCTGAAATGATAGCAGCAGGCCATCTCTCATACAGGATATTGCTGGGTCTGTAGAAAGAGAAAATCTTCACAGGGTTTCTAGCGGTGCACTGAATGGGTATTATTATTTCCCTCTGACTTACTTACGGGTATTTTTCAGCTCTCCATAAAATAACAGTGTCTTGTGAGAAAATGGAAACTAGAGAAAAAACAAGTAGGTAGTTGGCTTGTGTGAGAAGTGTAGAGGTAAAATGTGTAGTACTTTCTATCATGAGGGATTCAGAACACTTCACAGAGCAAGAATGCTGAATGCTACGTGCCACCCACTCCTCTCTTACAGCCTGCTTGTGGTGGAACAGAACACTGAGGTGAAGCCACCCAGCATCAAAAATCAATGCTTTTATTAAGGGAAGGTAGGAAAGCACTGGTGTTAGATTTTTAAGAAAAGAATGCAAGTTGCATTGCCGAGCTTTGCTCTGTAGTATTTGGAATAGCTACTCTTCTGAGAGCTGAGTGCTGTAGTGGCTTCAAGGCCACCAGATAAGTATGCAGAGTCTGTATGCGTATCTCCACTTTGTTCCTACCTGTCTGAAGTTGCATTTGCTCCTCTACAACACACAATGTGGTACACTACAGGCATTAGAGAATGCATGCTTCACTGGCCTAATAAAAACTTTGCTCCTGTCGACAAAGAATTTATTAGAACTGAAATCTTTCCAGCTTTAGGTAGAAGCTGGCGCAGAGAACGGGACTGTAGAGGGACTTGTCAACAGCCTCTCAATTGACTTTTGCTGAGTGATATTTCAGGATTTGATGAATTTAATGTAAGAAAGGATTGCTATGAGATCTTAGATTTTGTCTTGGTTATTTGCTATTGGTGGGGGACACTTTGGTTCCAGCAGTTTGATTTTTGTGATTTGGAAGAAGCATTGAATAGCTGCATAGCTTTGGGTCAGAAATGTTTTCTCCTTCAAAACATGCCAGGAAAGTGTCAGTGTGACAGAATTGGAGTAAAAAGTCTACAGGGAAGAGAACAGCAAGATAACTTTGGTGGCCTCAAACATTGATTGCTGGGGCATGGCTTGAAAGCAAGCTATATTGCTTGCTGTAAAAAGGCAGATATTGTACAAAAGCAGTTGCTCACTTATGCAAAAGTCTAGACTATTCTGGCATGAATTTGCTCATCCAGAAAGAATTAACTTGCCATGATTGGGCAAGTTAATGATTGGCCTAGTAGCAGTCGGATATTACCTGCGCTGTGTACTGAAGTCTCCAAAGTAATGAAGAGTCTGGTCCTTATGCTGCAGAGCACTCCAGTAACATGAGATGAGAATAAGACTTATGCCTGCTGATCTTCAGCCTCAGGGTCAGCCCTGCTATATGACAGTATCAGTTTATCTGGGTGAAGGTGCATGCCCAGAGCTATATTCAGACCGCCTGGTCATGTTTAACTTTCCTTGGTGTCCCATCTTCTTCCAGCCAGGATCCACTAACTGTATAGTGAGTGCTCTCAATTGTTCATCCTGTTCCTGAAGTTATATCCCTGCGTTTATCTTAGGCGGCATCATAAGCAGGCTGCATATGGCCTGCATTTATAGACTGGTCTTTAAACACTGCAACAGCAATGTAGTGGCTAATTTATAGCGATTCCCCCTCAGAGGCAAACAAACTAGAAACAAGTTGTAGAAGTGACTGGCAATTGAAAGAATAGACTGGAGAAACAGAAGGAAGAACTTAAGTAATATCTGAAAATCCAGATGGAGAATTTCGATGTTGGCCTTCATTTGAAGACTGTATAGGTAGGAACTCAGCACTGAGAGTCCTCACACTCTCCAACAATGTTCAGAGAAGACAGAATACATTCAGAAATATAGTGACCTGTGAAAAGAAGGAAAGCGCTGGGAATATAAAATTCCAGCTAAACCCAATGCTGCAATCAAGGAAATTAGTGCATCTTATGCAGCTCTTTAAGACTCAGCAGCAATCCTGAAAGGCTCCAGTTTGTACGGGGAGAAGACAATAAGAGTAATGTTTGGAGAATACTGTGGTACAAAAGCTTTTCTCGCTGTCTGTCTTTGAGGACTGTGCACCAGAAAAGATCCTGTGTAACCTTCTGAAGCTGAACTGGTGCTTTCCAGACAAGTCTGTGCTACTCTGGCACCTAGCAGAAAGATAAAGGTAAGCTGGTGAGACACTTCCTGCCTCTTGCTCTTATTCAATCATTTCTTTCTCCTTCAGATAACTAGTTCTCATTGCAAGTAACTAAATTTGGGAAGGGAGGGAAGTTTCAGCTCCTAGATTGCTGATTTAGAGCTAGACTTTTGTTTCACTAACACTTATTTTCTTTGCTCTAGTCTTTAGGTACTTGGAGAAGAAATACACAAACCTCTCTGACACCGGTTTTCACCATGACAGTAATTTGAGTAAAAACAGCTTTGCCTGCAAATAAATAAATAAATATTATATGAAAAGCTTCAGATGGAGCTGCCATGTTCATTCTTGTTTCTAAAGCCCCCACAGGCCATGTCACATATGTGGGTCGTGAGGTCTATTGATTATGTGTCAGACCCTTAGGTGTCAGTAATCAATAACACTAACCTGCAGAAAATGCAGCAGACGTTTGCTAAGCCAACTCTTCACATTGTTCTTTTTCTTCTGTTTAAGATTTCTGAGCCTCTATAAAAATAACAGAATGTATACCAGCAAAGGCAGAGGAGACAAAAACATTATTTGGCTGCCAACTCATTTACTGTCAATTTTCATCTGATTCTGCATGGCTCTTGGTGAGAAGGCAGGATGAGGAGGGGCAAGACAGGAAAGGGTATTTCCAATTGAATGGCTTCTGAGAAGTAGAAATGAAAGTGATTGAGTTGGGAGGACCTAAACATTTTGACCCTGAGAGCTTATTAATATTTAACAAGGTGCCAGATTTTTCTTTGACACTGGAAATTGTTGCGACTGTCTGTCTCCAGTAGACTGAATCTGCTTTCTCAGTCCACCATATCTAATGCACCTACTGCCAGTCTTGAATAGTTTGAATTCACAAATGCTTTCCTTTATTTGCTATTTTTGAGAATATAGAAGGTAGTTTGACAGACTAAGTTGTGAATTTTTTCATTCAAACTTCATATCTCTTTATGTTCTCAATGGGTCACTGAGCAGACTCTGGTTTTCTTGTGTTGATTGTGGTTTTTAGAATCATTCTTCAAATAACTTTTAACAAAACATTTATTTCCCTTTTTAGTTTACAGATTGCTTGTGAGCTGTTCACTGTGACAGTTATGTCTTTTAAAAGTAAGCAGTTCTGATGAGATAAATATAACAATTTCAATTTTTTACTCCTATTTTTATTTGTATTAATGCAATGCTTCAAGATGGTATAAAAAAATTGGGATCCTATTGGGGGTGGGGGAAGAATCTGTACCATAAAGATAATGCAACATTGAATGAGCAATACTCAATAGAGGAGATGAAGAGTAGGAGAAAGTATCTTTATGTATTATTAAGGAGGTCTGCATCCCCACTCTTTTGGTGCCAGTGACTGTCTCTCTGTATTACCTGGGTGTACTAGCTTCCTAATGCAAATACATAGACCTAAATGACTTTTCCAAGGTCACACAGAAAGTTTGTGGCAGAGCTGGATGCTGAATTGGTTTACCAAATTTCAGCCCTGTGCCCTGAATATGTTTGGGTTTTTTTTTAAAAAAAAAGACTTTCACACATCAGTAAGCATTTACGTTTGTGTACTCCCAGTAAAATCAGTGAAAAATCAAAAAACCCCCTTCCTTTGCTAGAGAGTTAGTATTGTGTTGAATTGACAGAGAAGATCCCTAGATCAGAGCTCTTGGGTTTGGCTTTAGAAATTTCCATGACCATGAATTCTCAATGCTATTTTTCACAAAATCGGTGTAAACTTTGGGGCCTCAAAGTTTAGGTATTTAGGATTTTCTCTTGGAGATATTTGTCCATCTATTTTGGTAATTATTTCATTGCATCCCAAGGTTGATATCAAGGAACTTCTGTCTGTTTTGCTTGTTTAAAGAGCAGTCCAGAACATGTTTTAAAAGTTTATATTTTATTTTTATTGCTCCAGCTGCTCTGTAAAGTCTGATTCTGATAATTCATCTGTTTCCCTTAACAGAACTAGGCAAACATTTGGTGATCGGAGTTTACAGTGTGTATTTATGCCTTAGCATTGGTAAATTGGCTTCCATTTTTGCATTCAGAAAGTTTTAAAATGAAACCTGAAAATATTTTCCCTCTCTTTACAATGTTTAAATTGCAAAGCACCCTGTTGCTGCCTTGAGCTTTCTACATTGTGTAAAATCAGTCATTTCAGTGATAATCCACTTACAACTGTGCTCAATTACTGACTTGTGCTGTGAGCTGCCAAGTATTTACCTAGTTGCAGAGGAGAAAACCTATGTGGAAAAATTGGGTAAAATGTGAATGCCCGGAGGGGTAAACCTGGAGAGAAAGGCCACCAAAAGAGGAGAAATGCTTGAAGCTGAGAGCAGAGGCACTGGAAGAGAGATGTGGATAAAGAAACATGAAAATGATGAAAACGCAGAGAATAATGAAAGGAAAAAAAAATATGAAAGCAGTGAGACTTGGTGACTGAGGTCTAGTCTAACAGATGAAAGAAAAGATTTATGCCCAGCTTTGCACATGAACTTCTAGGTGACCATGGACCAGTTGTATTCCCTTTTTGTCCTCAATTTTACCTTCTGCGAAATAGGTCCTGTGGTACTTGCCCTCCTCTGAGATGCATGGATGGGAAAGGGTAGACAAGTGCTACAGTGACACTGGTTGTTCTGATTTATTGTTTTACTTTTGCTAAACCAGCATTTAGCCAATGGCACTCTGCCCTTTCACTTATAGGAGAACTAAAAACCTAAAGAAAGAAAAACACAGTGGTCCTTAGCTCTGTTTCGGGAATGGAGGGAGGCTTTTAATTATTTAAACATCTCCTTTTCATGTTGCTTCTGGTTTTTGAATCGTTATCATTATAGTTGTTAAGGCTATAGGCTCTACATAAATCATTTGAATAAATAATAAATAAGTCATATCATTAAGTAATACACTGGTATTATTTATGACTGTAGGGAGAGGGTAAGAATACTGTGGATGAGATTGTATTTAAAATGAAAATAAGCCTTTGTTAGGCTCATAATTTTAAACGCTGCCTTCTGGAGTGAAGGTATTAGCTTTTGGAGACTGACCTGGGAGGTGAATTTGCTTAGAAAGAGTTAGTCGCCAAGTTGACTACCTCTGATCCTCCTGCCCATTGGGCGCATCACATTCCTGTGGCATGGCCCCTCCTGTCCTGCAGGCTGCTTGTTCCTCTCAAGAAAGATAAAAGGTTTTGAATCGGGCAGCACCCAGCATTGTGGTGTTTTGAATAGCTGTGCTGACCTGGGCAGACACTACAGTGTTGTCCAGCTTTACAAGTGCTCAGGTCCTACAACAGCACACGTACGGCATTGTCTCCAAGTTATTCCTTTGCTTAACAGGATGTTTACTGGGCTGCTCTGAAAGTCTCGTCTCTAAGCTCTATCACTGAAGTCCTCTCTCCCTCAGAAAAAGCAAAACCAGCCATTTTAAGTTGGACTATATATATAAATGATATGCATTTGTAAACTAAGATAGGAAGATAGCACTTCGGAATCTTATTTCTGAAGTGAAAAATCAAATTAATTTAATTTTTAATATAGTGCAGTTATAGAGTGATTTGTTTTTATTTTTCCTCTGAATTTTTGTCTGATTATTTTTCTTTGGCTGAATTTTCCATTGAATTTGAGTATTTCCAAGAAAAATTTTGTCCCATATACTCTTGCTTGTGGCTCATCATTGCCAAGTGGCTGGGGATGCATCAGTTCTGTAATTTAGTGAAAATAAGTGAGACAATTATAAAAGAATTATCAGTGGGTGATGAGGAGAAATAGAATCAATGATTATGTTTCCATGCAGGGTGGCAAGTATCTGTACTAAATTGATACCTATAAATATTTAACTGTTTTTCAGGAGGACTTAAATCCAGACGAGTCATGTTGGCCCTGAATGTGGCTGCACTGCTATGCGTGGGAAGATGGATCATAGTGATCGAGCCATTCCACACCACAGTGAAGGGTGAAGTCGGCAGTGAAACCTTTCAATGCCTTGTGACAAGACACAGAGCCACTCAGCATCCCTGCAAGGCTGCTCAGTTGTGTAGTGAAACTTTGGGTGACTTTTAGTCTTTAGAGACAAGACCAGAGTAAGGAGCTGGGCTAAGGGCTTGTTGCTGTGAAGGATTTGAGTTAGATGTAGAACAGAACTAGAGGGGACAGTGGGAGGAAGCTTTTGCTGTTGTAGGGTGAGGTGGGCCAGAGCACAGCTCCTATTGTTGGGAAACACTTTCCTATTTCTCTAAGATGTTATGACCTTACATTCTGGTCTTCTCCCCAACTCCAAAAGTCATATTTGCAGGTGGTTCCCATGCCGCTGCTGACTTTTTTTTTTTTTTGTACTTTAGGCCAGCTTAGCTAGGAATTGTACCAGTTCTTCTCTGGAAACAATGAATTTTCACTTCCAAGGAATATACTAAATTTCTGGATTTTCACAGTATACAGAGACTCAGACATTGAGAATACTGACTGCATGTCACTACCACTCTTGAGAGAATCACGTGGTTTTCAAACCCACAGCAAACTCTCTCTTATATGTTGTATTTTAATGTCACCCGATAAAATCCAACTCATCAAGATCATGTAACACTGGATTAGCAGGAAAAGAGGAGCAGTGGTACTTCATACCAAGGAATTAGATATCTGTATGACCTGCGACTCCTTTATCCCTAAGGTCTTCGATCCCAAAGCAGATTTAGTTGGACTTTCTGAGGTGCTGTGTTCCACAGGTGATTATTTGCCTGAATACCTTGCAGAGTTGGGGCTAGAATGGATGATCGATTATTGTCCTAAATTCACTGAACTTGTTGAGACTGACGTTCTTTATGTTGCATTTATGCTGTGCATAAGAATATTTGAAAAAAAATGCATTTCAGATTCAACTTCCAAGTACCTGCTTTAAGTTCTAGAGTTGTAGAACTATGTTGTAAGACTTACCTTCTCCTATATAACTGGGGAGTACGGTTTTTCCACTGGCAAGTCCTGTCTTCAGGATGTAGACTCACAATTTCCTAGCATTTGCTTTTAAATCAGCAAGGTGGACCTGGTTCCAGTGAGATGGAAAAACCCTGAAGTTTCTTTTCCCCTGAGGCAGGATCCATCCAACTCATTGCCAGTGAAAAATACTCCCAAGTCAGTATAACTAACGTTAGGAAACTTACTGCTGTCCTTGCCCTCGGTGCAAGTCTCCATCTGGGACTTAAGCTCCCTGCACTTAAAGCAGAGGTTCAGTGCACTAAAGCAGCGTGTGCGTTTAGCCAGCACACTTTCTGATCCCCTTGCCCAGTACCACCAGTCACTGGTACAATTTCCTCCTGCTTATTCTAAATTGGCTTTAATTTTCTTTTAAATAATTCTTAAGTGTGACTTTTTCAGTACAAGACTGGGAACTATGACTAATTACAAAATCATTACATGATTAAACTCAATTAACTTCAAATAACCCTTGAAATTTGCTTAATGTCAGCCTTTGGCCTTGCTTGAACCAATAAATAGTGCTCACCTTTTGTAATGGGTGTGAAATAAGGTGGTTGCAGAGCATGATTTTTCAGAGTCAGCTCAGCCAGAGAATGGCCTTACAGAGCAGGGAAGAGTCTCTTCTGCTTCTTTCTGGGACATTTCCCCCCCAGTATTTTTCTCTCAAGTAATAAGGCTTCAAAAATTCTTTTCAGCCTTCCAGTCAATGGTTCCAGTCTGTTTTGTAAATGTTGATAAGATTAAAACTCACAAAATCACCAAGGCCTGGAAAAGTACTGCCATACCCATTTAGACAAGAGATACCAAAGCATGGATAAGTGAAGTGAATTGCACGAGGATCACTGGCAGGAGCAAAATCACAAGAGTTCTGATGTCCTGTTTTATAATTTAACTGAAGGTGTTTCTCACATAATACAGCAAGTTTCATACAGCTTTAAGAGAGAAAGGATCACTTTTCTCAATTATTTAGCACACCTGTTTGTAGGGGGTTCTTTGGTGGGTTTTGGTTTGGTTTGGTTTTTTTGGGGGTTCTTTTTCACTTTATGAAGCCATCTCTGTATCCAGGCTGTCTTACAGGTAGGTTCTGGCAAGAGAGCTGGCCAAAGTGTGCAGAAGAATCCCAGCAACTCTATTTGTGCACTCAGTTCCTGTGAGGACAGAAGGGAATGTCATTATTGCTACTGTTCCTGGCAATCTGCTCTGACTGGGAAACTGGAGCGGATGGTAGCATTGTTCTCACTGAAGGAAGACAGTAGATGATGGATAGAATTTTCCCAATGGGTAATTAGATGGGCATGGTAAGTAGACAGACATAAAAGATGCCTGATCAAACTCACAAACATCCTTCACATGGTGTGCTGGCCATGAAATGTTCTCAGAATTCTATTAACTTCCAGTCCTTCTCCATGAAAAATCTCAGCTTTCCTGATGAGTACTGCCTGAAAATGGATTTAGAGGCCCCAAGGGGAAAAGACATCTGGTCTTTTCCCCTCTACGCCCCCCCCCCCTTTTTCTTTTTCTTGGAGATAGCACATATCTCTGCAGTTGCTATTGAAACAACATTATTTGGGAACTGGCTCTTAAGGAAGCAGGAAAACTGTTGATGAATGATGATGTGTGCAATAAAGCAGTGCATTTGGTTTTCAGATTTTTGGAGACTCAGTTATTTTTGGTCCTGTTATGATGAATAGGAGTGAATCATCAATGTAGACTACTAACAGAATCTCCTCTTTCTCTTGATGACTGGAACTCTTGGGGTCCAAGATGGCTGGGAAGTGAAGAGGTCATTATATCTAATTACTTGCATTAAAATGGTTTCTGGAGTGGAATTACTTTGGGAATGTATGTCTCCCTGTTTAGACAGACAAAAGCTCCTTGAAGCTGACTGTCTGTTTGTTGTCTACCTAGTGGAGCAAAGCAAAGTCTTAACAAAGCCTGTTTTCCTCTCAAAATGAGCAAGTCTACAGAAGCAGCAGTGGTGGGAGTACAGTAAATGTTTGAGCCGTTCTGGAGTGTGTGGCAGCCAGGGCTGGGCTGAGGCAGGTATTTGTCAGCAGTCTCCTCCCAGCAGCCTGTGGACCTCGTCTTGCATTTGTCATTCAAGAGCCAGTGGTAATACCTCCCTGCTTCCTCCTGACAGATTAATTTTGACCCTTAATGTCCCCTTCCACCTGCTAATCACTTGATCGCACTCACTCCCAATGCCCTTTCCACCTGGCAGTGGCTTGGGTTTGTTGTTCTCCCATTCTCCTGTTGCACACTCCACCTTTAGGCTATTTGTTCTTAAACCTCTCTCCTGCTGGCCATCCCAGAGACAGTCACTAATATCCAAAATATTTGGATAAGCAAAATATTTTTTACTTTTTTGACCCCCAGCAATCTGGGAGCACAGTGATTGGTGGGGAGTAAGGGAAGGGGGTGTGTGAAAATAATGAATCTCACTTTTAATTTGTGCTTTGTTGATGCTGGTTTGACCTTTAATCAGGTGCCTGGCTATTGTTTGCTGGCTGATGGATTTTACAGAATGGTCCCTTGTAAATATATACAGAAAGGGCAGGAGAGTAACTGGAGATTGTAGACCACACTTTTATTTCCTGGGTGCCTGTTAAAAGCAGTTTCCAGTTTATCCATCCATCTCTTTGTCAAGTTGCCTCCTGCATCCATCCACTTGTGCATTTATTTAGTGGTTATATTAGCTACTGAATCATCCTCTAGGATTGTAACAGTATATTTCAGAATAAAGCCAGAGATGCAAAGTGCGCTGAACCTATTATAAAAAAATAAAAGGGCTTTCCTTGATGGCATTTAGCTCAATAAACACAGTTTGTCAGAGATGTCTTTATCTCCTTACATTTAAGCGATTAAATCTTGGTAAAAATAGCTTCAGAAATAAAACATGAAGAGAGCTTCTGGCAAAGCCCTGTCCAGTTTAATTCATACATTAAATATTTGCTAGTAGGGTCAAAAGCTGAATGCTTAGATTTTTTTGCCCTTTGAATGAACCCAGCTAAAATAAAGACAAGGAAATCAGTTCTGCACAAGCTGTCTCCAGAATACTAGGATCAATTTAAACATCAAAGGATGGAGAGATCACACAGATGGACGGCCATATTTTTCTGCACAATTAATACTCAGAGAGGTGTTTCCTGAATTCTGAATCTTGTGCGGGGAAGATAATATTAAAATTTCAGAGTTTTAATTATGTAAAAGACAGTCCTTGATCCTTCGCTCCTGAAAAACAGAACAGTTTATTTTGCTTTAATGAATGTATAAAACATCCCCCAGTAGGAATCTCTGCATTGATGCAATCCTTTTACAGTCAAATTAGCATTTATATTTCTAAAGGTAATTTTTAGACAACACAATAAATAAATGATATGCTGGTAACCTCCAGATGGATAAAGTGGTGCTCAGCTGGCATTTACAATGCAAATTGGCAGAAGATTACATAATGGCCAGCTCTGTGGGTCTTGAGAAGGAGGGAGGGAGGGCTGAGTGGTGTTCTGGGTCTAGTGCTGGACTTCACACCCCTGCGGACATATGTCTTGACAAGGAATAGCTCACTGACTCAGGGCTTGGCTACAGAGCACAGCAAGTTTGTGTGGAGGGCAGAATTGCTCATAATTCAGGTTTACGATCTCAGAGATCTAGGTTCAAAATGCACCATTGGTATGTGGTGCAGAGTTAAATTCTGGAAAGGCTTTCCCAAATTGTGGCTTATTTACTCTGGGATTGAACGCTTTTACTCTGAGGCCCTGAGAACAAGGGAGAGAGCAACAGCTGATTGCTCTGAGCAGCTGGGACTGAAATTTACTTGAAATCTGTTGTAAGTCTATACATCTCCACATAGGCTGTGAGTCACACTAGTGCTTCATTTTTCGATTTAATCTGGTTTAATAATTTCAATATATACCTTTTATTAATAAGATATTGACCAGGATATCAGGATTGAGGTGAATGATATTCGTAGTTTGGAAATATCATTTCATGGTTGGGATTTTTTGATGGCTACTGAAACTTCCATCTTGAACTTTCTTTACACAGCTAAACACATGTCTTCATTTTTGTTAACTGGATTTAGGGAGATCCTGTGCTTTTAAAGGCCATACCATGACTTATTACATTAGTCAACGTAAGTATTAGTCTTTTGAAAATCTTAGCCATGAGCATTTTCTCACTGTATATCTCCAAAATATCTCTATTTTTTTCAGTAGAGGACTGCAGCGCATCATGTGGATCTTATAATACTGTTTAGATTTGGGTGGTAAATGGTATTAAGAATGGATTAAAATAAATAAAATAAAATCCCAAAGTCCTGATCTTTGTCCACTGGCATGAAGGAGAATTTTGTCATTTACTTCCACTAGATCTATCACAGAAATGCTCTGTGGTGATGAGGTACATGGTATTTCCTTAGTTTGTCTCATGTGGTAGTCAGTGGAGTGACTTGACTTCAGAAGCAGTGTGTTGCCTTGCTGTACATAATTAACATTACAGTGCTATTGGTTCTGCATATGAAAATCCAAGCTATTGTAAATTGTGGTTTCCTTGCCAACCATATCTCAGCTCTCGCATTTCTGTAGTTGTCTCTATGATGCTTTGTGCAGTATTATTACCCCTCACCTAATGCTGAAACTGGATGGATCTTCAAAATCTAGCTATTATTCTTTCCATCTGAAATACATTAATATGGAAATAAAAATAAAATCAAAGATGTTTAACTTCCCAAGTAATTCTATTCTGGAAACACTAAAATAAAAAGATTTGACATTGGGAATCTTTCAAAAAGATATTTTTTGGCAAATGCTCAGAGCTAATGAATTTGCATTCATAAATGTAAGCATTTATATCAGAATCATGATTAAAGCATTAAAATTGACTCTTCTGCCAAAGTGTAGGTCATGTAACTTGAATTTCATGTTTTAAAAAGTTCATACTTGGAACAAACTGCTTGTCTGCAAATTACAGACAAAGACTTATTGCCAAGAATTACTTTCTGATGAACTTCAAATAATTACTATGTGTTTGTGTCTGTGGAGAGGGAAGAATCTAATTTAGCTGGTAGTGTTTTTCACCGCACGTTACTTGAGCAAATGGCTATTGAGAAAGCTTTCTTGTGTTTCTTTTTCTTTCTCTTTGATTTGTCCCCAGAAGATATTGTTCTGGCTGGATCTGCAGCTGTGGGTGGGATTCATTGTTCTCAACATTTTTTTGCATGTTCTTGGCTGAATTGATGATATCCATTCAAAACGCTTGTAACATCTGCCGGTAGTGCCATGGTGAATGTACTTAATAAGGTATAAGCAATACCTTAATCCTGCTCTTTCCTTGTTGAGACAATTATTTGCATTGCTTATTTCCATGTTTGTTTGATCTAATACATATGTTGGGAGATAAATCTCTTCTTTGTCTAAATTACTTTGCACATTGCAGACCTTTTTAATCTACCTTGTGCCATTCCTGCATGATCCCTTAGGATACAAATGTGAAAGGATACTGAGGAAGGAGTGGAATATGGCAGTCTAATTCTCTCATGCTAACATGGTACCACATCAGGAATGTAATGCAGTTGCACCTTAAAGCTTGAGGAAAGAGAGCAGGATCTGGCACTGCCCATCCTGTGGTGGAACCTATTTTATTTATATAAGTCTTTGTACTGCTGTAAGCAAAAGACTATGAGGACATAACCACAACAGCTGAAATTTGGTAGCTTTGCTATCTTCAGTGGAACAGTGCTGTGGGATCTGTTCAGGGAACTCAACTACTTGTCCTCTCTGCATCTGCTCTTGTACCCCTACTTAACATTTGGACCCAGGCTAACTGCTGTCTAAGGTGTAATTTGATGCACTGCCCTTAGTTACATGACTGGGATGTTGTTCTACTTTCTGTGTCAAATCAGAGATCCTCTCTGTTCTTTTGATTCCTTCACAATCCAGGCATGATAAGATAGGGGTTTTGGCAAGCTTATGAAGCCAGATTAGTGCCTGGATTCCAGTGCAGTGCTTAGTTTGGCAGGTGCAAAGGAGAGGATAGTGTGTTTGTCCTGTGAGGACAAGGGCAAGGAGAGAGAGGCTGGAATACCTTGAGCTGGTCCTGCTACTAAATCGATGTATTGTCAAACTATGGCCTGATTTTCTTACCTGGGATATGTTTAAAGAGGGATTGGCATCAGCAACAGGCCATTAAGCAACTGAAACTTAATAGAAAAACATAACCTTATCACAGATTTTTTTTAAAAAAACCCTCAGAAAATAGCTCAAATATAAGGTTAATTGGAGCCAGAAATGTCAAACTAATGTAGCAATTTACCCTGGGAGACTGCCCTGGCCTTTGAGTATAGCAATAGTACAGACTACTGAGTAGGATAGTGGAGAAATATAATAGGGTTTTATGTAGTCCCCTGTCATATTAAACGTTCTTTGCAATTAATTTCTTGTTGCAATGTTATTTTCACTGACCTATTTTTTTTGACCTCCTACAATCTTTAAGCTACCAAAGTATAGCATATGGGAATTCACGTTGCTTTGAAAAAAAAAAATTAAAAAATCCCTTAACTTAAACCACTATCAATATACACATCGCAAGATAGACTGATAGTAACTCAGAGCAGTATAAAGAGGCCATTGGCTCATTCCAGAATAGCCTCTAGTCTATGAGCTGTACTAATCCATTCAGGAAAGTGCTGCTTTTGAACAACTTGTTCAGAGACAAGTAGGAGTGTTCTTGGACTACGAGTTTGAGGATGTCTTTCCTGTGAATGAAATATGATAGGTGGTCCTCTTTCACTCCTTCTGGTTCCTACTCTGTTTCTTTTAACTTGGTATCAGACAAAGATAGCCTGGTATTGTGATCTTGTCTGAATAATCCAGAACTCCTGGATTCAAAATTAACTATGACAAAATTCCAAAGTTCTGGAATGTCCTAGGGAATCCTGCTAGGTTCCAGCTGTTCCGACTGTTAACTGAATTTCTTTTCACCTGGGCTAAACACATAATCCATTTTAATTTCCTAGTCAACAATTATTGAAGTGATTTTCTCTGTATATTTTTATACAAATTCCTCAGTTTACTACAGAAACAGCTGTATTTCTCTAGAGGCCAAATGTTTTCTGAGTGTTGCTTTGTCTGAAGGTGTGAGTGGGCAGGATAGTAAAATCCCAACATAGATCACTCTGGGGAAGTATGAAACCTCCATTGTGGTGACACATGAGTGCCTGCTGGAAACAATCAAATGGTTTGGAAGGGAAGGTGAGCTACATGATATTTGGAAGTCCCTTTAACTCCTGGTTTTTTATCATTCTAAAAGATTGTAAGCTCTGCACCAGGAGAGTATACCTGGTGTCCAGATTTGCATTCAAGGTGACTAGCTCAAATGGGAGAAAACAATCCAGGCAACAAAACTTTCTGATCTTGAACAAGAACTTCTAACATAAGCCCAAGTGTTTTCCAAGCAAGTGTCCTTAATGTTTTTCCCTGTGGTAGTAAAGATTTTTTTTTTTTGTTAAAGTGGAGCTGGAACCAAATATCATTGAATCAAAGAAGCCAGCGTTAATCAAAGCACATCAAAAAGGTTCCTCATCAGTTGCCTGGAGCAACAGAATCTACAGCATAGCATCTTTCTTATGCTAAACTGGAGGAATTCAGAGAAGAGAATTTTGTCTTTTTGCTCTCAAATGAACACAGAATTTGTATTTTCAAGGTTTCTTTAATACTTAAGTGAATTGGTCCATTCAGCCATCATGATTTCTGAATCCCAGACTTAGATTGCCCAGGAATGTTTTTCATGTGAAAATCACTCGAATGAACCTTTTATAAAACTAGATAGGTGGTGGGTTGCTTCTCTCAGCAGCTGTAGAAGTGCTTACCACTCTTATGTTGTCTCTTTCTCTTCCCCCTCTCTCTCTAGGTCATGGAAATGGTGTCCCTATTGCCCCTTGTTGCTTCACTACAGATGTATTTTATTCTTAGCTTATAGTACTTAGAAGCAGCAAGCAACTTAGCTGGATCAGCAAATATGATTCAAGTAAGAAATCCTGCTCTTGGATTGATATTTTGTGATGTCCCCCAACACAGAAATTAGGGATGCTTGTATTTACTATCTTTTTCTAGAAGATCCAATTGTTACCTAAAAACTCATAGACACTGTACAACCAAGTGATTACTCAGATGTAGAAAAGCCTGAATTTTAGATCTTGTCTGGATTGGTTCTTACACTCAGAAGGTTGATAAAATACTTCTGAGCAAAACCTCCTGGTCCATTCTCAGGGCTTTCAGGGCAGCATTGATAGATACCCAGACCTTTCATGTTGATTGTATTTGCCAGAAATACAATCCAGCAATATATGGGTGTCGTGATCAGCCTGCAATATCACTGAGGTCTGGGCTACTTTTTTATGGTTTTCTGGGTCACACGTTGTGCACCTACTAACGAGTCCCAGAGCATTTTTCTAACTGTGTACCTGTGGGGTGAGTCCCACACCCCACCTCAGGGTAGGAACATGCTGGCAATTCAGTGTGAGTGATGTTTTGCTTTGGTCGTTAAAAGAAGAAGTGAAGAACACTAGTTCCTCAACTGAAACTGCAGGGGGAAATTTAGTGTGGTAGAATGTAATTATCCAAACTGGAATATGGCCAGGATCCCGGAGTTAATAATACCCTCTGCTCTTGCAAAAAGTGTCATAGGATCTTTAATGACTGCCAGTGACCATCAGGCTTTACATCACATTTCAAAGATAGATATTAAGCAGATCAGAAGTGTAGATGTTTCAGTCTTTCACATAACACAAATGTTTCTGGATGGCCTCTAGCTGCAGCCTTCAGGTTCAGGAGGGAATTGAATTAAACAGCCAAGGAGGAGACATTAGTCTTAATGAAAATGATCCCATTAAAGGCAAATGACATGCGATTGGGGAAGAACAGCCGAGATGTACACTGAAGTACCCATAAGGTAATACTTGGGTACACAAAATCACCCATCATCTTCAGTGACCGACAGCATTGTGTAGTTTGGAGAAATGGAACAAAAAAAGGTTAAGAGCATTCTTTGTTTAATAGGGTCGACTCCTGCAGAAGTCTGCATTATGCATTTAGCCTGATTTCTGTAAACTTGGAAGCTATGAGCAAATGAGTTGGGAAATGGGTGTAAGTGGCAAGATTACATTGTGTTAATTAGCCTGATGTTGATGAACTGTACAAAGCCTGGGAACTTCCACGGCAGGAAAAAGAGCACATCACAGAGAATCCCTTTCGTCACAACTGACTCGTGCCATGGGACTTCAATTAAAAACCAGACTGAGCCACTTTTAATCCCTTTAATGAGAAATTATTATTATTTTTTTTAATCTTTTAAAAACTGTCTGTCTACTTTTCTACAGTGCAGCCCATCATGATGGTACATGAGATGCTAATTATCTACCTTGGCTGCTTTTTGTGAGCACAGAGTTTGTTATACTATGCTGCACCTGGCACCATAGGATCTGATGTTTGGGATCAGTGGACATTACTATACTACCAGCTGTAATAAAAAGTAGAAGGCCAATGATCCTGTATATTGTTAAAATGAAGAAAGGCTTGCACAGTTCTCCCCCTTATCCCAGTACACTGGTACTTACACCGTAACAGTATTATCTCAGGGAATATAAGCCTGTTACAGGATATTGCCACTTTAACCACCTGAACTACCTTTTAGTTCCAGTTTCAACTCAGTGTCAAAAATATTACCCCTGTTTAAGATTAATTTGTGACAAAATGTCATATTAATACAGCTATATTTCCCAGGGGATAAATATGGCCTTTTGAAGAGCAGCCATGGCAGAGTGCTCTATAGGACTATAGAGAATTATCAACAGGCTTTTGCTTTAGCAAATGTCATGCTACCAGAAGAATGGTGCAGTTTGTGGGTAAGTATGGACTGTTTTATTGTAAGAGTGAGGTTATGATAGTTTCTTCCTATTAATCCATATCTCATCCCTAATTATATTAGCACCTCTCAGTGACACCTAATTAAGAATCTGAGGAGTAAACTGTCGGTTACCTATAAATCCATCAGCATTTTATCATATTTAGTTTTGGCATGTTAGCTGTTTTGGGAGGCTGATGTTTGCCTTGAGGTTTGTGCATCATTGGTAGAATTACTTCTGATTTACACCAATGGGTGTACAATCACAGTTGAGTCCTATGTGATGCTGAGGAGTTTACTTGTAAGGGTCTAAATCCAGCACCAGTTGTAAGCAACTGTAACTCCAGCGAAACCAATAACAGCTGCACCTGCATGTGCTAAGGCTGACTTTGGAACAGTTTATCAGGCATTCTCTTTGTATTAAAGTAAACTTTGTATTTCATTGCACCTTCGGTACCTGTAGGATGCCTTGGATATGTCTAAGCTATTGAAACCAAACTTCTAAACAGCCCTCAGATGTAAAAAAAGCAAAGATGAAAAAAAGTCCTAAAACTAGTCTCTTGCCTCACAGCACATTCCACCAAGATGACTCAGAAAATGACAAGGGAACCAAACTGCAAATTAGGCTCCAGTGTTTGTTGAAGACATTTGCCACCGGTAAAAATGAGTTATTGAAACAGTAAAGCTGAGGACTTCAGAGAAACTTTGATTGACAACAATAATTGCAGCTATTCTTGTTCCTATAAGAAACACAGTGCAGGCTAGGCATAATAAATGTATGAAAATGGTATTCTAAATCTGAGCAGAAGTAGATGTAGGTCCAAACAGCTTAACTGTACTCTGTACAAATTTCTGTGCATTTTTATCTGTTAAAAGTAGCAGGAGTTACCAAGTAGGTGTCTAAATTTGCTTACATGACTGGTCAACTAAAAACTGAATGTTTTCTAAATAAGCCTTTCTGAATAAAGGTTGTCTGGCAACAGTAGAGTTCGGTCACTTTGGTTTCCATATCCAAGCCAGGCTGTGTGGCAGCAGGGTCAAGCCGAGGGTTCTGCAGAGCAAATGCACTTCATGGGACGCTTTCACCTGGCCTCTGGAGGAGACACCTAGTGATTGTTTGAGCCACATCTGGATGCTACTAGAGCGGTCAAATGCTTTATTTTTTACCTGAGGACAACCCCATACTCAGCCTGAGCTTCCACAATGTTCATCATGGACAAAGATGAGGTAGAGCTCAAGGGTACTGTCTTCTGCATCCACATGCAGCTTGGTGCTTTGGGTGGAGAACGACTGCAAAGACCTAATCCTAGGAGCTCTTCTTTTTGGCTAACCAGGCTTTCTCACATCTGACATGGATGTATTACCAAACATCAGGCTTTTCTGGACAGTGCCTCAGAACTGGGATGGGCACGAAAGGGTAGACTGACATATAAGAATATAAGGCAATCAATATTTTGTAGCCAGTAACTTTTGTTTTTGTCTCCCTAACCTGATGTCTGCCTTCTATTTCCTCTCCTGCTCTTGTGCTTACGCTTATTATCAAAAGATCCTTTATCCCCCCTAACCTTCTCCTGTAGTGAAGGCAGGCTTGTAGCTGTATTCTGCTAGCAAGTTGTTCCAACTGCTTCACCAGATGTTTCTACTGTGAAAAGGTGACTTTTAGTCTTCCCTGTACTGGTTGGAGAACTGGATTAATTTTATGACACCATGCAAAGTGTGGAAGGAAGGCAGCGCTGTAGCCAAAAGGCCATAGTGCTGTCTAGAAAGTGACTGTAGACTAGTGGTTGCTTTTATTGAACCTGTTAGATCATGTTTCTGGGAGTTTTTCAGTAGGAAAAGGAAAGGGAAATAAGAAGTTCCTTTTGCAGGGAAAGGAAAAATAAGAAGTTAGTCATTCCATAAGTCATGAGAAAGAGTTAAATTAATGGTGGAAAAGGAAAAAAAATCTAAAGATTATGCTGGCTTACTTATCAGGTTCATGCTGAGCCCAGTTGTAATTGGAATGTACCCTTTGTGAAGTTTATTGGGTCCTGGGGCAGCTTGTTACTGAACCGGTCAATTAATCTATTTTTTTTTTAATGAGTTAGGGGATTTCCTTTTGTGCAAAATCACCAGGAAACCTGACCAAATGTCCAGAGCTTGGGGAAAGCATGGCCTTAATGTATAGAAAACCCTTCCTCCACAGTCAGGAAAGGAAATAGACACCTACCCTTATGGGCAACTTGTTTGACCAATACAGGGACAAAGTAGATGGGATTTCACCACTGACTTGCAGATTGTCGAGGGAGGATCACCATGAAACAAGATTACTTGAATGCAGCTTGGTGTTGAAGGAAATAAAACTATTGAGTCTCCCTGCTGAGAGACAAATGATTTCCATTTAAAAACCTGTTTGTTCCATGCTGTAACTCCCAATGTAGCAATAATTAATGATATCAGAAGGTTATGAAAGACATTCTGTTGTGCTTGCTCTAATCTAGGCATGAAATTGGATTAACATGAAGATAAACTTAGACTTTAAATCTGTTGAGGAAATCAGTAATTATGTCAAAATTCACAAATAATGATCTGTTTAAGTGTGTCAGGATACTGTTCATCTATCAGCAAAATATCCTGCCTTGTCAGAATTCTGTTGAAACGTTAATTTCTTGTGATACTTGTATTTCCAATAACATAATGTTGTGAAGATGCAGCTTATTGAATAAACACAAACAGTCTCACCTCTGGAAATGTGGTTATTTCTGTTTCAGTGACATCCCACCAGTGCCTTCTCATGAAGAAGAATCAGTTTGCAGGGTATTGAATAAACCCTTGGGCTCTGCTGTGGAGAGGTGACCACACCTTAAAACAACTGACATGAAAAGACTGCAAGGTATGACAGTGCGTACTTAATAGAAGTGCACCTTTGCTGCAAAAGAGCACGTGGAGACACTATTGTCTTTTGGGGCAAGAAACAGGGGCAGTTACAAAGGCTCTGAAGTTAAGTTAGGTAGAAGTTCACTGGGTGATTGGAAGGGGAAGGAACTGTATATCTTGTCAAATATTTCACAAGTCCAGTGCTGGCTCTTATTCTGCTAGAGCTAGTTTTAATCTACATGCTGTAAAAACCACAGACATGAGAGTTGTGTGAGTTCATGTGCAGTGATACAGTCTGCAATGACGCCTGTTCAGGTGTAGCTTTGTTGCTACTGATACTCATGAGACGGAAGCTTGGATCGCTAAGCCTACATAAGTTGCAGTCATACCATCCCATTGCAATTTAGATTTACCCTGAGAGAACATGTTAGCTTTGAGTGTCCATTTAATTAATGTGTGGTAGCACAATTGTATTAGAAGTATTAAAAAATAACCTTCAGTGCTGGATTCCCTTGGAAATGGAGTTGTTGGACACCTGTATCACTCTGCTACAACTGGCCCTCAATAACATCTACTACAAAATGTGCATCTAAAAGCACTTGAGATTTGGAAATCTAACAAGTAGAAGACAATTGCAGTCCTTCCTTCCCTCCTTCCTTCTCTCCTTTCTTCCCTCCTTCTTTCCCTCTGTCCTTTAAAAATGCAGGCTGAAGATACAGAAAAAACAGGAGGTTTCACACCAGGAAGATTGTCAGGAGGCTAAGAAAGCTGTTTCTATTGTTATGTGTTGTTGAGGCGTCACAGAGTTGGTATCATGCAAAAGGCTGGCAAGACTTAGCAAAATGTTAGTTTCCTTTGGTGTATAATTCTGGCAAAAAGAGAGGATGTTTGTAAGATCAAGTGTGTAGCATGTGAAAAAGGTCAGTTTTACAGCTGCTGAATCTTAGGAAAACTGAAGTTGAATGCTGACTGGTAACTTCAATATTGTCCTGTGCAGGTCTTAAAGCAGGTGCAATACCAGTATATGAGAAAACTGGAATTTTGTGCCCTAAGGTAGAAAAAGAATTATAATAAGGAAATATTTTTATAAATAATAAACATTTTTAACTTGTTATCATAAGTGAAAACCATAAAAAAGTTCTCTCTCTATATAAATACTCCAGTCATGTCTAACCTCTTCCTAAAAGTCTGCGGAGAAATGGTATGCATCCTCTGTGGGTATTCATTTCTTGTAGCCATGAAGTGGTTTCATAGCATTTCAAAATCTCTTATTCTGCTTAACTGCACATAAAGCTAATAATTCCTTTTTCTAGTGGGAAGCATCTGTTTATTCTACCTGAAAAAACCCTTCTACTTTTTGGAAAATGGTTATTGAATCTCCTACTTTTCTTCTGTTTTCTTGGTGAGCTACTATCTTAGTAAACACAAAAATAAAGGGTATGATGGCAGAGGGTGCCTGTGGATGTATTTTCAGCTCTGATGTAGGGACCTGCAACTCCCATTCAGCAGGTCTGTCATTCCATCTGGTGGATGCATGGACAGAACATGGCTTTTCTGTTTCCCAGCTCTAGCAGTTAAACGAACACAAGTCTGTGCTGTGCCCTGTGGCTTTACTGGTAAGTTTGGTATTTCTGCACAGGGCTCAGTGTAGACGTTTTGTAAATGTCTTGGCTGGGATCATGCAGGTTTTGTATGATTGGAAGGACCAGGGAGCCCAGTTGTAACCTCTGGTGACAATTACAATACATTCCTTACTGTTGTTGATTGTAGTGAGAGCTACAAAGAGTTTGTAGGTGGGTTTTTTTTAAAAGTCTCTAATGTTTATAAAATATCCAAACCATTTTATGTGGAATTCTATGATGACCAAATCAAATACAAAGAGATTGTCTCATTATTTTTCATTATATTATGTACTACTCCTCTTCAACAATTTCTTTTTCACTTTTCCTGTGCCCTGACTCTTCTTATCATAGGCTGCTTGCCATAAAATCATCTCTCTGTGAAAGAAGCATCCTTCTATTTATTGTGTCTATTTTTTGTGATGACTTTTACTTTGAATTTATTTAACAATACTCTACTACTTTCCTTTCACTACATTGTAAGTGCTCCTTCCTGTGTCATTTGGAACTGGCCAAAGTTGGCAGATCTCAAATTTCTTTTTCCTTTTTGAAACGTGGAGATTCTTTCTCCTTCAGTGATAATGGGCATTGTGTTTCCTTAGAAATATTTTTGGGGACCTATTATTTCTCAGCCACTTCAGTTGGCAAACTGAAGGCTTGGAAACAAATTAGCTTGGATGGCAGCCCAAGCTGTCAAAATGAGCCTTCCATTCATTACTGAATCATCCACCTCCTGCATTTAGATCTTCAGCCCCACTTTTCCAGTAGGCTTCTCAGTTGAGTTCTTAGAATGTTTTTTTCTGTCACTTTTGAACTCACTACTCCAGTCTACTTCACTTACAACCACACAGCAAAGCTATTTCCCGTTATCTGGAAGTAATGAACTAATAACGCCAGTATAGAGGGCACAGCTGGTCATCGTTTTTGGTAGAAGACATTAAAATTATATTTGTCTCACGTATCATTCCACTGTGAGTTACCTGAGGCTGAGGCCTTGATCACTTCGTCAGGTAAGAAATTCCAGGTAGGAAAACTGCATGGGTATTATTAAAATCATATTATTAGTCTTGCTCTGAAATGTTCTAGGAATGAGGAAGGAAGGTCTAGCATCCTTTACATATTTATGTTCTTTAAGTATTTTCTCCCACTTCTTTCTGAGTTTCAGGTGGTTTGTGTGGCTTTTTTTTTTTGCTTTTTTTCCTCCCTTGTCTTTGTCAACAAACATTTTCTCAGAGGAATATATCTCTCAAAAATATAGAAATAGCATCTTTTTCTCTCTTCTCACTTGGTGTCAGTGTGGATTTCAATTGATAAGGGAATTTCCAGAATTAAATGTTCTGGTTTCAGATGTGATTATTTTTTTCCTTGCCATTTCCTTGCATATTTTTTCTTTTGGTTAGTGAAAAGAATTATAATTAAAACAAGTTAACAATTTGAAAGTTCCAGTACTAGCTGGAAATAAGCTGAACTGTGTTGGAGAATTTGTAGAGGAGAGTAGTATGCAGGCAGAGTTAGAGCCTTGACATGCTTTCTATGGGGTTGACGAGGAGAGCTGGTTCAGAGTTTGCTAATCCCATGAGGTAGAGATGTGAAGCCTGAGTTACTGTTTAGAATATCTCTAAGGTTTCTTTTTGAATCGAAATTCTGCAGGAAAGACAAGAAACCTTCAGATTGCTACTGAAAATTTCTTACAAATCCTCCTGTGCAAAAATAAACAACTAAAATCTAGGAGAAAGAAGGGAAAAGAATAAAATTTCTTGGCCAAACCTCATATTCTCAGTATGTACAGTGTTAATATTAGACACTATAAAGGTATGTCCACTGACGATGCAGCTGTTGGAACAAAGTGTACAGGAAGGAATGTATCAAACCGTGTAAATTTTTAGCAGGAATAGTTAGAAAAATTGCATGTATGTGACAGAAAGCGAGTTTTAGCCGTTCATTATTGTGTTTGAGGCTGGTCCAGAAAAGGTTCTAATTTCTTCATGGGAAAGGTTGCAGCTTGCTTTCTTTGCCTTTAGAATCACACATGCTCCACCAATCTGAATGCAAACCAGCAGGATTTAGGATGTGGACAACAAAAGCCTGGGCCAAATATCACATGCCTGAAGACATGTGGAAAGACCTGATGAGGGTTATTAGGCTGTGTAACAGTCTAAAGAAGGTATGTATTCACTTGGCTACTATTTTTTTGTTTTGCTCTTGGACATCTATTGCTGCTTTGGAGCTGAACTCTTTCTTTGGGTACTTGCTACTGTTCCTAAGCCTGGTCTGGGCCAATAACCCCAGCAATTCTGCTTTTGCTGTCAACAGGGAAGTGAAGCATAAGCTGGGAAACTGCTTTTATGTTTTAGATTCACAGTTCAGTTGCAAATAACTGCTGCTGCATACAAAAGATGAGCATAATAATGGCATGGAATGAATTGAATAATGCACAAAGATTAATAAATCTTGATTTCTTCAAATAACAAAACTTGATACATAGTAAAAGTAGATCATGAAGGAACAGCTTTTTTTTTCAATTAGATCTAGCATATGCATCTTTATCACCATTGTAGGAAGTAATTCTGTTATGTATAGGGATGGTAATCCTATCCTGTTATAGAGATGGCACATCCACAGGCTTCTTACTGTCAATAGCAGCAGAGTTATTCATAGATGTGGCCTGAAACAGGTACAGCATCAAGACAGCAAGAACCTGAGGCTTCTCTGATTTTCTTATCAGGTGAAAGCTCTCAAATGGATAGGGAAAAGAAAAGCAAAGCAGAGCACACATGGGATGTTTTTGATATATTGTGTGAACTGGAGCAATTTTCTAAGACATTTTCTATTATGTCCATAAAGATGGACACACAGATCCATGTGTTAGCAAGGAAAATTTGCTTTCTGTTGCACTTACTGTGATGGAACTTCATAATTATTTTTCCTTAACTTCTCTGGAATTCTGACACAATTAGAATTCCGTTAAAAATAAAAATGTAACTGGAAAACTTTATAGGATTTTTCTTCTAAGCAAGTTAAGTCTATTTCCTGTTTTGGTATGCAAGAATGTTGCCTCCCAAATTAAATACACAGTTAGCATAAATACACTGCAGTGATTATTGAAATTCAAGGACTAACGATTTCCTTTTTCTTTGGCTTTCCTGCTATGCAGTTGGTTGTGTTCCACACTTATGTTGGTGAATTAACTCCCTGTGGATGATATAACTTCACTTGCGGCAGATGTCAAGACTTTTAATCAGAGTTTAAGTAGCCTCAACAACATTTACTTTAATTCATTTTGGAACTGAAGTAAGTTAAATTGAATTAGGCCTACTTTCATGCTGAGTAAGTATGTCCACACAGATATTCAATGCATTTTAACTAATCTGTTCCAAAAATTAACTCAGATTCTCTTTGCAATTCCTCTTCAAAGTACATCTATAGAGTCTGTGGATGCTGGAGATAAGGAGTTGGGAGGACAGGCAATACTGAGTGTGAAAGCTGTAGTTAGAGAATATTTGTGTGTAAAGGGTTGAGTCTTGGCCCACAAAGATTCTTCAGTTGATTACAGGAAACTATGCTTGGCTAGGGTGTGCTGGTCAGGAAGTGGAATAGATGTAGAGCTCTGATGAGTGCAATTCCATAGCAAACAAAGAATGTATTTGGCCAAAACGTGCAGAAGTCTGGATGTTTTGGTGCCTCCTTAGAATGAAATGTATTTGGATAGGAGCTACCTCTGAGTTTGCAAAGCAGCTGTTTCTATGGGATGCAACTGCTATTAAGACGGTTGAAATTATATGTAGATGTGCTAAATGAAACAAAAAATGTATCTGTTCCTTTAGCTGTTAGCAATAGCATTCAGCAGCAGAACTTTTAAGGAGGATAAAACTATGGCACTAATCCACCGGTGCATCCCCCTGGCATAAGTTAGCAGAAATGGACTTTTGGAGCGATTATTAATTACTCGTAATGGATGTTTTTTCCATGCAGTGCTGAGCACTTCACTAAACTTGTGTGTTTACTATTGCCTCCATGATCTACATCCCCTCCCCATAATTTGTATGTAGGTTTGGGCTTAACCCCCAAGGTACGTTGCCTGCGTGACCATTTTCTGTAAGTCACAGTAGTCTGAACTTAGGTTGGTCTGGCAACCTGCATCAAAATTGGTGACCAGTGTCTACCTTCAAGAGTTCTATTTTGCATCCCCATGTTCTGCAGTAAGTCCTGTACAAACTCATGATCACAGACCACCTTTACTCCAGAGAGTAAAGAAAACATCTTTACCCCAGCATAAACAGGCAAGAGAGAAGTGACCTGCCTGCAGTTAGAGAGCAAGGGGGAAAACACAATGTTAGGCACGATTAAGTGAGAATTAGGCAACAAAATAGAAAATAAGCTTATGCAACTTGCAGACTTATGATCCACCCACATCTTGACCAAGTGTACAATCCTGATTGTCCTTTCTTAAGAAGGATTTGATGGAAAACGAGGAAGTACCCAGGAGGGAAACAAGGATGAGTAGAGTTATAAAATTACTTTCCAGAAGAGATAAAATAGGGCAGTTCAGGTTGGAAGAAAGACAAATAATACAGGTGTATGTAAAAGTCATAGACAGCATGGGAAAAATACATGGGAAATAACTATCCCCTTTTATAACTAAAGACTAAAGGGGCAATGAAAGGAATTTTCGGGCAACCACTTTACACCAGAACAAATAGGAGTACCTTTTCACACACTACATAATTCACTTGTGGAGCTTACTGCTGACAGTTATAGATTCAAGAAGCAATTAGACAAATTTATGGAAAATAGGTCCAGCAGGGGCTATAAAATATGCTGATGCAGATGCAACCTCTGGCTTAAGAAATCCCTGAATGGCAGCCTGCCAGAAGCTGGAAGGTGGAAGAAGCATCACTCTAGACCTGACATGTTCTTCTGTTCTTTCTCTGGGTAACCTCTTTGGGTTACTACATAGCGTGGGTCTCAGGCCTCAATAGAAGATTGTGACTCTTAGGCTTTTATTTATCCTTTCTTAGACATGGCTTGCATTCCATGTGTTGTGTCATTTAATTCCTTTTCCTTACAGAGCTGTTATTTTGGGGATTTGATGTTTAACAGTAGTTGAATTATGTGGTATGAAGCATAAAGTATCAGCCCGTTCTCCTGACAGTGCATAAGCCACCATGATTAACCCTGTAGCGGAAGGTACCAGTTTCCCAGCCCTTTCCCTGCCCAGATGGATAAATGGCAAAGATCAGCATTTCAGCATTTATAGAAATTTAATCGATGATCTGGCAGGAAAAGGGAGTGAATGGATTCCAGGGTACCTACCAGTAGACCATCATTGTTTTAAACCACTTCCAGATAATAATCAGTGGTTAAACTACACCCAACCTATCTAGCAAGAAGGTGCTGCATTTCTAGGCTGTAATTTACCTCTCATAATTTCCAGTTGTATAAGCCTGTGGATTATATTAATTAATCTGTAAAGGCTGCATTAAGACAGAGTGATTGGTTTGCTGGAATAATATCCCTAAACAACAGAAAAAAACAGGAAAATTGCTTCTGCCATAGCTGTGTGGTAGGAATAAGCAGCACCAGGTACAGTCTTGGAAAATGTCTAGAATAAATAAATACAGTTTTAGGGTATTGCCTTTTTTTTTACCCTTTCTATTTCTTTCTTTTTACCAAAAAAAGCATGTGTGTCTCCTCACAGCTTCCTGAAAAGAAAATGCACAAGTGCTCAAATGACTTTGCAAAAGCAGCTGATGACCAGTGCCTGCTCTAAGTGTGGAAGAATAAGAAAAACTATATCCAGGATAAACAAAAATGAGACACCTGCCACATCCATGAGCCTGTTCCTCAGGGAGGCAGAGCTCACTGTTCAAAATATGTGCCTGTGTGCTCTGGTCTGCCTTTACCTCTGAATGTTGTCAACAGTCACATTTTTGTCATCTAAAAGCTGTCGCTCTTTGTGACTCTGAAGCTGTGTCTACATAACACTAAGAAAGAATGAAAAACTTTCCTCTAGCTACGTAAGTGCCTAAATCAATCAATAAATATTGGTTTAAATGAGCATTCGGTACCATACAAGCGGTCATGATGTGAATTGGGAAGAAAGAGAAGGCTTGAGAGGTGCAGGTCTCTTCCCCCAGGAGGTGGCCAAGTGTACTTATTTTCCTGTACCTTTAGCTTCTGTGGTGGAAATAAGAGCCTAAATGCCTTTAAAGATCTGAGGTTCTATTAATTTAATAGGAAGAGATGCTAGTTTCTGTATGAGGCTGCTGCTAGAACCTCATTAATAACTTACCATTTTTCAGCTAATCTTGTTTCTCAGGGCTTAAAATTGCAATGGAGAGGGTAATTGCCTTTCCAGAGGTCCCACAGTGCTTTAGTAGTAGAACTGTAGGAAGAATCCAAACCTCTCAGTTCCAAGGTCTGAGCCCTATGTATTGTTCATTTTCAAGCTGGCTGTTGATATATTTACCAATAACTTGGCAATCTTAATGTACCATCTAACAGGACAGTGAGCTGTGTAAAAGCAACCTGTAATGCATTCTACCCAGTTCAAATGAATTCAACTGCTGTATCATTTACAGAAGTATTTTCTATCCTTACATGAACCCTGTCAGATCCCAAAGGAAGATACTGAGGAAAGAGAAGAATCAAGCTATCAGATACTGACTCTTTTGCAGTGTTGGGGAAAACATAGCAGAGAAGTGTGGTGCATGTACAGGAATTAAGTTTCCTCTTTGGTTAATTATTGAGGCCAGAAATACATTGTCTTTCCTGCTTTGGAAGAAAGTGCTTGTGGAAGGAGATGTAGAAAAAAAAGGATGGTTCTCATGGACACTGTGGCACACTGAAGAGAGGAGGCATGTACCCCATGGTGAGACAACGGTGGCTCAGAGAAGGCTACCAAAGATTTTCCAGTTCTGAGTCTCTGTTCACAACAGTTCAGCTCATTTGCACATTGCAATAATAATTGCTATTTATTAAGATCCTATCCATCAACTCATGCCTCAGATGAGTCTTGCAATTAGAATATAAAACAAATCAGACTGCCACACTCAAAAAAAAGATTTTTGATTGGTTTCTTTCAGAGCAACTACGTGACACTAATGCATTTCTAAAGTTAAGTGGGAAGGAGTTCCTGGGAACTGAGGTTGTAGGAGAAGTATATGTACAAACAACATCTTTCTCCAACTACACCAGTTTGAGGGCTATGCCTGTGCTTATTAAGGCAGAATAATATGAAAAGATTTTGGAAGACTGGAAGCATATCTTAGTGCCTGCCCATTAAGTGCCTGAGACGTGAGAACCAACTTTTTAAACTCTGCTTTTATGATCATCGAGTCTGTGACAGGTCAGTGCTTAGTCTATTATCGTATCAGCTACCGGCTACATATTCATTGGAGAGAGATGAGCTGTCCATTATATGTATTTTGTACTTTTATGATGAAAGATAATTTGTGTAAAATCTTCCAGAGCGTAGGCATTTTGGAATGCTTTTAACATATCAAAAGAATCTGATCCGTATCTGTCTTTTTCCTCTAGCCAAATTATTCACCAGGAATACTGATTCTTTTGTTTCCTTTCCATTCCATTTCTATGCAGTCTGTGTTAAACACTTACCTTTTTATTTTTTATATAAGGGGAGCAGAACAGGGAGTGGAGTGTAAGACAAAAACCCCAAAGAAATAGAAATAAAGGCCTCTTAAATAGCATCTTAAAATTTTTATTCTAATGATTTCTTGCATGAAAATAAAACATTTTCTCTTCCCTCTATAAATTTTCCTTTGTATTTGCCAGATCAGGAAAATTTAAAGGAGCAAAACAAACAATCTGGAAGAGACTGACTTCTTTAGAAACCACTGCTTTGTTATTAGGCTTATTTTGAATGAATTGTCTCCCGTTTTCCAGTAGAAAGGATGCTTCTCTAGGTGCCGACTGGGAAGTTTAGAAGCAGCTTTAAGTAGTCAAGTGGGCCCAGTCTTAGGGTTGGAAATCTGATTTTTCTGGAGATGTTTTTGGTGAAGCCAGAGTCTGGAATGATGTTCAGTCTTCTGAATCATGTGGGATGTTGGAGACATGCTGCAACAAATGCTTTGATCAGAAAAAGATATTATTTGATTGGGAAACTATCTTTCATCCTTCCTTCTTTTCCATGTGTGTGGTAGTTGTATGCTGTTGCCATGGAGTTGTAGCAGGCTGGTCTACTCACTTTTGTAAGCCTCTTAAATTTCTAACCCTTTTCAATTTGTGCAACTTTAATCTCCACCTTTTTCTACCTTTTTTTTTTTGTTTGGTTGGGTTTTTTTCTTTTTGTTTCTTTTTTTTTTTTTTAAATTTTTTTTTAACAAAAGAGTCTTGTGCACCTAAGGCTCCTAAGGCGACCAGAGATCAAAACCACCATATAAAATATCTAGGAACGTACAAAGTGTATTAGACTGGTAATGTTTAATTTAATGGTTATTGCATTTACTTTCAGATGTTTTAGAGAGTATGTACAATAGATCATAGAATCATAGAACAACCAGGTTGAAAGGGACCCATCGGATCTTCTAGTCCAACCATTCCTATCAAACACTAAACCAAGTCCCTCAATACCTCATCCACCCGTGCCTTAAACACCGCCAGGGAAGGTGACTCAACCACCTCCCTGGGCAGCCTATTCCAATGCCCAATGACCCTTTCTGTGAAAAACTTCCTCCTAATCTCTAGCCTAAATCTCCCCTGGCGGAGTTTTAGGCCATTCCCTCTTGTCCTGTCCCCTGTCACTTGGGGGATATATAATGTTATATCTTGAAACAAATAAGTAAATTACTCCCACCAGCTACAGGAATGTCTGCTGTATGACTTTACCCATCAACACAATTCATAACTGTGAGCTTCAAGTGTTTGTTTTCAGTGTCTTTTCTTTGTGTTTTAAGAAAATGCTTTACGCTCCTATAGCACCTTGCACTTCCAAGGGCTTGCTCCGGATCTATCAAGATGAGGAATAACTGCTTGACTTAAGTCAGGGATTTATGGCAGTATAAATCCATGGTGAGATCAGTTGCTGGCTCAAATAGCTGAGTATCGTCAACATACTTTAATCACAATCTACAGCAGCTGGTCAGGCAAAAGAAGTAGTTTCAGTGGAAAAAGGAGAACAATGAACCTCCTTTGCTCCAGGTCAATCCTTCCTCCTTTTCCTCTCATTTGCATTGACAGTCACAGTGGTCTTCCCCAGACTCAATCTTCCCACTATGCCACTTCTCTTGACTTCTGATTTCCCTCACTTGTATGTCTGCCTTCCTGGACATTTGTCTTTGCAACTCAATTTGACTGGTCCCTGTTCTCCCTTCAAAAGTTTATCTCCTCCCAAAGACATAGATAAGTGCTGCTCTGATTGGTACCCAAACACTGTTCACTAGTGCTCTCCCCACAGTGTGCATGCAGCCAGGGGTCTACTGCACAGTTCTTCCTAAGCTCCTTTTGAGTCTATATTGCAATTTTCTTGTTGATTTCAATCTCTCAGTTATTGGTCTTCTGGATTTGTGTGAAGTTTTGAACTGGTTACTCCACTTATTACCTTCTTTCAGAGAGCAATGCATTCATCAGTACAATTAAACCAGCCCTCCTTCCCATTCTAATCAGGAGGAAAGGTGCTCCTGTCATTCAATAAGTGCTTGCTTTACATGCAAAAGTGCATGTCTGCATTTTGCCTTCAGTAAATACTGCTGCATTTTTAATGGGCTTGTCCCTAAGTAACAGATTGTGCCGCCAAATGCTTTAAATTCCTCTCTTTTCAGAGTCTAAAATAAGTTTTTGCTGACTTTTTGTTGGTAGTGGCTGAAGGTGGTGGTTTTCAAAATATGCATGGCCAGACCCAGATGAAGATTACTTTTTATTTTAGTCATGCTGAGTGTGCTGGCTCTTTTGTGTCATGTATCCCAGAGAAGCTTGTTTAGATGTCCCTTGCACACTGTAATTGAATCTTTTGTAGGAACTCAAGCTTGCAGCATCTTTCTCTGGGCCTCTGGAACTTCCTGGAGGTAAAAATCTGTGTTTAAGGATGAACTTAGCAGACTGAGGCCTTGTGTGAGAGACTACCCAAGGAGTAAGACAGGAAATTTTGATAGGAATGGTTGGACTCGATGATTCGGTGGGTCTCTTCCAACCTGGTTATTCTATGAATCTATGATTCTATGAAATATGTTGATAAGATGTGTTTTAATTCAAGAGGTAAATGGGGACACCGTGGGTCATGGTGATAGATGTCAGCTTGAGACTGAAATACTCAGCTTGTTGACCGAGTAGTTTAAACAACATCATATGTGGAGCTTCTGCCTGTTTCTTGTACTGAACTGAGAAACTGGTATGAAAAGAAATGTATTCTTACTCTTTAGTTTCTTGAACAAATTTAGCAATGTAAAAACCCAAGGGTGCAGTGGTGCTTTTTGAATTAAACTTGGAATCACTGACTTGATTGTATTAGAATGTTAGGCAATGGGGCCAACTTCCCAGCTGATGCTACTCAACACACTTTAATAAAGCCAGTTACATTTCATGGATGACAACAAAGCTGTACTGGCTTTTGCTTTTTAAGAATCCAACTCTACAACCCTGAGAAGTATTTCATTATAACTGTGTAGTGTGGAGAGATATTTTAAGATTTCATTTTGAAACAGGGAACTAGAATGATTTGGGGTGAAATATGAGAGGAAGGAGTTTTCAGGGAGACCCTGCACTGCTTTCATGGCATAGTAAGTATAATCCTAATGTTATGTCCAAAAGATGTGAGGCCTAAGAAGAACAACTTGTAATTTGAAGCCAATGTGAGCATGAGAGTCTGGCCTGAGACTGAAGGAAGCAGAAAAGTGTGCCATTAATTTTATTTTTCATGGTGGTCATGGTTATTTTAATGTTTCAAGGTAAGGAAGAACTAAATTTACTCATAGGCCTATGATACATGGGTCTGACCCAGAAGAGTACTGTCGACTGCTCAGGTTTTTTCAGAAACTGGTAGGAGATTGGAAAAATGTGATGAACAAATTGTGTCCTGGGAGAGTTGAGGAGTGCCAGGATGAAATTGAAAAGAGGGGGAAGTAGAGAGGAATAAAAGAGAAGTTGTGCAACGTACTGAATGTGAAAAACAATAAGCTTTGATATGATGAGCATTGGCTGGGAAGCAGAAGGATCTGAGGATCGCAGAGAAGGTAGGTGACTCTGGATAAATGGACTGGAGGGGATGAGGGCAGAAGCCTGGAGGGGAGAAAGCTTCAGTGAGATGATGCGTGAGATGACTAAGCCTTGGCTGAAAGGCTTCAGCATTATATTGGGCAGACAGATTTAATGGCAGCTTTGACATCTGGGAGAAGAGGGAGGAAGAGCTAAAAATGCCCCTAAGAATATGAGTCTGTGAGAAGGACATCGCCACTGGCAATGTGGAAAGGAAGGCGAAAACGCATTACCCCCCCAAAGGCTAGCAGTTCTGAGGCTGAAATTCTGAGAGCACACAAGTAAGTGGGGGGAGCAAGCGCTGACTGCCCCATTAGGCCCCTCGGTATCTCGTGTTGTGCATGGGCACTGCACAGTTCCCTTCAGTGGAAGGAAGGGTTGTGTCTCTGTTAGTTCATTGTGGCAGCCATAGTGCTTGCTAGAGAGATGGGAAGTAGGTCTTTTAAAACTGAAGGGAATTACTTCTCCCAGAGCAAAAGGGAATGTCAGGGAAATAATGAGTCTCTCCGTGATATCAGATTACTGTACAGTACACCTGAAGTATTGCATCTCATCTGTTGCCCTTCTCTTATCCAAAGCTCTGCCCAGGAGCTCTTTCTAGCCTGGTTAACCAAAGTCCCGTCCACGTAGCAGCTAACTGCTGCCTTTCAGGGCTGGATGCGGTGGCAGCTTTCATGTGGAAGCTGTGCCAAGGCAGTCTTTCCTCTATTGTGTATGACACTGCCATCCCTTGAGTCCCTCCTTTCCCTTCTCTTCACCCCTCCAGGTTAAATCTGGACCTAGTTTGAAAACTCTAAATCTACTCTGGGAACTCCCTGTTCATCTTCAGGTACCACACAGAGTTTCTGTCTTCTGGGTACACCACAAAGCCTATACATTTCTTTTTTTTTTTTTTTTGTTTGTTTTTTTAAAAAAAGAGGCTTGTGTCTGTTTTTAGGCCGCATGCTATGCGTAGGATAGAATGCCAGCTGTGAGGAGGATACTGAAGTTGACCTAAGGACCTAAAACTTTGTGTGCTTTTTTTAGTATGGATTTCCCAGGCTGTGACTGTAATGAAGCTGCAGAACTCTTTTCCTTGCTCTTTCTCCGGATCTGGTGTGTTTGCTCTGGATCACGTGGGCAAGAGGCTGCTCCTCTCCTTCTTTCAAAATGTATCACAGGATCTGCATCTGGTCCTACTCAACCTGATACACTTCTGCAGGGCACTAATATTCAATGCTGCCAGTTAGGATTGTCAGTCTTGCTCTTCTGCGTCTTCTGACTGCTTGTCAGTCTGGGTCTTCTAAGCCTAAGAGTTTGTTGCCTGCAGTTTGTGCTTTAAAAAATCTTGGCCAGATGGCTTTATAAATGCAAGGAAATAAAATGATATATGTCAATATAGCTATGACAAAAATGTGGCTGTTCAAGGATATTAAAAGGATGGCATTTCACAGGGAGTCTCTCGCTTTCCCTTTTCCTTTTCTATGCCCAATTTTTTAAAGAAGCCGCTTTCAAATATGCAGACGTTGAAAGATCCTGGGTTGAATTTGTTGCTTCCATGCCATGGACTTGCACCAACACTTGTCCCATCTTTTGTAGCTGTTTAATTTATGTTCATTTTGCTTCTCCGGTGCCAAGGAAAGAATTTAATAGACCCTTACTGTTCCCTGCAGACGCCCCCCTCTGTTTGGAGAGGCATCCAGCTCTGCTGTGGGTTGGCATTGTTGTTCTTTCTCTTTTTGATTTCCTTCATGTAACAGAAAGAGATTACAGTAGGGGAGCTATCTGTGTACTTGGTTCTCCAGGGAATTCGACACACTCCTGCAGTTAACCTGCGTTTAACTGGCCATTGGATGTTGCTATTCCTCTACAATAAACACAGATGGTAGGCAGTTTTGACAGAGTATTTGTATACTGTAGGTTGGCATAGTTCAAGTCAAAATAAATGCAATTTCCAGACGGCACAAATCCTTGCCTCTCCTTTCTGCTTTTTTGACAGAGGAGGGGAAAATCTGAATAGTATCCAAAAAAAACCCCTTCTTTTTTGGCCCTCAAAATAAACATTTCACCTAAAAGCTGAAGTTGATTTCAGATCTCAGCCCCATCAGTCTGTCAGGGAGACAGTAAAAGGGGAGAAAAATTTTAATCAGGATTTAGCAGGGAAAGTAATTCAGTGGGAGGGAAAGTACATTTTGAGTTGCAGTTAATATCACAAGCTCTCATCTTGCTACTGCCTGGAACACTGCACAGCTTTACTGCTTTCATGGGTGGTTTGAGTTTGGTAGATTAAAATAAGATTCTTCAGGTTTGTGGGTGAAAAACACATCTTTATGTGTTTCTCAGTCTAGAAAGTGAAGAGAACATGTTCCAACTGGAATAGCATTTTCTGTGCTTGTTTGGGGAAGGAAGGCTATAAGTTTGAATGAGCACTTCATTAGCTATTAATTATTTTCCTCATTCACAAAACCAAGAGGTTTCTTCCACTGCCAAAAATGAGTTGTCTGTGAGAAAAGCTGAGTTCTGGGAAGATGTTCAAAAGTGAAATAAATAATAAAACAAGCACAGTTGTTAAGTTTAAAGAAATTGAGCTAAACGTATAAAAAAATCTTCCACCAGGGTCAAACTTGATGCCATGTGTATTTTTTTTTTCATTAAAGGAGTGCAGATTTTGAGCCCGAGCTATTATTTCCGGTGACTTGAGGCCCTCCGGGGGCAGCAGTGAAATGGAAAAGAGCACGGCAGCCTGCTCTTGGAACTGATGCTCACTGAATCTGAAAGGTCATGTCATGTTTTCTAGCAATTGACTCAATGGGTTTGGATTCTACAACATAAGGTCGGGCCGTTTTCACTCAGCACATGTTTACTGGGGAATGTGCCTTCCAGTTGTTTTCACATTGACCTTATTACCCTGCCACACTGATGAGTCTGGCACAAAAACTACTTTTTGTATTGCTGTCTGCGCATTGCTCCTGCTTCTGCCCCTCCAACGTTGTTACTTTGGACTGCAGATGGAGGGTTTGGTGTTGGCATTTTGGCATTAGCCCCCTGCTCTCTGGACTTCTCTTACAACACAGATGCGCTCAAGCCTGTTCACTACATGCTTTTGAAGGACAAGTGGGTGTAGTGGGACTGATGGATGTTTGCTTCCAAGGTTTTGCGATAGGGGAGCTGGAGAGGAGGGGAGACACGGGCTCTTGACCATAAACTCAGGCAGGAGGGTTTACAGTGTCTCATGTAATAGCCCTTCTCAGTGGTCCTGTGGCAGATGTGGCCATGTGTTGGATAGACACTGGGAGGGCAGGGCTCACAGTCTGGGGCTGGGACATGCTCTGCACTGGGCAATGTCAAAAGGGATTGAGGCAGCAGTTCTCTCTTCTCACAGTAAATCTACTCCTTCAGTGCAAACTATACTGGCCAAGCTTTACAGTGATAAATAAAATACTGCTGCTATTTCTGCAAACGCATTGGCAGCTCTCTCTTCTTGCAGCCACAGAAGTTCTTGTGCTGAGAACACAATATGTGTCTCTGCCACCTTTTCGGGCTTAAAAAAGTGTTTTGGGCTTCTGTCAGTTTTTGGAGTTATAAATTAAAGACGAGGAGTTTATTATTACTTGGAATGCTCCCATGTTTTAAGCAGATTGAGACAAAAAGGAGCTAAGACATTTGCAAAAGGCATTGATAGAGACAAGGAAATAAACCTATGACTGCTTTTTTTTTTTTTGTATGAACGCATTGCTCAACTTTGTCCTGCCACCCATTTGTCGACCCTAGCTGCCCCATAAGAAAATAATGTTGCGCTGCATTGTCATTGTTTGAAAACCACTCTTTCAATAAGATCAGAGCATCAAATCCACTAGTGAGAGTGAGGCATGCTGTCATGTTACGTGGGAGTATCAGGACCTCAGGAGTTGAGAATTTTGATTCTGGCTTGGACTTCACTGTCTGAGCATTGCACTGGCAGGTTATTTTTGGAGACAACTTCACAGTCTGCTGAACAGAAACACTGTTTGAGACCTGGGGATTGGTTATTACCTTAGTGCCAATAAGTTCTGAAGTGGCTCAGGTGCAGGAACTGCAGAGAGGACTTTGGGCATGTTTCTGTCAATAAAATGAAAGCCTGCTTCAGAGGCTTCAAGGACTGTCTGGTGCATTCACCAGGATGAGGGCAGTGTCAGTGGTCTTTGCCACTGACCAGTTTGATTTAGACAAAAACAACAAAAAAGGTGTTGTAGTCAGTTATTTGCCATCAGGATTGCTTTTGTCTGTGATTTGCACTTTGGGAGGAAACTTGCTGGAGTACTGTGAAAGAAGGTTTTCTGGATGCTATGGGGAATGTGCCCTGACTAGATTCCTAATGCAGGTATCTCCTAATGCAGCTATCTCCTGTTTTACATAATTAATGCTTATGGTCAGAAAATCTTAGGATAGCATAGCTCCCAGCAAAGCTCCGGAACAGGAACATATAGCTGTATCAGCCTGTTGCTGTGTCCAATATAGGTTCAAAGGGTGATAATTGCTGAGGAGGAGGAGGGTTAACACATTAACGTAGCTCAAGAGGTGCTGATCATACTTTGTAGACACACCAGCCTGTTTGGCACCATCTTCATTACCACATAACCAGTGGGCAGTGTGGAAAAGCCTGTTGTGGCAGATTGTTCCCAAAGTCTCCGCCAGAATGTGGCTGCGCATGCAATTTTTAGAACCTTAATATTTGCAAGACTTACAAGGTCATCTGATTTTGCAAGGCCATCTTGGGTAAGCCACAGCCTAACTTAAGCCCTCAAGGGAAGCTTTCTTGAAAAAAATCCCAGCTTTTGTATTGACAAGGTGAACACCGTGTACTGAAAAGCAAAATCACAGACTGCAAGCATAGCAGCTCTGGATAATACTTCTAAAATTGTATTTCTTGAAGTCTGGAAATTACTATTCATCTCAGCTAGGGAGCAAGGCAAGGCGTGAGAAACACGTGTCCATTTTAATCTGAAATAGAGTTAGTGCAAAATTGGCTCTGCACGACATTCCCTTGTTTTACAATCATATTGAGTAAATTTTTTGGTTTGATTGTTATAGTTTGAATCTGTTTTCCTGACAATTTTGCAGTACTGCATACATGTTCACTTTGACTGGAAGCCATTTTAATGGATCAGACTGCTGATTTCACAAGAGCCTGAGGGTTGAAACTCCTTGGAAGAGTACTGAAAACTCAAGGAGTTTGTCTTGGAATCCAGTTTAAACTGTGCAGTACCTTTTCTTAACTAAGATTGCAAATGTGTATGGCTGGCTGCTCTTTTCTCACTTTAGGTGATGGCCATGGAGTAAGAACCTAAGGCTTTGGCGAATATCTATAGGCAAGGCAACGCATCCCAAGGGTCTAATTCAGGGAAGGTTGTGCAGGTGTCATAATTAGCAGTTTCCTGTTAAAGCTCCACAAATAAGCTGCAATCCTCAAGGCACTAGGCTCCAAAACTCCATGCAGATTTGTTTTCAGACCAAATAATATTCATCTGTAACCTTTTTTTTAATTACCCGAGCTGCACATTTAACTACCCTGGACCCAATGGCTTAGTTTTTGCTGAAAATCAGATGTGAACAGGGATTAATGGTTCCAGTTGCTCACTAGCCACCTAGCCAAGTGCAACTTGCCCTTAAATGAGCCTGGGGTGCACAATAGTTGAGTCAGAGCTGACTGGAGGAATTCAGTTTCCTATGTTATCCCTCCTCATCCTTCAAGGCCTATAAACGTGCCATAAAGGGAGAAAAAAACTGTGAAAAGCTAGGAAGCAAAACACAACCCTTAATGGTCTCTACATGTGTTGCAGCCACCTTCAAGTGAAAGTTGAGGTACCAGATTTTTTAACACTTGGACAAAGAATGCCTCCTGCTCCCAAACACGATGGACTTAAAATAGAAGTGTTCTTGGACTAAATACTATTGGCAGTGTGTGTGCACATGTGTGTATACATCAGCAGTGAGGGAAAAAGAAAGAGGGAGGAGCACGTTAATTGTCATGTGAGTACATATCAGGCAGATACAGCAGAGTTTCTCAGATCCCATGATCTGCAGGGCATTTGAGGACTATAATGTTTTTCACAGTACAATGAAACTACCACTGCCAACTGGAGGCTTCATCCACACTCTGTGCCTTAGAGCTTATGTGTTTCACATCACTGAAGGCTACATAATACTTTCAGCTGGCATTGCATTCCATTTAATATGTCTAGGGATGGAGATAGTTAAATAATTGCATTGGCTGATGTGTTAGCTGAAACAATGGCTTCTTTCCCCTCTCTCCAAACACATTTGGGTAGCATTAGTTGGTGAAGACGGGCACAAAAGCTTTTCATCTATGTTTTCTTGATCTGTTTTTTTCTTTGTTTAGCCTCTAAGTGTTGACAGGTTGTGATGATGTTACTCCTCTTGGCGTGAATTTTTGTGAGACGAAAAGAAGGATCTGGTCAGGTTTTTCAAACAGATCAGAGATAAGTCAGAAAGAAATGAAAGCTTCAGGGCTTGTTTATTCTGAAGTGGAGAATTTAGCCTAGGTACTGGATAGTGTGGGTTGGGGGGTTGAATAGGAAACCATTTAAAATAACTCAGTATGTGCTACCTTCAAATTGCAAGTGAAAAATGCAGAAGTTATGTACATGCTAAGAATATGAGTACAGAACCAGAATTTTACTGTTTAAGTGTAAATAAAATACACTTTGTTCAGTCAGGAAAATCCTTTGTCTTCAAAAGTCGTTTTAAGCCATGAAAACTACTCCTGGGGTACTGAGGTCCTTATGGAAATATCTACCTGGTATTGTGACTCTGAGTCAGTTTTGACAATGATCATGCTGTTGTCTAGTTGATCACAAGCTGAGCAGAACTGGAGAGAGAGATGCTGCAGGGAAGTATGCTAACCATCACACATAGTTCTGTAACCTTTTTTTTTCAGTGGATCCTTTGTTGAGGTTTAAGATGTGTTTTTCAGTGATTCAAATATGCAAAATCCAATTTTTGGAGTTGGTTTGATATTTGGGTCTGTGGCTTTCAATGTATGGATCTAGAGGTTATGGATAGCATGTGAAAGGGAAAAATAATGTAGATAATCTTTTTGCTCAGTTCATTTTGGAAAGGAAGTCTGTATTATCCATCAGATTTTAGCAATATATCTGGATTAGGGTTTGTTTGGGAGGTTGATCTTGCACAGCAAATATTTCTAGATCTGACAGAGGCCCTGAAGGAATTTTCAATTGGCTTTGCTAGTGTTTGGTACACATTTTTTTAATGGAGAAAGAAAATTCCATTTCTTAATGAAGAAAGAAGTCATAGGTGCCTCCATTTCTTAATGAAGAAAGAAAAGTCATGGGTGTCTTGAGAAACCTAACCCACTAGAGCCTTAAAAGCAAGAGCAAATTGGAGCTTCTTCACTGTGTTCTGTGAAAAGAAAGGAGGAATTCTGGCTGTTGGTATGTTATGAATCTCACTCAGAGTTTCCAGATGCAAAACTGTTTCATTTTCCAGTTCTTTTAGAATTTACTGTTTGTCTGCATAGGTTCCTAAATACCTGCTATCTTTCGCTCCAAGTGATCTCAACCACCTTCTCTGTCATTAAAAATAATAAAAAATACCCAGACCCAACTGGACAGTCCTTAATCTTGTAATTTTCTGTGTCACATGCAGCAAAATACCTGGGCAGATGGATGAGAATAGATTCCAGCTCAGCTCAGCACCTGCAGGGCAAATGTAACACCTCGTGTTCATTTCCTCTTTGCACACTTTGGGACACAGCAGTGTGAATGCTGGGGTGATAGGGAAGTTTTTCATATGAGTGTAAAAGAATGAAGGTGAAAGACCAGTGAAGATTTAAGTACCTAGTGTAACATGTATTACAAATGAGTAGGTAAGAGATAGGGTTCCCTTTTGTTGCTGGAATGAAAAAATTGTGGAGTATTGTTGTGTTTAATTCCAGGACCAGAAACCACAACGAGGGCAGATTATTAGGGCTTGTGCTGTATATATTAATGCAGGAAGGATAAGATATGGGAGATGGAATGGCCTCTCAACCCTCCTGTTTACTTGGAGATGGAAAGAGATTTCACATAATGGATTTTATCTTCCTATGCGGCACCTTTGCTTTCTGAAGTACTGAACTACTTTATCTTCTTCATCAGTAGGATTCTATAGCTGCAGCTTTTCTTTCTGCTAAAGTTTTCATCTGAGCATATTCTAGGAACCTTGACAATTTATAAAGATGGCTTAAAAGAAACTATCTAACAGTGCATTCTTGAACTTGCTTTCGTTTATTACTTTCATGTCTCTAGCCTTGTGCTGCTCAAATGTAAGTTGTAAAAGTGTGCGTTTTGCCCTTACACTGAAAATTTTCTTGTAAACTTTGGCAAGGTGATAAAACCTGTTTTCCTTTGTCCTCACTTTGTCATACAGTGCTGTGTGAGTGTAACTGATTGTAATCCATTGCAATCTCTAAGCCTACATTATGAAAACAGGTCTACACCTTCCTGTTTCTTTTCTGTGCGGGGGATCACTCTTATAAACAAACAAATTGCTACTAGAATACTGTGAAACGTTGAGACTATTTACATAGCCTGTAAATGATGAGGTTAGACGGCCAGTTCCTCTCTGCTTACTACATAATCAATGGAGAAAGTCACTCTTTGGAGAAGCCTGCCTCTTTCCACTGCTTGTATGACGAATGTGATCGCCCAAGTGAAACACCTGCATTCGTGCCAAATTGAAGCAGTGTGAATGCTTCCATTGCTCTCAGTCATAGCTCTCCCCTCCACATCTGTCTGAAGAGAGCAAAACATTCACCTAATTATGAAGAGGATTCCATGAGGAGAATTAGGGGTTTCAATGAAGAAAGAGCATCAGGCGTTGTTTGAAGCTCTTTGACAGTGGCACAGCAGAGCAGTGTGCTTCTCACTGTCTGCATTGCTGAATACTTTGTGTCAAGTAATGAAGGCACGTTTGCACACACAATCACAAGCTCTGTGGAGCTGCAATATATGGCATGGTATTCAAGAAAAGCACTAAAAGTTATGCATGAAATACAGGATCCTTTTTATTTCCTGGAGGTCCTTCAAATCTTGACCTCATTCCAAGAGCAAAACAACCTGTGAAAACATCAGCTTCTGGGACCTCGAGGAGCGAGGAAGGGAGAAAGAGGACCTGCTCAGCTCCTTACTGCTCCCGGTAGTGCCCACTCAACCTGTGCCAGTACAGGAGAGAGAGCAGGATGAGCAGTGGAGCAAGGGAGGAGATGGTCTCACACTGGTGAGGCCGCTACTTGAATCCTGTGTTCAGTTGTGGGCCCCTCACCACAAAAAGGATATTGAGGTTCTGGAGTGAATCCAGAGAAGAGCAACAAAGCTGGTGAAGGGGCTGGAGAACAGGTCATACGAGGAATGGCTGAGAGAGCTGGGGGTGTTTAGCCTGGAGAAGAGGAGGCTGAGACGAGACCTCATTGCTCTCTACAACTTCCTGAAAGGAGGTCGTAGAGAGGAGGGAGCTGGGCTCTTCTCCCAAGTGACAGGGGACAGGACAAGAGGGAATGGCCTCAAGCTCCGCCAGGGGAGGTTCAGGCTGGACATTAGGAAAAAGTTTTTTACAGAAAGGGTCATTGGGCACAGGCTACCCAGGGAGGTGGTTGATTCACATTCCCTGGAGGTGTTTAAGGCACAGGTGGACGAGGTGCTGAGGGACATGGTTTAGTGGTTGATGGGAATGGTTGGACCTGATGATCTGGCAGGTCTCTTCCAACCTGGTGATTCTATGATTCTATGATTCAGAAAGCACAGCACATGCTGTATGCTGAAGGAGTTGTGAAAATACATAGGACGTCTTGTGCTTGTGCTTAAAAAGCAGCTCTCTCTATACCTCTACTCTGACAGCAATGTAATGGTTTACTTAACATGATCCAGCTCCTTGAGGCAGGCACTGTGAATGCTACAGGTAAAAGCCGGGTGAAAACTTTGGAGTCTTGTATCTTCCTCACCACAGGCTTTCAGCGGAAGTGAATCCCATCAAAGACCTTCTCATTCAAAGTAGATATTAAAGTGATAAATTCCATCATTCATCTCACACCTGAAAGTTACTGATACTAAGGGGCAGAAGTGGGTGATGAGTTGACAGGGTGATGCTATATCACAGAGGTGTGGATGGATGACCTCAGATTGTACCAGTTCACCCTTGATATCTATCTGGAATTAGGAATATCTGCTCCTTCAGACTTCAACAGCTTGTCACATTAGGCTAGATTATGTCAAGCTACGTCACTCTGGAACCCTATCAGATGCCCTTCATATTTTTTCACTGACTGATTTAAAGGGGGTCAATCAATAAAATCAATGACAATGAATATGGGGCAGAAAAAAAGAAATGCTTTCTCACGCAGCACGAGATCTTGCTGTCAGAGGAGGTTACAGAAGCAAATACTGTGGATGAATATCAAGACCCGAACTGCTTAATGAGATTGCTGATCTTCGAAAAAGTGTTGCAAACAGGAATTTTTCTCTCTCTTCTGTTCTTCTATTGCTTCTTTGTTTGGCCTGATTTCTTAATACTTTTTCTGTATTATGTAGCACAAAGCATGTTAAGAATAATTAATTTTGTTCTGAAAATTGAGGCATGGGTTGCTCTGAGAGGCAGGTCAACAGGCTTCATGCTCCTCTGAGCTCAAAATGTGGGGAGTGTAATGTGCTGGTCCAAAAGCTACTAGTGTTTCTTTGGGGAAAAACTTTTTTTCCCCCTCCATGTTCTATATGAACTATCCCCTCTCTGTCCCTGTATTACTGAGATATTCTGTAAAGCAAAATGTACCCTTCAGTAATCAGTGCACGATGTTCCTATTGCAGCTACAAGAAGTAACTGAACAGTAAACCATTTTCCCTAACCCCATAATGAAAATGGCCTTGTGATTCCTAAATACTTGAAAATATATGCTATGTTGAGGAATTGTTGAAAACCTGGAGTTATTTGGTACCTCTCAGCATCTAGTTCAGCTTTTCCAAAGTTCATGGAGCTACTGTGATAGACTGGAAGTTATCCTGCCGTGACCTAGATGTTGTTTTGCTCCAGGCTCAGTATGCTCCTTGTTATTAATCTTATCATAGAAAGCCTTGAATAACCTGACTTGAGTCTCTCAGTGATGAACAGTGCTAGATTATGCTCCATTTTGGTCTTGAACTCTTGTACATGAAAATACCCTAGGAAAGTCTGCTTCAAGTGTGTGTATGTGCAGAATTACAAGACCCATACTTTCTGCCTGATGGACCTATAGGTAAAAATCTTAAGTTTAGCAGAGAATTCTACCTATTTTTTATATTAGCTAATTTAATCTTCTAGCTAGTAAACAAGAGATTTTATTAGCAATAGCCAGTAAATTATGAGACTTCAGAATTCCTTCTTAATAATGTGTGTGTGTTGCTACATAAACATGCTACCACTATGCACTCCTCCTGTCTGGTGGCATTTCTGTAGGACTTGTTTCTAACAGTCCTTCAAGGAGCTTTTGGGTTAAGAGAAGAATTAATTTGTCTCCAATGTAATCTGAGTCTTATGTTTCTGAGTTTTAATTCTAAGGGCGTATGATAGTCTCCTCTGCATTTCAACATTTGTCATCTCAAGAGTGTACTATGTTGGTGATGTAGGGGTAAGCTGCTACTTTTGCTCATTACGGTGTCCTTCATCAGTGTTTTAAGAAATGGAGGAAACTCAAAGGAAGATGAAGGCAAGAGCTCCAGTTACATCAGGATTACAGATCCTTGAAAATTATCTAGGGCTGGTGATGTTTTTTAATGTGGGAGGTATTAACGACCTTAGCAGGTTTCATCTCCAAGCCAGTTTTATAAACAATCTTTTCTGAATTGTTTCTGCAGGACCTGCTAACCAAGCAAACATCTGCAGTGTAGATACGCAATGCACTAGGTAAACTCACTTTGTTTTCTGAAGTCTAGTATCAACCATCTGCAACTGTTTATCTTGGTTCTGTTGCCTTGCATGCAAAACATTGGGCAAATGCAAAAGCCTACAAATGGCACAATGTTATTTTTTGCTGCTAGTACATCCCCAGAAAGCAGAGTCAGTGCCCCAGGGGTTATTTTTTTCATATGGGAGACTTCATTCCATAGCAACCAAAACACAATTGGAACCCAAGCAACATCCTAAATATCAAAAGGGTCTGGCTTCTCTGCTACCAATGGAACCTCCACCTCCTATGCTACTTGATAAAACCCTTAGGCTAATAAGGCACTCGTCCAACCTCTGATCTCGGGCTGACAAATACAAAAAATCATCCTAATGCAACCAAAGTCAGTTTAAAAATTGAATTTTGGAACAATTATAAAGATAAACAAATAGCTGCAGCTTGACAATAAAGACATGGCCTGAGGTAATGATCACTATTTAAAATGGATCTGAAACCCTCAAAGTTTTCATGGCAAAGACAGTTTTTTTAGCTTTACTACTAGTGCTGGAAGTTAATCTTAGTGTTACTTGGATGAATAGGAAGATTTGCATACTGACATCTCTTGAATAATTTTAAGAAGCAACCCTGGCTTTAAACATAAATATTTTTAAAAAATTATGTTAATATTTTAAACCAATAAAACATAGGGTTGTTTGCATTAATAACCTTTGCTGACAAATGAGAGCGATAAGGAATAAAGGGATTCAAAAATGGAGGTCATTGTAAATGGGCAATTCAGACTATCTTTTCTCTACTTCAAATCTTCTTTAGGAGTATGAAATGTTATTACAGTTTTTGGATTTACAGACAAAACATGAACAAGCAATGACTGAAAACAGTGCCTGCAATTCTAATCGGCCACATGCCACTGGGTTTACAAAAGGAATCTCTGACTCTTTTCTCACAGCATTTTTTCCAATCTCACTTGTGTTTGGGAACAATCTACAAATTGGTGATTTAGGCTGCTCTGTGAGCCACCTAATCTTGACCCTTCTTCTGAATTCTTTTCAGCGCTACGTGGGTAATACTTGCATTGAGTTATAGCAGCCACTGGTAACCCCTTTTCCACTTCACTGGGCATGGAGGTGTTTCAGTTTCCTCAAACATTCTTTAATCTCAGTGCAAGAGTGGGAAAGGCACCCACCATCTCAATTTTTTTTCTCAATGCTCTAAACATTATGCTAAAATGATTTCCTATTATTAGAAGCTCTGTGAGGTATAAGTCCCCAAAACATTGTATTCAACTGTCATTTTCATTCTCTGCTTGCACACAAGAGAATCTGCTTCTTCAGAGCCCACCACTCTCAACTGTCTCACCAGACTAATTCTAAATTGCTTAGTTGTTCCCTCCATGTTGGGTTATATTTGCTTGTGCCTTTTGAAGTACCCTCACCTAGCATCATAGTCTTGCGTTTCCAGGGCATCACTTCACTGGCTTGCCCAGCAGTCCTTGCTGGAACATCTGCACCATATATTTGTTTCTGAACTCAAAAGCCTGGAGGAGATTAAGCTGCTCTGTGACAATACTGGTACAAACCTATTTCTGTAGAAATAATAACAGTAATAAGGTAACTGTACCCTGCAGAGGCTTTGCCAAATGTATTGTTGTGACTGGCTATTTATCAGACATAGAGACTATCTATTTGTGGTGTTATCCACACTATCTTTTTTTCCACAGGAAGGACACTTCTATCAAAGTTTTATTTTATTAAACCCAAATCTCCACAGAGCTCTTCCACTTATAGACAAGATGGGAATTTTTTATCCAGTCCTACTTTTTTCTCAATCTACTTCTGTAGACTTTGTTTACCCACTAGTATTTTTTTTTTGTTGTATGTGATGTTTTAGTCTTACTTAGTTCAAATTATAATTAAGGTACTTGGAATCAACTCCCACCTTTGCCAGAAATTTGGAGTACTCTCACACTGACCTTGAAACGGGGTGATAGAAACACTTAGTGTGTCACCTTGTGGAATGAAAACATAATTTCTCAAGGTTTTACAACGCCCATATATGTTATATGTGTGTGTGGTGCCAAATGTAACAGGTTCTCTGTTGTTGGCACTTCTTTGTGCTAGTGTAACCTAGGCAGTACTTAAATAAGGAAGGACATGGTATGTCTTCAGAGGAGGGAAGTGAAGATAGCTCTTATCTTTCCTAGACACTTCCATTGATTAACATTGATGAACTTTTCACAGGATTCTCACAATCATCTTTCAGAGATGGTGTAAATCAGGGACATAAGAGGGCAATGCATTGCCCAGCCCCATGGTAGGACACTGGCAAGAAGTCTAGCATCCCGGTCTTATTTGTAGTATTTATCTCACCACAAAGTTGTTTCATGGCAGGTAGCTTCTTATTGTCAAAGGCACTTTCCATTCACTTCATAAATTATTATGAGCTTTGACAAGTCCTTCGTATTTGGTTTCCCCTTTCCTCACCCTAATGTGTTACAAAAATGGCTTGATGGATAGTTTGAAAGTTGACAGGTCAGTAGATCTTTCTGAACTAAAACAAATTTTAGGTTTAGTAGCATCTCAGAAGCCAAAATGGAGGAAAGAGAATAATATGAAATTGTATTCAAGGATTTTTTTCCTGCAGCAACACAAACTGTTAGCTATGCATATTATCAAAAGGTTTGAAGAGAGGAGAAAATAGTTTTAAAACCAGTTCTTCAAATAGTATCTGTGAAGCTTTTTTAATATATTTTTGTATTTATGCCACTATTTTAAAAATACAAAAATACGAAGAAATTATTTAAGCTGAAAGATTCTTATTCATTGCTTTTTAATGGTTATTTCCCTGTTGCCTTGGAATATTTTCCAGTAGTGTGTGCTCATTAACCCCAACTGTTCAAAAATAGTGAGATTAGACTGGTTTTCATTTTCTAATCTCTGTCCTCCTTTTGCGTCTTTTTTTTTTTCCTTTTTCAAATGGCTAATTTATATTATTCATTGCTGTACCTAGGGAAGACACCTGAGCTCTTGATTTTTTTTCTTTTTTTTTGTCATTAAAATTGCATTTTCTCCTTAGAAAGAGATATTTTAAAAGTTAGCATTTACTTTTGACAAGAATTTAATACATGATACATCACTTTTATTAGTGTAGCTGGATGCAACATATAATAAAATGTGGTGAGGTCAATGCCTAGCAAAGAGTTTTATAAGAGAAGGCATTTGAAATATGCTTTTAAAAAGTGTTTGTTTGTTTCCATATCAGGATTTCTAACAACAGTTTAGCTCAACTGACAAGCTTAAGTGAACTAAATTTAAGCATTAGTCCTAATATCTTGTGGACTTCTTCAGCATCAGCTACCTTCCTGCTTGAACCTACCCTCAACATGTTCTGGTTTTGATAATCTCCAGAAACAGGGCTTTTATCATAGAATCATAGAATAACCAGGTTGGAAGAGACCCACCAGATCATCGAGTCCAACCATTCCTATCAAACTCTAAACTATGCCCCTCAGCACCTTGTCCACCCGTGCCTTAAACACCTCCAGGGAAGGTGAATCAACCCCCTCCCTGGGCAGCCTGCTCCAGTGCCCAATGACCCTTTCTGTTAAAAATATTTTCCTAATGTCTAGCCTAAATCTCCCCTGGTGGAGCTTGAGGCCGTTCCCTCTCGTCCTGTCCCCTGTCACTTGGGAGAAGAGGCCAGCACCCTCCTCTCCACAACCTCCTTTCAGGTAGTTGTGGAGAGCAATGAGGTCTTGTCTCAGCCTCCTCTTCTCCAGGCTAAACACCCCCAGCTCTCTCAGCCATTCCTCATAAGGCCTGTTCTCCAGCCCCTTCACCAGCTTCGTTGCTCTTCTCTGGATTCACTCCAGAGCCTCAACATCCTTCTTGTGGTGAGGGGCCCAGAACTGGACGCAGGATTCAAGGAGTGGTCTCACCAGTGCTGAGTACAGAGGGAGAATAACCTCCCCGGACCCGATGGCCACGCTATTTCTGATACAAACCAAGATGCCATTGGCCTTCTTGGCCACCTGGGCACACTGCTGGCTTGTGTTCAGTCGCTGTCAACCAACACCCCCAGGTCCCTCTCCTCCAGGCAGCTTTCTAGACAGACTTCTCCCAGTCTGTAGCTCTGCATTGGGTTGTTGTGCCCCAAGTGCAGAACCTGGCATTTGGCCTTGTTAAATCTCATGCCATTGGACTCTGCCCAGCGGTCCAGCCTGTTCAGATCCCTTTGCAGAGCCTTCCTACCCTCCAGCAGATCGACACTTCTACCCAGCTTAGTGTCATCTGCAAACTTGCTAAGGGTACACTCGATGCCTTCATCCAGGTTATTGATGAAGACATTGAACAGGGCTGGACCCAGCATTGAGCCCTGGGGAACCCCACTTGTCACTGGTCTCCAGGTGATTTAACACCATTTACCACCACTCTCTGGGCCCGGCCATCCAACCAGTTTTCCACCCAGGAGAGTGTGCGCCTGTCCAGGCCAGATGCTGACAGTTTCCGTAGCAGAATGCTGTGAGAAACTGTGTCAAAGGCTTCGCTGAAGTCCAGGAAGACCACATCCACAGCCTCTTAGTGAAAAAATGAATTGGGTAAGGACAAAGGGAAAGTCTCAGCATTTAATGGGCATTTTACCTGAAGAGAATCTGAGTAGGAACATCAGGATGTGCCCCTTGATTCAGATTAATAATGTTAATAGCACTTCAGAGGAAAACAGCTTCTATTTTAGGGCTATTGACAGTCTAGAACATGAAGCCTTGTTGTTTTGAGGATGGAATATTGCTTAAGACACTAGTATTGTCCACCATGCTTTGTGAAGAGCATCATGCTATTTTTAATATCCATCTGGATGATAAGGAGAAATCCAGGTTGGACTAGTGTTTAATTTCTCATTTGAAGGGTTTTTTTCCAGGTTCAGTCTTGCTATCATAATGCTGTACCAGATCTGGGTATTTAGACACATCTTGCTGTTGAAATGTGACATATTCTTCTTGATCTAGGGGCAAGATATTAAATACAATCAATGCTAAATTATTTTTACTATTATTTTTAGTCCAAAGCATACAGGTTTCTGGTGATGAGCTTAAAGGAGAGGAAGGAGTTACCAGTCAGCAACGTCAATACTTTGTTTCCAGATTTTCTTCTTTAGGTACATATAAAATTTTCCTAATGTATGAGAACATGAATATGAAATGTTGCTTAGGTAAAAGGAGAAATATTTATTAGAGTACGATATCATCAATAGATGGAGAACAGAATCCAGTCACTGATATATGCCTGCTGAGAGTCCAACCCGTTTTGTCCTTTGCTAATCCTTTGCTCTATAAATCTAAATAGAGGCTTTTCTTGGTTTTTTTTGGTTTTTTTTCTTTCTTGGTTTCATTTGTTACCTTGGTACTGCAGATTATATGACCATACATCTTTCATAAAGTACCTTGAGATGTCTCAGCATGATAAGGTGTTAATTAAATGGAAGTAGTTGTCAAAGTGTGAGAGGGGATAAGAGTTCAGGGCTACCTAGTTTATACACTAGTTTAGTTGATGACTTTAGTGAAACTAAACAGGAAAGCTCCAGGCACTTACAAAAACACAAAACTTGTGCTAGCTCAGATAGCTTTCATAACTTCGTTGATTCAGCTGTGTCCTCAATGACTGAACAAGGATGACTTCACTTGATATGGACTCTTAGGTGGAGAAAGTGGTTTAAGTCTAGAAAGCTGCCTGGAGGAGAGGGACCTGGGGGTGTTGGTTGACAGCGACTGAACACAAGCCAGCAGTGTGCCCAGGTGGCCAAGAAGGCCAATGGCATCTTGGTTTGTATCAGAAATAGCGTGGCCATCGGGTCCGGGGAGGTTATTCTCCCTCTGTACTCAGCACTGGTGAGACCACTCCTTGAATCCTGTGTTCAGTTCTGGGCCCCTCACCACAAGAAGGATGTTGAGGCTCTGGAGTGAATCCAGAGAAGAGCAACGAAGCTGGTGAAGGGGCTGGAGAACAGGCCTTATGAGGAATGGCTGAGAGAGCTGGGGGTGTTTAGCCTGGAGAAGAGGAGGCTGAGACGAGACCTCATTGCTCTCCACAACTACCTGAAAGGAGGTTGTGGAGAGGAGGGTACTGGCCTCTTCTCCCCAGTGACAGGGGACAGGACAAGAGGGAACGGCCTCAAGCTCCACCAGGGGAGATTTAGGCTAGACATTAGGAAAATATTTTTAACAGAAAGGGTCATTGGGCACTGGAGCAGGCTGCCCAGGGAGGGGGTTGATTCACCTTCCCTGGAGGTGTTTAAGGCACGGGTGGACAAGGTGCTGAGGGGCATAGTTTAGAGTTTGATAGGAATGGTTGGACTCGATGATCTGGTGGGTCTCTTCCAACCTGGTTATTCTATGATTCTATGATTCTATAAGTATTTGTAAATGTGCCTTTAGTGATGCTGGCTGAGAAGAGCCTCTTCCCTTTCTATGTATCACCTAATAACTAAAGAGTTTTATTCTGGCATGTGAGAAAGATCAGTGTATGTGATAGGTTGAAATGACACAGTCATAGCATGTCATGATGAAATCCAAGGACGTAAATCAATCAGAAATTTGGGAGTTCACTTTGAATCTGCCACTGTTATCAGAGTTTTAGTCTTGCATTAGTATTGTCCTTGCTCCCTACAGGATCCATATCTTCCCATCATCTTGTCTTCTTAGTGATGGATATTGTGTTTGCAAAAAGGAAAATACCCCACATTGTAGGGCGAGAAAGTAGGCTTAGTATAGTTTTTTCTTCATCTCTGTTTTCAGGACGTGAAATCTCATGTATACAAGGGCCAAGAGCAGCTACATCAGGACAGGATCGATTCAGTCAGTCAGAGGGAAAGCCTAGTGTCAGACCTTTAACCTGCTCCTCAGAATTATTAGAACTCCCAACTCTCTTTGCAGGCCTTTTCTATTAGACAGATATTCCCATGTTTTCATTTTTTTTCTCCAGAAGTAATTTTTTTTATAATTACCTTCATTGAACTGCACTTACCATCTGTGAAGTGAGAGGCACTTAAATGATTTATTAGCCTGAGTTCCTAAAATGTGCTGAACAGCATAGGATTGATCGGGCTAGTGACAAATATGGGATACGTGACAATGGATGCGTGGCCAGTGTTTGATGGAGCATCATGCTGCTCTGGTGGGTGCTTGCTCTGCAGGACTGTGTTGACTCTCTTCCATTTGCACAGATCAATAAAAAGCGGGTGTGCCTTGGCTCAGAAATACAAAGAAATATCTTGAAGAACCATTCTCCTCTTGAAAAAAAATCACAAGGCACTGTACCTCTTGTTTCTGAAACAGCTCCCAGTAAAAGTCCCTAAAAAGCTTTTTGGCAGGAAAAAAAAAAGCTTTCTAGAGTCCAAAAGTTGATTTATATCCTCTCTTGTCTGTGCATTGATTGAAATCCTGAAGGTTGATTTTAGTCCTCGCTTTATTTCTCCTCCTGCAAGAAATATCTCTGATCTGTAAGATGCTTTCCATGGTTTTTCCTCCATCCTGTACAATGTGGTTAGTCTTCAGTGGGGCTCAGCAGAGGTAGCACTATATGTACCAGAAAGCTGAGCTGTGTGGATCTAGCTATGAACGTAATTAGAAGGTAGTGAAAGGCACTGCTTGAAGAGTGGAATATGGTTTCTAGTTATGCAGGTGATGGGAAGGAGGATTATGTGCCTTTCATCAAGCAAATCCTGTCTCTAGTAATAGGCAAGGGCTTCTGACTTACCTCTCCAGCAGCATCCTCATCTGAGCAGAGGCTGTAAGACCATGCTACTCACAGAGCAGCATTTTGCTTCCCCATGTAGCAGACACTCACAACTTCTGCTGACCTTAGAACTCAGCAGGAGCTGAGATAAAGCAGCTCCAGCCCTTCACAGCAATGAGATGCCACCAACCAGCTGATCTCACAGATGGAAGTGATTGCAGGTGAGCCAGAGCCTGCTACATGCAGATTGCCTGAAGGATCTTCACAGGAACATTGGCAAGGAAGAGGAGGTTGCAAAGCTAACTTCAGTGGTGTGCTCCTGCTGGGGGTTAGGTACCTGCCTTCTTCCTTCTCTCAGCACAAACTGAGAGAATAAAAAAAATCCAGTACAGACACTGTGCTAACCTTTCTCTTCACTGCCCCCCGGCCCCATTTAATATATGTAGAGAAACACATGACTGAGCTTAGAAAGAATAACAGAAGGGATGTGCATGTGTTGGTTTAGTCGAAGCCATGGAATAGCTTGGACCAACATAATGATTTAACAAGCTGGGTTCCAGATCTGGCTGTATGCTGCAATAGTAAATAGAAACTGTGCTGTGGCTGGCAGCTGGCAGTGAAAATGAAGTGCAGGGCTCCCTGAGAATGGGTTCAAGTAGCAGATAACTCAGTGCCTGAAACAATGCAAGCTGACAAGGTCAGCTACCACACAGATTTTCTATGCCTCCAGCACTTCCCTGAAGCCTTGGACAATACAGCCCAGATGTGTGGTGTCCTGTCTGGAAGAGGAGAAGCACTGGCATAGGGTGGGCACAGAGGAAAAGCAAGCAGCAAATGAGCCAAGCAGGAACTGAGAGACATAGGAGGTGTAAAGAGAAGTTGCAATGTGGACTGCATGAAGAGGATGGAGTGGTAGGGAGTGTGTGGGTCTTGGGCTCAGCCTTACCATTGCAAGATGTTTAATGGCTTAGAGATATGTAACAGGAAAGTCCTGCCATGGTGAATCATGTAGGGTGTGATCTGAGCTCCTTAAGTTTCTGGGATTCAGCTGTCATTCAAAACTGCACAAACTAGCATAGCTGCCACTATGTTTGTACTCTGTACTTAGACAACTGTGAGCTAAATTTTGGAACCTGACCCATCACATCTACCTAGATACAGAATCTTCCTCTGTCTTGTAGTTATGATTGTTCTCAGCAGCCCAGTTGCACTGCTTTTACTTGAACAAATATCCACATCACCTGCTGTACATATCCTAGACCATAGATGTTGATGAACTTGTTCCTTCACTTTTTCCATAGTCACGTCTCCCAAAATAAGGGTTCTTTTGTCTCAGACAACCAGCACTGTAGTTGTTTCTCCTCTATCAGTTCTTTTACTATCCCATGCCCAGTTATAAAGGTACCCATAAAGAGGTATCAGTAAAACTGAAGCAAACCTACAATCTGAACTACCCTGATCTTGGATTTAGTTCAAACTCAGGGCCATGTTTAGGTGTGGGGTGGAAGAGGCCTCATTTGTTTTCCTCCAGCAAGCATAAGGAAGTACAGGGGAAAGAAAACCTCAGGTAATGGTCCTCTTTACTGGCTGATTAATCCATATGCCCCAAAGAAAGGCATGTGGCCAGATGGAGTTGGTGTGAAGCAGAGACAGATGGCAACATATGATCTGGAAGGAATATGAGGTTTTACACCCAGACATAGATGTGAAACCATAGCCCTGAATGCTACAATTATTTTGGTGTAGTTGACATCATCTGATTCATCATCTAAAGATCAAGATTTAGGCCTCTATTCCAAGGATAAATTCTGGTTTCCTCTTTATTTTGGATCTGGCTTTCTTCCAGAAAACGCTATTCCTTCTGACCTCCAAATGAATGAAAAGGTCCGTTTATGGTGGACAAACACCTCAGAGAAGATGAGTGGTGGAGAATAGGACAGATCTTTGTAGATGGCAGCCCACAGGGCATAGGGCAGCAACCTTATGCTGCACTGGAAACTTTAAAGGGTATTTCAGCCAAAAGTCATGTCTTGTCCTTTTTATTTCACAGGTTGTCTCCTGGCTGCTTCTGAACCAACACCCTGGGCTGCCAAAGCCAGTGGATCAGCATAGATGTGTTTGCTGCAGTAATTGTTATTAAGCAATGGTGACACAATAGAACCCCATTCCTGGAAGAGTGATGGGCGCACCACTTGCTGCAACCTCTTCCTCCTACTGGGCTGCGTGAGCATTGAACCCGGGTGGGAGGTGCAGGAGGCTCAACAAACCATTCCCATGAGTACTGCATCTTGGTAGGGGTGACTTGGCAGGTTAGAGCTGGGGCTCTGTGCTGGCTGAAGTGTGAGTAGTGAGGCAGGAAAGCTGCCAGCTTTGTTCAGAGTTCGCTTGTGGTGCTTGCTGTCCTCAGATTCAGAGTGCTTGAGTTCAAGAGAGAAAAAAAATAAACACAGAAGTAAGAAAGGGCTAGAGAAAGACAGCAAAATATTTTTAAAGCTCTGCAACATCAACCCATGAGCAATGAATCCGCAGGGCACAATCTAGGAAACTGGCTTTGGGAAACTGAGGGTAGATCACTTATGCTTAATAATTAAAGGAATTATATGCTTTCCTACTTGCTGCACTAAAGATGAGTGAGGTTTTATCTCTGCACTGCTAACAGTGCCAGTGACATGTTCATAATGCCGTAACACATTTCTCTGCACGTACAGCAGAGAAGAGGGCTTGTGGCAATGGGCCAGAATCACTTAGATCATTTTACCAGGGACACGCCAGAGACTAGGAGACCCCATCAAGTAGCTGCTTTTTCCAGTCTGTAGCACCCCATGTTGTGACATTTCCTGTACTGTTGTCCCCCTGCATTACTTCTGACAACACAAAAAGTGATTGTTGTCTTCAGATATAAAAATCAGTTTAACTCGAGTGAGGGTCAAACTGCTGTCGGTGTATTCAGATATATGTTTCAACTTAGTTTTGTCACCCTGTGAGATGGAAAATTGCAGCACTGTTGAGGTCAAATCAGGGTTATAAACTTTCTTTGTGAGCAATTGAGTATGAAACAAAATCTGATTTGCTCAGATACAGGTAATATTGGGTTTTTTTTTCTTCTTTAAAGTGCAATCCTGCTTCTCCATGATGGTTTTAAATAATTCAGTTTTATGAAGCAGGAGAGCTTGAGAAATTTCAGAAATAATGCATGCAAAAGGCTGGCTTTTATACTCTTGATGTGTATGAGATTCTGCAGCAACCTGGCGTGATGTGTGGGTGTATGTGTACATGTCCTTTTTTTGTACTCGCATGCATACTCACACACCTACTCTCCCTGTATGCAGTGATTATGCTACCCAAATACCTCCTAGGGATCTCTCTCTTTCTGTGGCTCTGGCACAATTTGTTCTTGAAATTACTCTAGGAATTGTACAATCCTGTGTTAAACACCTCCGCACAGATAATGATACAGTTTGAAAGCTGATAGGCATTAAAATGAAGTGGTGTTCAAGTAATTGCTTTTCTTCTCTCAGAATATTTTCTCCTGATAATTTATTTCTCAGGATTGGTGTAGGTCCTGTCTTGGGCTAGGAGGAAGAACTAGATTACCCTACATGAAGTTCCTTAAAGCCTGAGAATCTGTACTTTTAAACACATAAGAAAATGGAGGTGTCCCAGCAGATCCTAGATTGTCATTCCTTAGTTCCACACCTCTGAGACGAAGGCCACTTCCAGCTCACAGTGCACATGGCGTGGCTGGTGATTATAGTAGTTAATGGCATTGTCTGTAGTTCCTCATCCCAGATGAACCAAACAAGGAGAGTGTGATTCCAAATGGTGGCACCACCAGACAGAAAGGGATTCAGAACCCAAGGAAACAAAGTGGAGAAGCTTCAAAAAAAGGTAACAGTTTTTCTTGTCAACGTGTGGAGAGGTGTAAAGACAAGCCTGTGCAGAAGTGTGAACTTGTAGACTCTCGGTTCCCTATGTCAGTCAGCATTCCAAGTGTTGCTTTCTTAACTCCTGGGACAGGAAACCTGCTGCTTGATTGAACCTTGCAATAATATATGGCTCATCTTGGTATGTTAACTTATTACCTATCATATTATTTTTATTTTATGGAATTGATGTCTTTCCAAAACTGCCGGAGTCTCTTCTCCAGCTCCAAACACCATTGGATTTAGCCTTTGTTCTCCTTATAGCATGAAAAGCGTGTGGTATTCAACAGTGATAAACTGTGCAAGCTGCATATAACCCAAATGGTAAAGGTGGCAGCATGTCCCAAGGGAGATACTGAGTGGTTTTCTGCCTTCACATTGCTGCCAGAACACTACTGGTGTGTCTAGCGTGGAATAAACATTAGCTATTGGGCAGCTCTCCCAGAATGTCTCCTCTTGTACATAGTGGAAATCACCCCATGTTTATGTGATTTATGCATAAATGGAATAGGGGCATGTTGGGAGAATCTTACAGGTTGTTTTCTGTCCACTAAGTTTCTAAAATACACATTTAGTTGATGTTCTCACCTAATGAAGACATTCTAGTTTTCTCAGTTGTTAGATTTCTGGCATTTTGTATCATTGTTTTGGTTCACACAATACTTTACCTAAATGTTTTCTGTCCTTCTATCTAACCTGTTCCATATTGTGCTGTGTCCTCTACATGAAGATACATGATTATTGTGGGTTTGTCCTTAAAGAAGCATCAAAGCTGTTCGTGCCACTACATTTTTTTTCTTTACTCTGCTCTCCAGTTTAAAAGCCTACTTAAAACCTTCCTGATTTTAAACAGCCATAAGACTACTGTGCAATGACTCAGAGACATCTGTCGCTCTTACATGGGCCCCCTCCCTTCCAGAAGTGTCCACAGTGATGTTCCCCTGATGAATCTGCTGTTTCTACCATCTCCTTGGCAAGGTATTAAATCTTCTTTTTCTGCTTCTCTTTCCAGTCCTGCATGGAGTTACTGGGAGAGTTTTCAGAGAATATTCATTGTCTGCATTTTCCTTTTGAGCCCAAATTTTGCTCCCAGGATCTCTTCCCTGCCCTTCTGTATGCAATTTGTGCCATAATGAGCTGCGCTTTCCCCCAATACCTCCTGAAAGCCAATTCAGACTCCTGTGAGGTCTGTTACCTTAGTCTTGGCAATCAAATCACTGTGTAATCCTCTCTCAGGTCACAGCCCCACCTGCCTATTTGTCAATGGCAGGAACCAGCTTCAAGCTTGAATTGTGGTTTTACAGAGGTGCCTAACTATTGGCAGGAGACAGATACCTGAACACGCAAAGAAACCAGGTTTCAGATGTGTGCTTTCACTTGGTATTCCCTGCTGTGCTGGCTCTCGTGCCTTCCCATCAAGACCTTGCCAGAGAGATTGTGGGCCCTGGCTTAGTATTGTGCTTTTTAGTCTTAAGGCTGGGTTGCCCAATGTCTGAGTTACTTTCTTGACTGCTGGCCTGACTTATTTGGAATCAAAATCAAGATTTGGAAAGATTTCCTTCTTGCTTTTGGCAAAAGGCTTTGGGTTTAGCAGGCCATCCACTGTGTATTCTGACTTCTAGATGTCTGGTAGCACTCCTGGAAGAGTAGCTCTTACTAGGTTGCACTACACGGAGAAACCTCCAGCAGATGTACATAAGGATCTTATGGTCAGAATCCCATCTCTTATGGGAGTTTGGGACTTATCACAGCTTCACATCATCAGCTCTTCGTGGTTGATGCCTAACATCTCCTGTATGGCACGATTTACAACAGATCCATGAAATAAACACATGCAAACGTATCCAAGGCAGTTCATGCATTCTGGTAGTCCCTGGTTCGCTACATGATTCAATTGTCCAGCATGTGTGCTGTAGGTTGGGTGTTCTATGTGGGCTTCATCTATTTCAGAATTTCTGACAATATCCCATTGGAATATCTGGACTGTTTGTTTTTATAATGAGCTGATGTATAGTAGGACAGATCTAAATCTGAAGGTCCTCCGAGTCTGGGCTCGGATCAGGAATTTATGGTCTTCTCTACTTTGAAGTCACTTCAAGGCCTGAAAGATCCTCTGTTTTCTGTGACAAATCTTTGTCAGTGTACAATTGCAGATTCTTACATTTCTTCTTCCTTCTTTAGCTATATTCTGCTCCCTCCCTCCAAGCAGCAGGCTATGTCTGAAGTACCTAGTACAGTCCTACCAGCTATGAAGACTCATTTGAATTCAGCACACCCCTGTATGTCCTGCTGAGTGTTCTATCAATGTGCCAGCTTCACTGTATTAACCCAGGAGCAAGGGAAACTGCAAGTCACTCAATCCTTGGCCTACAACAGGTTTATTTTATTTAATGAAGGTTGAGTCACTTTATGGCAAAACTGGGCTCCAACTCCAGCTGAGCCCTCTCGAGCCTGCACATTCCTCTCTGCTGCATACCTCTGGGGTGTGCAGCAAAAATGCAAATTAATGAAGACAAAGGGGAGAGATGTTCCTGACGTGGTTATTATTCTCTTTTGCTAGGGCGCTGATGCTCAGGCAATACTGGGAGAAGCTGCAATATTACCACTTCACCCATCACAATAATATTAGTGTTTTTCTTGGGGCAAATAGCTGTTGACCACCTTAATCTTTCCTAGAATTTCTGTGTCTCAACATTACACCCTTTCCTGTAATTTTGATATGCAATATTGTAAATTACCTGATGAGATTTTTTTGCTCCTAGACTTGTCAAAAGCATCAAAGATACTTTGTTGGAAATGTAAGTCAAAAATCAGTGGGTCAAAACCCAATAGGTCAAAATTGGAGAGGTGCACATGCCTGTGATGACTATGGCCCAAACACATTTCTTTTTTAACTTTGTCATCCCTCTCTGTCTCATGTAATCATAAACAAGTTAAGTGGTTTGCAATCTGTGGAATGTGTTTTTTCACATGACCACCATCTGGACTGCTATTTCTCTGGCCTCCTGTACCTCTCTTTATTGTTTGGGTTACTGATAGTTGTCTGTCTGGTGGTGTTTGATTTTAGCTTTCTCCCTTGACCTCTCAGCAAGTTACACCTAGAAACTTTCCCTAATTTTATCTTCAAAGTTTACACTTCTCTTAGCCCTAACAAACATATCTGAATTCTACAATTTATTCTTGTCAATACACTGTGTTTTGGTTTTAACAAGTGAGTGTTTGTCTACAGAAGGAGATATCAGTCAGGAATAACTCTGGATTATCACCCAGTGGAAGCTTATATTTAGGGTCCATTGGCTTTGGAAATGGATGCAGATTACTTGCACCGTTATTTCAGAATCCATATCTTGTCTGAGAGTCTTCAGGCATCCTTTAAGTTTTATCTCCCCTATTTGAACTCAGTATCCCATGTCAAACAAGCCTGAATTTCAGCCTTCATCAAACCGGCTTTCTCTTTCAGCTGAGATTTCTTCCTAGTGTGTGGGACTTAAGATATGCTAGAGATGGGTCTGTCAGACTAGTCGTCTGTTAAATGCTCACTGAAGTTGACAGAAACCACTCCAATGACTCCAAGCATAAGTGGGCCAGTCCCTGCAACCATTGAACCAAACAAATCTAGATGTATTCCAGGATGCCACTACCTTAACCCTTCTTTTATGATATTTCCCAACCCTGTGTGTTATTCGTTTGTTTGGTTGGTTTTTTTTTTTAATGAGCAGTCAGTTCCTTTTCTGGCTTTCATGATTCTGAGATGAGAGCAGGTCATTTTGCACACAGACTCACTTTCTCATACCCAGTCTGCAACATTTAATTCCTCCCAGCTGAGGACAGTGAATTCTGAAGCTTCCTGCAGGCCTTGGGTTTGGTGTGTGTCAGTGGGATGTGCTGCTCCACTTGACTTGCTCTGCTTATGGGTAATTTGATAAGTGATAATCATGGCCTGCAAGGGATGCCAACCCTGTCATTCATGCCATTCCAGTTCATGTCTTCATTTCGTCTGGAAAAGCCACTGTGTCAGCTATTGGTGGACTTTCTGGCTCCCCCTGCTTTTAAAATAGGCACCTGTCTCTTCAGCTCTTTTGTGTACATGAAAGATATCATACATTTAAATTAAATGTTTTATTCTGTTAAATCTTAGCCAACGTTCTCTTCATTCCATGATCTGGGGGAAGAGATGTATCACAGGCTGTACTTGGTCTGCGGAGAGTGGAAGCCTGCCTATAAATTAGAGTGGATTGTCAGAACTCAGAGTGCTCCCTGTTCTGCTTGTAGATGAAGGCAAAAAGAGAGAGGGGAAAGGAAATGCCTAAAACCAGAGGAATCAGAAATGCTGAAGAAGCATCTGTAAACCCTGACTTCAATATAGCCTCTAGGGTCTGTGGCATCATTGGGCCACAAATTGGGCATGTGGTGGAATCTGGTGGGTGCTGGGGGTGAGGCCAGTGCCATGGTGAGGCTGGTGGGTGCTTACAGTGAGAGTGGTGGGTGCTGCAGGGAGGTCAGTGAGGAAGATGGGTGCTGTGGGGAGGTCAGTGATGCTGTGGGGAGGTCAGTGTTGCTGCAGGGAGGTCAGTGATGCTGTGGGGAGGTCAGTGATACTGTGGGGAGGTCAGTGATGCTGGTGGGTGCTGCAGGGATATCAGTGATGCTACAGGGAGGTCAGTGATGCTGCAGGGAGGTCAGTGATGCTGCGGGGATGTCGGTGATGCTGCAGGGAGGTCAGCGATGCTGCAGTGAAGCTGCGGGGAGGTCAGTGATGCTGGTGGGTGCTGCAGGGAGATGAGTGATGCTGCAGGGAGGTCAGTGATGCCGGTGGGTGCTGTGGGGAGGTCACTGATGCTGCGGGGAGGTCAGTGATGCTGCAGGGAGGTCAGTGATGCTGCGGGGATGTCGGTGATACTGCAGGGAGGTCAGTGATGCTGCCTGGAATCTCCACCGTGGGTAACACTAGAGGTCACTCTGTGACCAGGGATGGAGCGGGGCGTTCGGGGCCTCGGGAAGGTCAGCGCCTGCTAATCCGTATAAATTGCTGAACTACAGGCAGAATTTGTACCTAATTAGGAGCCGCTTTGATGCGGCGGGGCTGCTGTCCTGGCGTTAGGGCCGGTTTCCCAGCGGGATCCCCTCCCGAGCGGCTCCGGGCAGCCTCTCCCGGGCTCTCCCCGAGCCGCCCCGACCTGCCTTCCTCCTCTCTCCCTGCCGGGGGCTCAACAGCCTGGCCACCAATCCATTTAGCTGGAGCTGCCTAGCGAGCCTCCGGGAAAGATGGTTTAACGCCGTCACTAGACAGCTGCGGGCTGGACTCGCCGGCTGGGGAACCTATATCGAAAGGATTTAACTTTATTCCCTAATAATCCCTTTTCTCTCAAACAGGTCAGATCGGAGAGGCTGCTGCTGCAGCTTTCAGCCTCACTGGCATTGTTGTTATTGGTTTCAGGGCTGGTCAGTCATGCAAGACGTCTCTGCTGTCTCGGTGAAAAGTTTTCCTTTTAATATTATTTTATTGAAGTTGTTTACTCCGGCCACTCGAAAAACAGGGCATCTGTGCTTTTCAATTCCTTCAAATACCTCTGTAGAAGTTATTCTGAGTGAAAGATTTCAATGATTTCTTCTGCCAGCCCTGAAAAGATAGATAATTTTGGGTCAACTGAATCTATTTAGAAGATAGCTGCATAAAGGAAAATTAATTCTGCTTGAAAAAACAAAGAATAAGAAAAATAGTAAAATATGTCTCATTTTGACCCCTTCCCCAGTCTCCCAAACGATCAAAGGCGAACAACCTGATAAAGAAAGTGAACAAACATTTCAGTTGACCTAAAATAATTTTGCTGAGTTTATTTTTGCTTTGGCTGTAAAAGGCAAAGCCAGTTATTCACACAGCTTTATTTATAAGCCTTCTCATAGCTCCTGTGGAGTCCAGGTGTCTGCTGGCAGGGAAAGGAATATGCACCACATCCCTTCTTCTCCATGGAATGTGTCATTAATGACCCATGTTGCTGGAGGTTTCTAAGGCTCTCACAAGGGCTTCACGGCATGAGGAGGCTTTGCGCTTCCCCCATTAGGGCAGGTACCTGCTTGTGGCTGGATTCCGTGGCAGTGCAAACATCTCACAATTCTAGTCAGAAATAATTGGGATAACAGGGACTCCTTAGTCTTCGTTCACTCAAGGGTCATGGGACGTCAGATTTGACTTTGCTATTGAAGTCAGCTAATGTACTGGAAATGCCTTCATTTTCTCCCTCTGGAGGCATGGGTTCAAATCTGCCATAAATTACAAGTGACACAGGTTCACTAGTCTTAATTAAATCCCATGAGGTTATTTTTGTGTGTCAACACTCCCCTTCTCCTCCCTTCTGTACCATTTGGAGCAGCTGAAGGACAAGGAGGACTTCAGCACCATAGGTGGAAGTTCTCAGTGCTCCAAGTTTAGGGCCGGGTGTACACTCAGACTCTTGCCTGGCCTTGTATCCATCTTCCATTGAACTTGTAATGTGGTGTATATTCTTTGTACATTTAAAGCGTTCAGTTTTGTGCAAGATCGTTGTCCCTTGTAAGGAGATAACTGGCTATAGAAGATTTCTGTTATCTACAACATCTCACCAGCCTGGAATTCATTGATTTCCCATCTACTCTCTAAAGGTGCAGAATAGAGGCGATCAGTGCTACTGTGCTGATGTGAATAAAGCTTGCCCCCTAATCTGCATTATCAACGGCTCACTTCCTGATATCCTGAGCTGACCTGGTCATGACTGTCTCTTACACAGATAAATACACTCTCTGTTGCTAACATGGCCTGAAAACCTTTAAAATAGGAACGAATCAGATTCAGTGTAGTTTTTCCAGGGAGTGGATAGGCTGATTCAAACCTCTTTTAAGATAATACTTTTATAAAGGCACTAGTTGTTGCTAGAATTTCTCTTAGCTTGGGTTTAAATTAAAAGCTTTAGTTCGTTTGCTGATTTTTCTATCAGCATGTTTAAAAAAAGGGCAAGGAAAAAAAAATTAAACCCAGGGGCAAAAAAAGAGGGCCAAAACCATGCCACTAAGAGAAGAAATGTTTAGAGAGCAGGTTTTTATTTAATAAACAGTGATCAATTGAATTGATTAACCATGAACACATTACAACAGAGTTTGTTGCTGCTGTTGATGATAATTGCAGTTCACATGCATGAGAATATTAAATGGTTGTTTGCTGGATCATTTTCTTGCTCTTTTCATTTAACAGAATGGAGAAAACAACAACTGTTGACAGCAATTTTGGTTAGGACTCCAGTGCTGCAGACTGTGCCCTCAGGATGCCTGTGCAATAACTCTATCAATTGTGGCCATTTACTCTGTACTTCCAGACATTTCTGCAAACCTTGCAGCTGTTTCTTTACTAATTCGCTTGGTAATTAGATCTTATCATGCTGGCTCCATGGCTTTACATAAACTGTAAGCATTTGGAGCTGCCATGTAAGACATTTTAGAGTTGTCTGGTTTGGTTTGTGCTGCTCTGCAAAGGCCATGGTGCTCTCAAAAATCAGTAGGAATAGGGAAACCATTCCTGCTCATTTAAGAAGGTTTCCATAGAGGAAGGGAGTTCCTTCACTTAAATAAATCACTGGAAGCCAAGCAGCACTGTTGAGTTTCATCCTGCTGGATGCTGAACACAATCTGGGAGTTCTGCTGCTGCCCTCTCCTTCATCCTCCAATACACATCTTTGTTGTAGGAGTAAAGAGCTCCCATTTTATCATTTCAGATATCTCAGTGATGTTAAGGAGAGGAATATTACAATCTTGTGAACTCAGGGTCAAGAGCTGGTAACAGTCATGCCCAAACAATGTGGGCAGAAAGACAGTGACACCTTTTGTGCCAGCAAATCATGTTGGAATGACTTTATGCAGTATTGTGGACAGCGCAACTTGGGAACAGTGGATCTAGGTGCTGCTGCTGAGGGAACAGCCTCACTTACAAACCATATTGGTCTCACGGGAGAAAGTGCTCTACCAGTGACTGCACAGCTGGGCCCACTTCAAACACTGTAGCATCTGATGGGCTTCCTATTTAAAAAGAAAGAGAGAAGTAATTCCTGTGCAAGCTAATGATTTGCAGTGAAACAGTGAGATTGAGTGTGGTGAGGCTGTAGAACAAGTCTCCCTGTGGCGCATCTATGCTGGCTGGTAGGTACAGCCACAGCAAAACTCAGGGCAATGAAGGTCAGGGAAGAAATTCTTCAGCAACAAGATGCAAGCTATCTCAGATCCTGATGCAATGTTCACCATCTAAAGATACTCTGCTTGCCAGTCATAGGCTAACATGGCTAAGCAGTGGTGGATGTCATGCTGGTGACTTGGGCCATGTGAGCTTACTGACATAGCTGTCTCCTAACAGTTTCCTGATCCTGGTGCGGTGCAGAACACCTGTGGGTCAGAAGAGTGTCCCACATGCACCCGATGACTGACACCTAGCTATGAACTCTGTTTTCAGATCGCATCTTTAGTTCTGTCAGTTCTGTGCTGCACCAGGGAGAGGCAGGATGTGGTTTAGTTTCAGGATTGTTGTTTGCTGTCTGTAGATCCTTTCAGTCACAGTATGGGTTTCTGTTTTGTACACTGTGTACTTTGCACTTCTCCCAGGAGTATAAATTTGGCTGCCAAATGCCTCAGAAAAGTGTCTTTGCTTTTATGAATTGAGAGGCGTACCCTCAGTGTAACATCAGTGAAGGTCCCATAAATGGCAACATTGCACGGTTTGCAGCTCCAGAGTTTCCCCTAGTTATGAATGGCACTTGATTAAAAGGACCCCAAAGAGAGTTTGAATTTAACAGATGTCAGAGTAACATAGCACTCTTAAGCTTTTTGTGTTTAAACAAATAGTTACACAATTTTGCAAGAAAATCTTATAGACACAAAAATACTAGAGGAAGAGATAGTTTTTCCAGATGGGCTTTGGTAGTTGTACATGTCGGTTGACAATGGCAGATGTCGTTGTAAAAATATTTTCACCACTTGTAAAGGAGCAGTAGTAATGCAATAAATGTGAGGGTCTGAAGAGGAATGTGTGTCAACTTTTATAGGGAAAAGGGTTAACTGTAACAGTTGGGAAATACAGATAAACTTTTGGGGATAGTAACCCTACTTTCAGGAATTTTTCTGGAGTTCTGGAAAGCTGTAGTCCCAGGGATAAACATGTCTTTTGGAATTCACCTTTGATAACACAGTGAGACTTTCAAAAGGATGCTGTGGTTTGGGGTTGCTTTTGGAAGCAGAACAGTTATACCCTCTGGTGCTTGTAATCTGAAGGCTAAGATCTATCTGGGACATAGCAAGAGAATGCCCTTGGCACCCCAAGGGCTGATCTCTTCAGAGGAACTTTTGCCCTGACTCCCTGCTTTCCATGAGGGATACTAGTGAAAATGGCAGAGGTAGTTTAATTAAAAGCATTAGAGGAGTCTGCACAGGTGATCTTTTCTCCTCCAATACTTCAAGAAGTTCCTAAAATATGTTTTATGCAGTATCTTCATCTCAGTGAAATCATAGCTGTATCTTAGTTCCTACTTGTGCCAAAAATGATATTATGGGATCTTAGATGAATTCACTGAATTTACTCTGTAAAGTGTAAACATTTCAGAAACAAACTTGGACTAAGTGAATATACTCTGCATACGTTTGTGTTACAGACCTTGGCGTTTGGCAACAGTTGATCCAATAATGCGTATCCTAGAAACCCGGGTGTGCATAGTATGTATGCATTTTGTATCACTTTCAGACCCAGTCCAGTACAAATCTAAATGTTTCTATCAACCTAGATAAATGTAATAACTGGGAAACTGAGCATATATAGTTATTTTTATACACACACACACACATATATATATGTGTGTGTGTGTGTGTGTGTATATATATATATATGGGGAGAGAAAGAGAGATACAGGTGTATTTGAAATGTCTTTCAGTAATAAACCCTCAGGAGAAGTTCGACTTTAGTGTCAAGCTTTGATCCAAATATATACCAACTTCAAAAAAGTTTAGTTTGAAATCTCTAAATTATCACTATCAAACCTTACAGATAAAAATTCACACCACCCAGTAATGCCTGATGTGCTCATAAATTTCAGTGATGTCTGGGAAACAGGAATTGCAGGTAGATGGATCTCAAGACAACTGAACAGTGACAGTGGCATATGCCATTGGGATTTTAAAAATAGCAGCAATAATAACAGCAATAATCTCATATATATATATATATATATATATGTATGTATGTATGTATTTAAATAAGTGGTTTCAAACACCTATCTGTCTGTTCTGCAGAGTATGTAGATAGCTATCCCAGCTCTGGACAAGTAAGATTGAAAGCTGGATCCAGTTCAGTCAGACCCGCACAACGAATTAATTACTCCAGGAAGCAAGTGTTTTAATATAGAGGTAATTCTGTGCTAATACAGCGCAAGGGCTGTTCTCTGTGCCAAGTAGATATCTTGGGTCATTTGGAGTGACCTGGGATGTGTGTGTAGCAGGACATGTTACTGTGGGTATGATTCTTGGGTCTAAGCATGGCACTTTAATCAGTTGGGCACACATCTCCCCTTGGCTGCACCGTACAGGCTGTGGTGGGGAGGGTGCTTTTTTCCCATTATACACCAGCATGTAGAGAGAGAATTTACTCCTCAGGTTCTGAAAGCTCTGCATGAACTTCAATATGATGGTGCCAGTTTTAATCAAAGAAATGTACTGTGCATGTCACCTGCATTTTTATCCTGTTCTCTTTGACAGAAATAGAATTTAAAGTTCTGCTGGAGATAGAAAGGGCAGAAAACCCCACTTCTAGACTCATTTTGCTTGCTGTTATTCTGCTACCATAATTACCTCTAAACATAATTATGGGCAAGACAAATTACATTTTTAGCTTTGGTCTTAAAAGACAAGAGTTGATTTCAGGCTTTGACCAGAACTATGTTAATTAGCCTCTACTCGCTCTCTTTGTGTGGAACTACATCACGCAGGACTTAGCAGAGGTTGCCTTTCTTGTATCTTTGAGTAATGAAAGGACACGGCATGGCAACCAAATCAAGGGCTGCTGCATTAACAAGGCCACTTTTCTGCCCATTTATCATCTATTAAAGGTGCACTAGTTTGTAAAGTAACACCACCTTCAGCAGGGCCGCCAAGAATGGCTCCTCATTTATTTTCTGCATGGTTTAAGTTGGAGTTAGACCCACCTTGTAGCTCAGAGGTGACAGCCAGTAAGAAAAAGTACACTAATTGAGACATCTCAAGGGAGAAATAGAAGAAAACTGAAAAGGTAATTAGAATGAGAGGGCTTCAAGCTGGGTAAGTAAAATCGAATGGAGGTGCATATTAGGGGCTGTTACAGATGGGAAAGAAAGTACTTGGAGAATAAAAAAAAGAAAAATGAATATTAGAGAACAGAGAACCCTTTTCACACTTGAAGAATAGAGGAGAGAGATAAAAAATAATATAACAGTGTAGACAGAGGCAGGGAAAAAAAGCTCTAGAAATATGAAGGACATATTTAAATGCAAGAGAGAAAGAATGGGGAAAAATAATAGAGCAGATCAATTACTAGAGCTGTAGCCAAGGAAGGAGAAACTGTCAGATGAGTGTTTCTAGTGCTGTGGAAAGGCCTCTGTCCTTTGTGGGGGATGCAGAGTGTGTTTGGTCTGTGTAGGAGGAGTTTCTTTTGGGGGCTAGCTAAATATTTGAATTTGCTGCAGTGTCAGTAGCCCAAATGGAGCACTGGGATGAATGCCTAACTGGGCAGAACTGGATTAATTAGATGTTATTTGACAGAGCTCATAGCTGATACTAGACCTTTCTCTAGTAGTTGAAGTTTTAGATTCTCAGTAATATTGCCTGGTTTAGGGATATATTAATGTCCAGTCCCATTTTTACCCCCATTTTAAACCTTCCTTTACCTGCTGGGAAAGAATCATGAATTGGGTCATGTCTATCTCACTCACGGGGAAGGTGAAGTTGCTGTACATTCCCTCAGGCCAATGTAAGCTTAAACCAAAGCAGACAGTCACACTAAGAGAAACATTTTCCTGGTTAAGAGTGAAAGATAGCCATTGCTTTCCATTATGGTCACAGCTGATTATGAAGGACTTCTCCTTTTGGCCCATCTAAAGGCAGGAGGCTGGAAGTGCAGACCAACTTCAATGGTAAGTAGAAGAGATGGAGTGGGGCTTCCCCTGGCTGCAAGGCAGGGAGGTGGGACCCCACAGGCAGAGCCATTGCAAGTGAGTTACTAACTCTGAAACACCCGTGGACTCAGTAGCTGGTGTGCTGGAGAGGACAAGATATGACTCTGTATTGCAAGAAAATGTTCCACAGAGGTAGCTGGGCTAACTCTAAACAGGAAAACCACGCTTTCTCCCTCAAGTAAATTATTCAAGGGAAATGGGTAGACGTTATGTGTCTGGCTGTCTTTGTGCGGCTGGACCAGCAGTATTCATGTAAGAACTTGTTTGTACAACATAATATTCAACAGCCACTTAATGTTCAACGCACATTTAATACTGGTTTTAGTTACTAAGTTTCATTCTTGACATTAGTATTCATTTACTGTGGAAATTAAGTTTTCTGATCCAAGTATAATATCCATGGCTGTAGTTGATGCTCTCAGCAGAGCACTTTTCTTATGTGTTGTCTGTTAGATTTTTCTTTTATACACTTCACTGATAAAGTAGTCAGAAAAAGGTTTGTTGTTTCATAAAAATTGTACTGGCTTCTGCTGAAAATTCTAAAAACTCTGAAGTTGTTAATAACATACGTGCATTTTTTAGGTTCTGAATATTTTTGGGCACTTGATCAAAATCTATTTTCATATTTCCATTTTTTTTGTATTTAAGAAAATTAACCTAGAAACTGTAGACTAAAATTTTTAATTAAATTTCAGAGTCTGATTGTGTTTTTCTGAAGGAAAAACTAAAAACAATTGAAAATCTCCTAAAATTGAGAGAAGAAAAAGCACCCCAAACTTTAAAACGGTAAAAGTTCCTAGACTTTTCAAAGAGAAGTTGTGTCATCAAATTAAAACAAAACAGGAAACCAGTCCATGACAGTGGATGTACCCTGGCTATTTCCTCTTATTATAAAGGCTTTTTGTATGACAGGAGCATTCATGAGCCATCAGGATTGCGACATTTGGTCTTAGATGCAGTCCAGAGACAGAAAATACACACCTTTACCCCAAGTTAATTACCTTAGTTATGGAAATGTTCTGACCATATGCTTCTAGGATAACAAGTGAATCTGTATTTTCCTTTTGCAAGACATGGTCAGCCTTCTGCACAAGAAAATAGTGGCAAGTTCAGTGGAAAATGACAATGCTCCGAGTGCTGGAGTTTCAAACATCACAAGCTCACTCTAAGGACTTGAAAAACAAAGAAAACCCTGTGATGGAGAGTATTCTACTTCATTCACCATTTGAAACCCTGCCTCTAAAAGTGCTAAGAACAAATTATTTTCAATATGACTTAGCCCCAGGGGATTTGATAAAAGGGGCTTTTCTTTTCCAGCTGGCTAATGAAATGTGGTCTGCAGAAGACCTCAGTGACTTGGATAGCAGTTTGGAGACTCCTCCAGACTCAGCAAAATGTTCTGATTGAAGGAAACAAAACCCAAAGATGTGTAACAAGCCTGAAGGAGTAAGGGAGCTGAGTAAGACAGGGTTTGCTCATCAGCCCTGTTAGCCTGGAAATGTCCTGGGGTAGGTGGAAAACAATATCCCATCACCAACCTCCTGTAGGTTCTCCAGTACTCAAGTGTTCTAAGTAATGAAAGTACTTTACACAGCTGGGAGACACCTATCTTGCTTCCACTCCAGATAGAATCACACAGATGATTTTCTCAAAAGAGAGCTAGTGAGGAGCTGCAGTCTTTCTTTCTTACACAGAGTCTATTTTACCGGAGCTCTCTTCTCAAGTTGGTGTTGAAGATCTGGAATTTACAAAATTGGCTTTCCTTCCTTGGAGGGAAATGCAGACCTCTTCTGTCACCTCCCTCAATAAATGCCGTGTTTTCTTCCTTGCAGACATTTCCTCCTGACACCAGCTGATAACTCTGAGGAAAGGCAGAAACCAGCAGGCCCATGATTGACTGGTTTTCAAATGAAGGAGTCCTGAATGTAAAAATTGTTCTCTCATGTCAACTAATTTGTTATTTCTTTGCCTGTGCTGCTCTAAGGTGGCCCTTTAGACTATGTGGCCAGTAGGCACATGGGATTCATTTGAATATACTTTCATTTCCTTCAGTATGGGTCCATGCAATTAAACCACTAATGCCATTGTAGATGGCCATAGGTATAAATACATACATTCAAATTACAGGTTTTATTGATAGTGATCTGTTCGTCTGATACCATCTTCAATAATCATTGCTTGGTTACACTCACAAGAATCTAAATTGGAGCAACAGGAGTCAGAATACACCCGAAATATTTCAAGTTTCACTTATGATCCAATAATCAGGGAGTCGGTAAAGGAAATTCACTGTTCTTTGGGTAGATTTCTTCCTGGCAAGGATTGCAACTCTCTCACCAGACTGTCCCTGTTAACATTCATTTTGCATGGAAGCTGTAACCTACGTTCCTTGAAAGAACCTAATTTTTCCACCTGCTTCTTGTTATCTGTGTTTCTGGAAAGAGATTTCATCAGTAATTTCCCTATAGTTAAATTCTGCTTTCTATGTGGGCTTAGTTTCTTATATACAATTGTGTATGGTAAATACACGTCTTTATATATGTTGATGTACTTACTTTCTCCGTGCTGTGATATTGTTATCTCTGTCAGTGTCCAGATCTATGCAGGCAAATGAGATGAACAAACAGAAACAAGTGTCACTAAATATCCCCATAATCTTCACCCAAATGTTCTAAAGAGGTGGAGAGAACAGATAATGTGTCCTCCTTGACTGTACTGCTGGGATACATGCAGTAGGAGTTTGCTGTCCTTCAGCAAATAATCTTGTGATTTCTCATCAACTGTCTGTCTTCTGAAATTCTGTTTGCCCTTTTGAAAAGTTTAGCAAAACCAACATCTTTAATTAGGCTTTACAGTCCAATAAGAATTAGTAGTACTGGGCTGCAGTGCCAGTCAATCTGTTTATTCCTAGATACCTGGCTGATTTTTTTCTTTTTTTTTTTTTTTTTAGGTACTGGGTAATAACACCTGAATAATTCAGCAAGAACCTTTTACATTATGAACAGTATAATCAACTGGCAAGGGTGAGATATCTTATTTCTACAGGACACTAACTCAAGTATTACAAGTGACTGCAAGATTAATGCCAAAACGCAGTAGGTAAGGATACACATTTTCCTCATTGTTCAAGGCAGGAGGGTTGTGAGAGGACTGTGTATTCCTCACCATATCTACCTAATGCCATTAAATAATTTAAATACATTAATCGGTTAAGGTGAAGATTTAGTGTTCCTTGACTCACCAGTGCCCAGTGGCGTGTTTGTCTGGGCTAAATAAAAGATCTTAAAATATTGTTGTCTTACAAGGGAACGGAGAATACTGTGGCTTTCTTTGTAAAAGGCTTCAGGTTTTACTGGGGAGAAGGGGTGTTATTATGCCAAAAGTGCTTAAGTAAACAATAACATCTGTACATCATAAGTAGATGTCTGAGAATATTAGCTGTTTATTTCATTGACGTACTCTGAAGAGTCTATGGGGGGCTCTTTCAAGAGTCAGGACCTCAATGTAATATACAAGCTTTGATTCTGATATTTCCCTTGATAACTGTACTCCACCATATTGGGGTCAGAAGTCAGCAAAGGTTCATTGGCTGTTGTAATGCTCACTGTCACCAGTAATAAGTACAAAGGACTTGCTTTAAAAGCTGGCTTATAAAACTTTAAGGAAACTTGGATTGCTTAAGTGAACTTCCAAGGCTCTTCAGGGGCCAAGTGCACTTTGGTTGTCTACTTATATTAATTTCACAGAGTTGAAAGGGTCAAGCAATGCAGTTGGTGATGCTTATTAATTTATGAAACACAGAATCTTGCACTATCTCTCTTTGACCACTTTTGCTCTCCTTTTAGAAAATTTAATATACATTAAAGGTTGCTAGACAAGGGCACCCTAAAGGATTAAGCCCAAAGTTCACAGCTGGACTAAAAGGTTCAAAGATGTTGTATCCGCCACACTGATTTGATTCTAAGTGACATTCAAACAACAGAACCAAATTGTGGATGTTTGAGTGTGTAAGGAAACAGCAATTAGACGAATACCACAGAATGGCAAAGGATTAGGATTATTTTCCTTAAAATGGTAAAATTGATTACAATCTTGCTCTTTCTTTCATGAGGGGATGTGTTTGATCACATCAGCTTTTGGGGTCAGTGGCTGTCAAGAACATATTTTGGTGTTGCAATGCAGCTTGCCAAGCTCTAAATGTTCATGCAGTCCTAGTAACTTTACAGAATATATTTGACTGTTGTGGTGATGTGGAACTGTGTTCTGGGTAGGCAGGAAAATATTAGGCAGAAGGGAAGAAGGAAAAGAGAAATGGTTAGCTGCTGAAGTAACAGGATTAGGATTTAGAAACCTGACATAATCCTATTCAGGGGTATTTCTGCATTCTGTTTACTTGCTTTTGAATTGCTTTGGTGTCTTGTCCAAGCGAGATAATTCCAGAAGTCGTTCACACCCAGGCTGCAAATCTGATACTGCATTCAGATGACAAATGGAGTGTGATTGCAAAGCTACCCAGAAAATTGGAAATCAAATTGGGTGTGATGGTTGGTCTGTATGGTTTCTTTTTGGAATCAACAAGAGGGAGAAGAAAATGAAGGACAAGAAAATGAAGTGTGTCCTACTGTACAGAAGATGAGTTTATTTAGCCAGAGTTGGTAAAGGGGAGAGCAAATTTCCTGTTATATCAGCCCTGATTCCTGAGACCTTAGGGAACGCTCACCTTGAGGAAGCAATTATACTTCACTGGAAATTTGGTGATGCAAAGAGAGACTCTAACCCCTGTAAGGGAGTCCCAGTGGTGAAGATTGTTTACATTGCAGCTGGGCCAAGCAGTCTTGAATAAGATTGTGGGGCCCTGTGGTGCATCACATGCTGGGAGAAAGTCTGTGGCTGGAGAAAACAAATTGATAACTTTCATGAGTGGAAAAGTGCAAAAATGTGGGGAGGCAAACAGCTGGGAAGAATTTTGTGTGATCTGCAGCACTTTTTGTTTCCAGCCAGAGAACAGAACTCACATGTCCTGGACTTCACCAGCCTTACTCTTGTATTTTAAACCCTTTAAAAAGAGAGAGCAATGCAGAAAATCCCACAGGACACGTGAGAAAAGGGGGTTGTTTTGAATCCCTGTTATCATTTCTTTGCATGTACTTGCTAACAAAAAATATTTTACTTCTAGAATGACCTCTGAGATTATATACGATAGGGTATTTAGTTTAAAATGTACTGTAACCTTCTTTATTTAATTGATCAGATCAGCCTTGAACACTCAAAGAAAAATCTGCCTGCTATGAATATTGCCTGAGGATTTAGAAAGGTCTGTCTTGGAAACAAGAATGAGATGAAACAATCGTCTGTAAAGCGTGGTAAGAGAGAAAAAGAATAAAGGAACAAGTTATGTTTAACTTGTCTTCTTCCAACATATGATATTCTTTTGGTTTTTAGAGTAGACTTTAGATGTGGGAGATGTTGTGGAAGTGCTCTGTACAGTTTTAAGATGCAGATTTTTCATGGCACCTCTGCAGGCTCTGTAGCCTCTGCAGACTATAGTCACATGCACCTTGTGCTACATATGGGAAAGTGTCTGAGAGGATATTATCTTTCCCTTCTCTTCTCTGTCCTCCATTGGTCCTTGTCACAGAAAAACAGAAGAGAGAAAGAAGATCTAAGAGATGAACTGGAACTGAGCTGACCATAGACTTTGTCCAAAGGGAAGGTATGTATGGAGGTATAACTCTTCCTGGTGTTTCAATGATGCTAACTTTGGTATGTAAAGGAGCCCTGAAACACTACAGTTGCCATTCACTCTGTTGGGAATTGAAAAGCTGGTTGTCTGACAGCAGAAATGAATGACTGCCAGAGGTTCTCATGCTGCTCAATGCATTTCCAGTGTCTTGCTACAACAAATTTCAAAACACAGGCAATTTTTCTACTGCTCTGGTAACTTGTAACTTCCTCCCCCCGCCACCAAATTTCTTTGTTTTGACAACTTGATTTGCAGTAAGGCTGCATTATTTACCTCTAGAGTTGAAGGAGAAACTTTCCTAATGACAGGTGTCAATCAAGTAAATGTTTGCTATCTTCCACCTGAGCAGAAGCAACACTAAAATTTCAACTGTGTCATTAATAAACAAGGAGCCAATGGATTTGAGAGCAATGGAAAGCCTGTGATCATTTACTCTGAAAGGGATGATTGTCAGTCACACCTCAATGGTATCCACTTGCAGATATAATGAAGAAAGATTATCATTGCTGTAAGTGACTGCAGCAACTCTGATCAGCAAATAATAAAAGGCGTTGCAGAGATTGGACCTGCCTCCTGGGTGCTAACTATGTTAAGCGATATCTCAGTAGTATTTTGGGTTGTCATTTATGTGACTGCAATAGAAAACCAGAAGAAAAGGACCCTTCTGTTTTTGTGGCATAATTAATTTCATGCTGTTCTCTACACTTCTAAACTGAAAACTCAGTCATGGCCAAAGTCAGCTTATTTGTGCACTGATGACTCAGAAAATAAGCAATAAAAGACCCTTAAAGCAAAGACCTTGGTTTAGTATTGATACACCTACATAATTTGTCAGCTATATATGAGTTTCTTCTATTACCTCTTTTGGATTCTGACAGGGCATAGAGAGTGATGCTGGCAGTGAATGTAAGCCATTAGCTATGTCCTGTGGAAGTGTAGGAATAAAATATTATTTTAGTATGCCAGCTCTTCCTGGGGTGGTATCTGCCTTTGGGAATTGTGCAGAGTACACAGAATCTTTCTGTGTCTGTCTTTACTAGCCTTAATTTGTAGCTTCGATTAAAAGTGTTTGAAAGGAGCTTTGATATATGGTCCCATCTTCATAGAATGTGAATAATAACATGGACCAGGCCAGTTCTGCTGAAGCCTAGCTAAAGTGAGAAGCAAGGAGGCTTCAACATGTGCTTGTCTTTTACAGATCCAGTCAAGCATCCCAAAGGCTGACTTGTTTAGCAGATAGCTGCCCTTTGTTGTATTGAGTAGCGTGGCTTGGGTAGCAGACTGGAAAATTTAAAAGGTTCAAGAAAAGTCTCTGACTTTTTAATCCTTTTAATGTCCTCAAATTTCTGTTGCAGTCACAGATGATACAATGCAGAGTTGAGAAATTCACCTGCTCTTACATCAGACAAATAAATAAGCTCTAGGTTTTTCTTTGGGTTTCTTGAGTTACTTGGTGAGCGTATTCTACCTCAGTCCAGAACAAAGGGCTAAATCCTACTGAAATGATCAGTCCCCAGGGGCTTGAGGCTATTGTCTCTAATGTACATATAAAAGTCAGTCATACCAGCTGCAGATGAAATCTTACTAATTAATTGCATGAACTTTGTTTCTGCCTGGTTTGAAATTCTCTCAGCCTTGCGTAAATATCTAGGCACCCATACTGTACACCTCAGTGGGGCTGTTGGTTTTCCAAGGAAGACTAACAATTTTTGTGCCTAAAATAGCCATGCAATTACTTCTGCTCACATGGTCTTGCAGTAACAAAATGGTTTCTGAAAACTGGTTTTGTTCACATGTGATTGAAAAGTTGCCCTACGTTGTTCTGCCAAGTTAGGCGCTGATTCAGGTTTATGATCATATCATTAATATTTTAGTACCGCATCAGTAACTGGTTGCTATTAATATGTAGTGAAACAGTGATATAAAAAAGGAGATGTTCCCAATCATTTGGCAGAATTTGCATTACAGCTGGATGAAATTTATAACGCATCTTCTGCAACCTACTGGTCTGAACTCCTGTTATTAAATTCTGCTGTGTTTATTTCTCCTTTATGTTCACTTTGGGCAATATTCTATCAAGTTTCCTGGCAAGTGCAACAGTGGATATAGCTAATTTCAGCTGACTGCAGGAGAAGGACTTTGTGGAAACTGAATTTTGAATTAGTGCTAGTATTTGCAGCAAAAACCTCCCCCTGAGAAGCCTATTCCCCTCAGCCTGGCGTCAGCAGCACTTAAGTGGATGTGAATAGCCCTATTGACTTCAGGTGGGCAGCTGTTTAATTACCTTCCTGAATCAAGGCCAGGATCAGGAAACAAGCTCCCAATGTACCTGGGCGCACCCTCAAATGGCTTGTCTCCTGACTGCTGAACTTCTGTGAGTGACCCACAGATTGTTTGACTAGGTAATTTGGCAAATACTTTCCAGTTGAGAATAAGTTTGAGGAAATAATCATCTGATGCACAAAGAGAGGTGGAATTTGTGCAGTGTATTTTTCATGACAAGGCAGCTATTGCCCAGATTTATTCAGTCTGCTTGCCTCTTCCTGTTTCAATACTGACAGCAATCACATTTTTCCCCACGTTTTATTTAGGAACTCTGAAATGACAGGTCTCTTGCCTTTCTACCAGGAGAGTGGCGTGCTGTACACAGCATGCTGTACATGGGAGGAAGAGGATAAAGAATGACATTCTACTCTGTAAGCTACAATTTTTTTTTCACACCTACATCTGCTCTTGTCCCTCTTCTGTTCTCAGATGACTCTTTGGCTTCCCTTAGGAATCCAGCTGTGTCATCACATTGTGTGGCATCCTAATATTTCATACTAAGCTGTAAGCCAATTAGGAATGACTACTTACCATGCTGAATCATAAGAAGGGAAAAGGATAATGTGTCCTTCATATAACAAGCCTCCTCTTTTTTTGGCAAGATGGATCACCTACACATTATATTTGTAAACCCTATGCCTTTTCACTATACCCAATTAGGATACAGCTTCTTTTCATGCTGCTGCAATATTTCAGGAGGCTTGTTTACAGATGGATGCTTATTGAAAGTGCTGACCTGCTACCATTATACCTCATACCACCTTTCATCTTCAGATACTGAAGCACTGGACAAAACCTGATGTTGTAATTACCTTTAACAGGATGAGAACACGAGTGCAGCAGAATACAAATACCTTGTCCTGACTTCCTAAATGAACTGGTGACCCTGGATGATACTATAAACATTATCACATGCCACCCAGAGTTGAGGAAGACGTTGATTAAAGTAAAACTGTGAAATGAAACCTGTTATATCTAAAAGGAAGAAGGATGAACTATTGATACATATTTGGGAATGCACAAATCTATTTCCCAAGCTGAAGTAATTAATGGGCTATTATGCCAGGTGTCTAAGCTGTCCAGATGACTGGTATAAGTAGTGTTCAAGCAGAGGATGCAAAGTATGATGTAAGATTAAATGAAATGGTGTTAGTTCTAGCAGAGCACTTGAGATGCCCCTCTTCCTCCAGCTGCTGCTTCTTTTTCCTAAGGTACTAAGTAGCTATTGGTAGTATTTATTGTCTGAGAAGCAAGGTACTCCTTTAAATTTGTCTTTGGGTAGCAGCAGCGTTGCAAACTGCAGACTCCCATGACCTATGTCTGGTACCTGACATCTTTCAAACCTTGCCTAATCTTGTTAGTTTTCACTGCAAAGCAAGGAGGGCAGCACCCCAAATGGCAGCACCCTCACCCTACAGAAACCAGTTAACTACCACTGTCAGGTGACAGATCCTGTGCACCAAGTCATGTTAGGGACTGCATTTGAGTAAGAGCCCTAGCTGCAGATATGTCTAGGGAGAAAGAATGGCCTTGGATGCAGCTTCCCAAGCTGCATTTCCCAAACAAAATCCAGACATTTTTTGCTGCCTTTGTTGCTAGCAGAGGCTCTAGCTAAACAAAGTATGGGGACCTTTGTTTTAAGGCTTCTTCAGCAAGGTCTAGCCATACCTTTCTAGGGTCAATTTGCTGCTTCACTGATCACATCCCCTTACTTTCCCTCACAAGTACCTCTGAGACAAACAAGTTGTCCCATAGCCTGCCAGGAAAGAATGGTGGTAAGCACTAGCACTAGCATCTGTGGCTGCAAGCAGGGATGCAGGCAGCTGCAGGGGATCAGGATCATCCTGCTTTGCTTTCCAGTAATTCCACCTGTGCTGAGCAAGTTTGAGGGCTTATATCTGTGGTGAATGCTGATGTGGGGAGAAGGATGTTAAGAGCTTATATAAGCAGAAGATGAAGGCTTATGAATGATAAGAATGATAAGAGAGGTCTTCAGTAAGTTTAAGTTAGCTTTGCTGAAAGGTTTTGTGCTTTATATGAAACAACGCTTTTTTTTTTTTCTTTTTTTTTTTTTTTTTTTTTTTTTTCCAGAAACTCTTGGCCTTTAAGAGTACTCTACCTGTTTAGGAGCTGTACTTTTTTGTATTGTTATTCAAAAATGTCTCAGTTAATCATTGCTAAAGGCCTTGCCAGCTTGTATTCCAAATTCCTTTTTTTTTTTTCAAAAATGCAGCATGTATCTAATTCATGTGGCTCCTCTTCTTGTAGATAAGGACTAAATGTGAGGATGAGGGGAGGAAAAGATACCTGACCCAGGGGGCAAGAATATTGAATGCACCAGTGTTGGACTTGACATTTCCCTTATATTCACTGAGATAACATCAATCTTGAGGAACCCTCCTAGTATAAATACAGTGCTGCTGCATTAAATATATATTTCCAAAGGAATTTCATAGTAATTGAGCATTAAATGATGTCCTCTTATTGTAAAATGTTACTGTTTTTATTAAAAATTATAAATGGGCTTCAATGGAACAGAATATACCAGATTCATACCACCATCTCTATTAGTCTTTATGCTATAATTGTCATTGACTGCCTTTACTGTATTATTGCTAGACAGTTCATAATTTTCCCAGCTGAACAAATAAAGATTTGTGAGCAAAGAAAACCACTGACTGGATTATGTAGCACCATTGATTTTTATTCTATTTGTTTCACAGAATACGCTTAAAAATCTTACTGTCTCTGTGATGGGCCTTATTAGCACTCAGAGGAGCTGGGGTGAGTGGGATGGCAGCTAACACATGCTGTTCCGCTGCACTAGAAATCTCAACTCACGGTGAAGATGTTGGAGCTGACCTTGGGATCAATCTGCTGAATGTCCCGGTATGACCCAGGCAGTCCGTATTTGGGGATATTTGTCCAGTGCGTGGGTTGTAGTGAACCATTACAAATCTCTATCTACAAAGGAAACAGTGACCTGAAGACTGCCCAAAGGGAACCAGGTTGCACGTTTTGCAGGAAAGGCAGTGCCTGTGTGGGAAACTGTCTCACGCAATAACATTTAATCCTGAGAAAGATGGTGCCTTCTATAAAAATGATGGCTTTTGTGCAGGTTATCAAAGCACCTGCCCACATAGCCTCTCTTCACTGTGTCTTTCAAAGCTTTTCAAGTTTGAAGAACAAAAAACTGAGTGAATGATGAAGATTTGGTTCAGTTTGTGGGGAATGTTGCTTATTTCACTTTGCTCCTTTCTGCCATTTGGGGATGCTTACATATTAAAAATTCCTGGAAAATAGGTAAACTGTAAAACAATTTTTAAGATTGAAAAAGGATAAGATTTGAAAAGTGTAAACTGATATTTATTTGCAAAATTTGACTCAAATCTATTAATTATTTTAGCTCTCCTGAGACTGTAAAAGAGGCAATTAGCTGTTTTCAGCAGAAATGGTCTTTCAGAACATTGCTATTATATTTGATTGTCATTAAACAGTAACTAATGAGCCACAAAGAAATAGGAGGGGAACTGCAAATGGAAGTTATGGCAAGATTCATTATTTCTGTTTATGTTCTTGAGTCCTGAATGAAATCACATGTGTGGGCTAGAAATAGAGGTCTTCCAGTCTTTGGCTGATTTGATCAAGTCTGGTATGGTAGTATTTACTTTTCAGATGTCCATATCTTTTACTGGGTCTTGATGCATCATCTAACTCAGAGTAGCAATTTGGCTTGCTAATTGGCAGGGTTTCACTGTGTCTTGTTTGTCTCTCCTGATGATCTTTGCTCCATGGGAAGATGGCCAGGAATGCCTCAGACCTTGTATAAGGCTCTAAATGCTATTTCTGTAGCAGGAAAAAGTGAACAAAACTTCTTGCACCAATCCAGAAATTGCTGGGAACTCTCTCATTTCCACTGTAGGGGGAAGAAATATCTGCTACATATAAGAAAAGGAAATACCTATCCAGTTAAAATAAAAGCAGAACGTGTTAGAAAATTATTATCTACAAATGTATACTCATAAGTAGTCCTTCCCTCCATTCCCAGCCTTTGCTTGAATAAAGCTGCTGTTGAGGATTCCTGGGCAGCAGAATTCCCCAAAATGTCTCCGTTCAGTATAAAAGTATTTTTGACCAGATAAGTGAAGAGAGGTACAAATGCCACCTTATCTTTTACCCTTACAGTTTGTTGATGCAGCAAGTGCTTACACAACCCCTGCTCCTTCTGAAAGCCATAAATGACCTGTGTGTTCTGGTTTGTTTATGAAGTGACAGGAATTACACCGTCTGACTCCATAGACCAAACTTTTCATGTAGCTGTGATAGAAATGAGCCCCTGGATATTGCCTTTGCTCTGTGAGACTCTGTGAGGGTAAAGCCAGCTATCAGTTGTTAATCCCAATACGTCATACAAGACACTTTCTATCTCTTCCTGTAATGTTAATGCAGCTGGAATTCCATAAATCAAATCTCAGCAGTAAAAAGGTTAATAAGTTTACACTATATAATTGAAAGCCATATTGGTGATTAAAAGGATTTTATATATCAGTTTTCTGGGTCACCAACTAATTATTTTTGGTGGCCTGTAATAAAACATAGCACCATAGGCAGATAGAGGCTGTAATCACATAATATATGAAAAAAAATGCATTTACATTTGAGACAAGTTTGGGTATACCGGCTTGTTGAATAGCCTTTGAGATATATCTTTCCCAGTTCAGAGACAATGGAAGAACTGCACGTTTAGTGTATTTGGTTAGATTCCATGCAAAGTTACTGGATTGAGTTTTGAGGTCTGGCACACTCTCTCCAGAGCTAAGCCCAAGGGAACCAGCTGTCACCTGTGATGGAAAGGTTCTGCTGAGGCACTGGAGATTGGATTGCTATTATAATTCATTTTAATGCATTCTGTACGTACTAATCATTTATTGGAACAGGATCTTCTGTAATAGGGACATGACTAGGAAGAGACAGAGGTGATTGATCATCCTTGTATAGAAAGGGTAGTTAAAAAAGCAAACTAAAAAGCAACTTGTTCAAAGGGCAGGTGTGCACATGCGTATTAGGGATTAGGTATTCAAGGTGGAGATAGAGAAAAATTGAATTCAGAGCTTGAATTCAAATCTCTACAGTAAAAAAAGAAACCTTGTACAAGGGGCAGGTACATGCATGTGCATGAAGGATCAGATATTCAGTGTTGAGACAGGGAAAATTTGAACTCAAAGCTTGAATTGAAATTTCTGCAGTTCTATTAGACCGAAATACCCTTTGAAGACAAACATCCAGTCACAGAGACATTTCAGACTCACACCTCTGTTTTGCAGGTTGTATGTTTTAGTGTACTTCTTTGATTGCATCAGGAAGGAGCTAAAGGTTAAGGCAGTTGCTGGCAAGCAGCATGATACAGTGATACAGGGAGCATCAAGCACATCCTTCCTGCCATCAGGGTAGGATATGAGATATGAGCAAGAAGAAATGACCTGATACTCAAATCAGTCCTGGACCATGCTTGCAGAAAGTAGGACCTTCTGTGACAACTACATTTTGGTAAGATTTCTTAGAGATTTTGGCTGCATCTTTTTAATTGGCAAATATTTAACTCTTAAATACCCATTGCACAGAAACAGTCCCACAGAAGCAGGCATATTATACTCTAATGAGTAAATGTTCAAGTCCTTTGCCACTAAAATGATTTGCTTGTCATGTTCTGCATCTAAATAAGAGCCCTTCTGCACAAACAAATAACATCTTTTAATTTCAATTAGGTTCTTAAAGTGTTTCCTAGCAGCATAGCTAAGGGGATTTTTAGTTATAAACACAGTCTTGAGAGGTTAAAAGTGAAATGGCAGTTGTGTGAGTAATGGCCTGTAAGTCAGCGCTGAACTTGACTTGACAACCTCCATGTCACCACCAAGTCAGAAGGCATTCATGTGACAGTTTGAGGATAAAGAAATTAAAAATAAACTGATAGTTTCCACTGGTAGAATGCCATATCAGAGCTTTGTGAACAAAGACTGTGAAGGGAAAAAGTTAAACCATAATATCGCAAATGAGGAAAGAGTAGGGATGTATGTTTGAGTTGCCTGCATTGTTGTGATGCATTGGGTGTATTCTTCTGAAGTTCAAGGGAAAAGGAATCTCATTTAAGAGTCTCCGACTGCTGGTGGGGCTTGCCCAGGCTGAAGCAGAATAAGCCTCTCTCCCAGGGGTCTTTGCAGCTATAGTTTGGTTAGAGTTGATTTGAACGATCTAGGGCCAAGAAAGAGCCAAATAACACTTTGCAATCTGCTGTTGTTACAGGCTGGAAGAGTAGAATTGCTTGCCTTTCTGCTACTTTTTCAATCTCTCTCCTTAGGGAGATTTTTGTCACTGGATTGGTAATAGCAGGAAGTTGTTATTTTTTCACACATAATCGCAGCAGAACGAGTGTTCTCCCGTTTCAGTGTCTGGGTGCTTAAAGACATCTTTGTTAAAATCATCAGGGAAGGCGAGAAGCAAATTGAAAGGGATCATGATGTGAATTAGACAAGGCCTAGTGGTAAGATGGTGACTGTGAACAGAGGGATCTCATGGCTTTCCTAAGAAAGAATTTCTGCCTCTGATACAGCTAATTCAGTTCTTGTCTGAATAATAAAATCATAACAATATTTAACCTTAGGAAAATAATGTGATCTGCATAAGCATTTCTGTTCTATAGCATTATTAGCCATAATAAAAAGAAATTTGAGCATCCCCAGTGTGTAGCTCACTTCTTGGGACAATGGTGTTTTCTGTATGGAGCTTCCATCTGATGGATTTCAGGTAGTGTGGACAAGGAAGGGGACGATCCCAGAAGATGTTCTATATCTGCCCTAGAACAAGAGGTCAGGACCATAATATGGCCTCTAGTACTCCTTGTCACTGAAATCCTTTCACTTCACGCCTTATTGTGCAAGTTCAATATACTTTTCGGCTAAAGCTCTCCCCAGCACTTAGCTCTTTAAACTTCCTACTCAGCAGGTGGCTTATTTTAATGTGGTTGTCAGGTTGGCCAGTGGCCAAAGCCAAATGGCTCAATGTATGAATCACAGTGTTTGTGTTTAATTTTGCTCTCATTTCTGCAAGCAAAATCCTCCTGGCTCCAGTGGGGTTGTGTGGGGTACAAGTGAGTGCAATATAGGGCTGTCTACTCAACTGTTTGTCAGATAAATCTATGACCAGTCATTTGCATTATGTCAGCTAAACATTTGCCTGGCACTTTCACATGTTAGAGCCAAGGAGGAATTCTGGACTGTTTGAAATAAAACCCATCATTGTCAACTCTCACTTAACCAACAGGCATTTCTTCTGTAGCATGTAAGTAACTGATTTTGTGACCCACGACCATGAAGAGGAAATGTAAAGTTTCTCTAAACAATCATTGCAAAGGGGGATATTAGGTGTTTAATTGATTCTTCGAAATTCAGATCTTATGGTGGAGCAAGTGAAATGGAGGGATGGTGAGAGCACATGGTTTAGATTAAATATGTGGAAAATAACTGCTGAATGATAAAAATATATTTTAAAAGTAAGCAAAGCTATTTTCCCTCTGCCTCTCCATTAAATCTGTCAGGAAAGGGCCTTTACAACTAGGTGGTAATTAGAGAGAAAAAAGCAGTGCTGGCAGAGCAGTCAATCTATCACATCCTCCAAAGCCTAAATGTTACCAGCAATTAAACAAGTTAGTAGGGGAAAAACTTGACAAGCAAGTTTTATCACAGAATCATCTCGGTGGTGAAGTCTATGGGCACTCTTATTAGATTCCCTCATGTAACCCCAAAGATTTAAAATCCAAACCCAGGAGTGTACATTCAAGCCAAAGTGATTGTTTTCTATCCCAGGTTACCCAGGTGCAGAGAGGATTAGAATGCTAAAAAGAAAACAACCTTGCCCGCCTCCCCCTTCCTCGCCTCTCCAAAGTCAAATCTGTCCAGGTTGACTGCTCCATTAAATTCAAGAACAAAAAGTTATAAATTGAACACACAGAGAGCAGTGCCTTTTCTTAAAGTTATGTTTCCTCGCCTTAATGGATTTAGCTATGGCAGGGAGTCAGAGAGAAGCTGTCTTAACTAAATCTTTGACTGATTATGCATTTTTTTTCTATTCATACAAGATAGATTCATCATTCCAATTTGTCAAGCTGGCGAAGTTCCAATTAATTACACCAGGAAAAGCTCAAGCTGCATTAGGCCTCTGTCAGGCCTAATCTAGTGCCTCATTTACCGGAGCCCTAAATGAAGAGGTATCAGAGGTGTTGTTCCTCTTGGTACTTAATTTGATGAATGCCCTAGAAGCACAATTGGTGGCAGAGGTGTATATGTGTGTGTCTCTTCATCAGCCACCACTGCTGAAGTCATCGTGCTTTCTCTACTAATTTGAGGGCTCATCTGTATACTGGATGTTTTTTTGGAAGGTCTATTCTTCACAGATATGCCAAAAATTTCTTCTGTGTGTGCATGTGTGGGTGTGTTTCCAGATATGCTGGACCTGATTCTGATCTCAGGGATGTAACGAGACAGAATTCAAGGCCTTATATGTAAATATAAAAGTTAGATTGGATGTTATTAAGGGGCTGTAAATTTTGACATTCATGTAACTGTGTGTTTACAGGGGAAGAGCTGCTTTTTGTGTTGCTTCATGTAGTACTTATAAGAAGTGTGGCTTACTACCTACATCCACTACAAAGAAGTGGCCAAAATGCTTTAAAAAACCTGAACAATTTGTTTGTTATATGGATTTGAATCTTTGCTGTAAATACACATATGCTGTATCAGTGTAGTGAATAAGTATCTGCAGGTACATGTAGACATTCTGACATCACACTGGTGGGTTACTAAGGATTATATGCATCCAAGACTAATTCTTAAATATTTTATAGTAAAGACACTATGGACTAAGAACATATGTTTCTTTTCTGCGGCACTTTACATACCAATTATTCAGCATAAGGTGCCAGAATGCCAATATGTTTAGCTTACTTTTGGCTTTTAACCACTGCTGTGATTAAAGATGTAGCTGCACCAATGCTGTCACTTTGCACATAGGTTTAGGTGTCTCAGAATGGAGGCAGCATTAGCCAAGAGTAAAGTAGCTGTGTACTTTGGCTGAGTATATCACTAAAGGTCTTCATTTGCCAACAGTTACCATACTGGGATTCAGAGTTTATTTTCCACTGACTGTATTTGAGGGACTGGTGCGTGCAATGATGATTTTTAATGGCAGCTATCAGTTGTGCATATGGTGCTCAGTAGGAGACCATATTCAGAACAACAGAGGAGAGAATTGATGCACTGATGACTGCAGAATGACATCTCCTCTGTAGACAGTTTGGACTTCAACTCGTGCTCACTTTTGGAAGGAAGGCCTTGGTCCTGAGAGTTTGTATCAGCTAATACATCAAATTTGCATCTGTCATTAGTGTGTCAAAATGAGGTAAACCGAGTTTTGCTGGAATAGATATAGCACCCTGAATCTTTTAGATGAGATTTTGTCAGCATTCCTGTTTTGTTTCAAGGCAAAATCAAATAAGGAAATTTAAATGACCATAGGATTTAAATCTTTTTTCACTCTGCACAAGGTTTTTGATGGACTTACACATTTAAGGTTGATTCTTAAATGTTCTACTTAAAAAGTCACTGAGGACCAAACCCATATGTTTCTTTTCTGCAGTACCTTATGTATGAATTATTCAGCATAAGGTGCCAGAATGCCAATATGTTTAGCTCACTTCTGGTTTTTATCCTTATGTTTTATGTTAAACAGGTTGTTTAATCTCACCTGTTGAACTTGAAATAACTAAAAGCCTTCAAGCTAGGGCCATGCAAACCTTAGTGGATTGTGTGTTCTCTTGTAGTTTTCCAGTCTCTAGACCTGGCCTTTGGTTATTTTAATTGTACCCCTATGCTATGGGCTGACTCTGTTTTAGATCCAGCAGTTCTTCTATATTTGCTGGTGTTTGCCTTTGGTTTACAAGCCTGCTAGGGTATTTTGTGAGTAGTTTCAGTATCTATTAATGCCAGTAGGTATGTGAAGCTGTCTTAAACTGTCAAGGGAAGTTCACCTGTTCTAGGTGGAGATGGTCTTGGCTTGTTATTTTCATATGTGCCACCACCATCAAGCTTTTGGAGTGAGCTGTATCATTTAGAGAAATTAGAAATGTACATTTGTCCTTGTGTTGAGGAGATACAAGGTTGGAGTCTCAATGGATGTGTTTGCAGGCTGTTGTATTTTCTTGTTGTGTACTGATTTATCTAGGAGCTTAGCAGAAATGTGTCCCCTGAGCTGTACTGTTACAAATGAAAACTAACTGGCCATAAAAGGGAATGTACATAACATACTAACAAAGGACCATATTCACCCTTGTTCTGGGAACCTAAATGAGTTTTATTCACTGCTTATGTCCCACTTAACCTTTCAAAATAGTGCCTACACAGTGCATGATCACTCTTGGTGGCTTAGGGAGTCTAATGGCTACTGAGTCTCTTGAACAAGACAGAAGTGATCTCTTACAGACATAAGAAGCCCAAAAAAGAAGATAAATCTGACAGGAATTTCTTTTATCAGCGACGTGACCCAGAAAGCTAGAACTGCTCTTCCTTGTGTTCTCAGTGAATTTCCATGTGCATCCAATGCTAAATTCAAACTCCACTGTAGTTTTGGTCATCACACCAGCATCTGTCTCTGAGGAAGGATTACAGATGATGAGTTATTACCTTTAAATAAGGGGTAATTAATGTTCCCCACTTTGGCTTGGATTAAAGGATTTCCTTATTGGGGGGGCAAGGAATATATTATACCAGTAATGCTCCTTTGGGAGTTATTGGCAGAAAGTATGTGGTTAATAATTTGGAGTAACAAATAAATGTGGGCAACTTGTGATGTATGTATGGAAAAAGAGGTGTCAAGTTATTCATTATGAATTAGTCCGCCTGTTCTAATAATAACCCAGCTGCTGAGGAAGAAAAGAAAACTATATCTGTCAGTGCAGACAGAGCCTTTTACAGTAATGCTATCCCTTTCAAACAGAAAAATATAAACTTCCTCTGAGAACAGAAAATTAGATAAGACAAGAAGAATGGGATCCCTGCTCCAAATCCATTTTTTTAGCTTAATGTACACTAATGGATAATAAAAGATGTTTGATTAATGAATGACCAGTACACCAACCAGCTGAAAAAAACACATTTTGGCAGTCAGCACTTGAAAAATCCATAGGTTAAAGACAAATTCAACCTCTGTCACTGCTTGCAATATGGTCAGGTGCCCTTATCCAGGTAGAATTGTATTTTATGAGGAAAGGCTAGACTCTGTGTACGTATATGTATAATGTATAGTTATATATGTGTGTACACATACATTATAATGTATATAATGTATAGGTATATATATGTATGTGTGTACACATACATTATAATGTATAGGTATATATATGTATGTGTGTACATATACACATGCTGCCAACTACCTCTTTAGGTAGATTTTGGGACGTGCTTTAGTGTTTATGTGTGGTACCTGAAGAAGCTTGATTGAATGGAAAACCAGTATCTGGCAAGAGGAGTGCAGGTCTGGATCTTGGTAGAGGTCTGTTCCATTCCTGGCGTGCCTGCAGGTTACCATCTCGCTTCAGGCAGGTTCTTATTCTCCTCTTGGGCTTTTTTGTTTCTCTTCCTCAAAGATGATGGTGAAACATCATCCACTGGTGGTCACAAGTGCCTTTCTTCCCCGATAAGTGTATCTGATGCTTTTTCTGAGAGGACAGTGTAATTAATACCTATGTATCAAGCCCAATGTCATTTGTGAGGGATGTTCTCCTAACCCACCTAAGCTGAAGATGAATAATATCTTAATCCTTCTGGAAGTGGTGACTTGATCCCAAACTCTCTCAGTGCACTGAAGGAGAATTTGCTGAGCTTGGCTGACTTTGAAGATGGTTAGTACAGCCTAAGTCAAAGAAGTTAATCTGAAAACATGTGAGTTGAAAGAAAAGAATCAGAAGAGTTCCATAGGGCTTTGCCATGTTTGAATATATTGTCTTTAAATATATAGGTAAAAAAATCTCTCTGCCATGTGATGCTTGGTCACGTATAACACTCTCAAGTCATAGGATAGGAAAACACTAATACTTTTTACTGATGAATCTTCTTCTAAAATATTAATAAATTCACCTGGCAGCCTGTATGTCATCCCTGCTTTGCATCTTGCACACTGTGTCTGATCAAAATGTGAGCCGTCCAGGGCAGGCCCCATGCGCTCAGAGCTGGCTCGCTCTCTGGTACTATTATAAATAATTAAGATAATTATCCAATATGTTTATGACAACTGACTGCTTTGGGTCAGCTTTTCCGAGGACTCCTGTCATCAATGAAAATTCTGCAGAGGGAGGGGCTTGCAGACTCTGGCGCCAAAGATGAATTACCTAGAAGCTTTCAGAGCTATAAACAATGCACTTTCCATTTGCTTCTCCATATTGTATGGACTTAATCAGAAACCGTAATTTTATAGTGTGAGTAAATGGGTGAGAGACATCAACAGCGTGAGTGAGACAAAGGCATTGTCTTTTGCAATGCCAAATCCCAGAATACTAAGAGTTTGCCAAAGACATTTCAGAGATAGGTTTCCTATTTTCATCAATAATTTAAAACATTCCCAAGTCTCCTCTGAGTGGCTCAGAATAAGAGCTAAATGCATGGATGTCAGAAGGCAGAGTGACTCCCAATTAGTCAGGTAGAGTGCTTTTTTGTTGACTCAGCCGGGGCAAGGGTGGCAATAAAACCCAGGTGTAAGTCCTTATAGGTACCTTAATAGTTTTTCTTCTTTAAATCTGTGGTAATTTGTAAGAGATGAGTGAGCAGCCTAGTCCCTAATCCACTGGGGTACCCATTAGTGCCACTGAAAAAACACATGGACAATTGTGTAAGTTGGCAGATATGGTTGCTAATAGAAAATGGGTTGGACAACCAGTACCATATTGTATGTGAGCAAGACCCAGAAAGAGGTAGCAGCTTTTAAAAGCAGCTGGAAACCGTGGCATGACTTAAGGGTTTTATAAGCCAAGGAGAGCTTGCAGTGATGCTTTTAAATTGATGCTTCTTTTTTTTGAAAGCCTTGCCATTAAAATTGCTGTATGTAAAAGAGCCATGAGGAAGTGTTGGTATTTTGTCCCTTGTGTGGCTCTTATTAGAACATTTGGGTGTAGTGCAGAAAACTGCTTGTGGCCCCCTGACACTGGGTCATGTGAAGGAGTTATCCTGAATCAGCAAATTTGCAGCAGCTCTCTCGTTGTGAATATCTGAAAGTGTCATGAAGCTTTTGAGTACACTGCCTGCTTTTAAGCATGTTAAACATTTATTTACCACAGCTTATTGTGCACTATACTCATCCACATAGCAGGCAATTTTCTAGTGCTTAGGCCACTATTTGACCCAGCTGCCATGGAGATGGCTGTGTTGAGTCTGGCTGATCAGGGCTGTCCCCACGGTGGAACAGGATATTAGCCTCTATAACTGTATGACTGTCAGCTTTTCTACAAATTTCAGACAACTAGTTTCCTACAATATGCAGTTCTTCCTGCCATTCTTTTGCATTTGTGTAAAATTACTTTTATAATGCACTGCCTGATGTGGTATTCAAATCTTAACCCTGACACTAATTATCATAAAATCATAGAATAGTTAAGGTTGGAAGGGACCTTAAAGATCGTCTAGTTCCACCCCCAATGCCATGGGCATCCCAACAGATCATGTTACCCAAGGCCCCATCCAACCTGGCCTTGGATACCTCCAGGGAGGGGGCACCCATGACTCCCCTGGGCAACCTAGGCTAGCGCCTTTCCATCTTCACAGTAATAGATTTCTTCATAATATCTAATGTAAATCTACCTTCTTTCAGCTTAAACTGTTACTCCACTCATATTATCCTTTTGCACTCTCTGGTAAAGAACCACTCCCCAGCTTGCCTGCAGGTCCCCCTTTAAGTGCTGGAAGGCTGCTATAAGTTCTCCATGGAGCCTTCTCTTCTCCAGGCTGAACAATCCCAACTGTCTCAGCCTGTCCTTGTATGGGAGGTGCTCCAGCCCTCTGATCATCTTTGTGGCCTCCTCTGGACTCGCTCTAACAGATACATGCTGAGTCTTACGCCTTAGTGCTTTCAGCTGCATGTGATTCCATCCAAAACATACTGGTTCCTTGACGGGGTTTGGAATTGTGTTTTGCAGCACACGTCCACATTTTAATCACAGCTTTGCAGTACTTGTCTGGCCCAATGGCAGCACTTGACTGTGAAGCAAAAACAAACTATTTTTCAAAGTTGTCCCTTGTACTGTTGGAATCGGGCTTAAATAGCTGGTTACTAAGAAAAAGTTGCAAGTGAAGACAGAATTTTTAGAGAAGCTTTGGAAAGCTGCAGGTTAAGAGACTGAGAAGAGGATGGGATTGCAGTGAAGTGGGGATTTATTCCCCACCCACCTCCACCACCCCTGGTTTGTGTTCCAGCACTGACTTCAGTCATCATGCAGAGTTGCAGATGTTGTTGCTGAGGCCTTGAGTCCTGGCTCCTTATTATATTTATATATGATCAAGAATCTCATTCCAAGAGGAACAGAACTTCAACTCTGCAACTCAGATTTTCAAGGTGTGTGGCATTTTATCAGTGATGTAGGCAGTGTCTAAGATGTGAATTGAGTTGTCTGCTCATGGTAAATAAAATGTAATTCATGGATCTCAGATTAAAACTCCAGATTCCTGATGCTCCAGGTCTTGTCACTGTTTTGATAATATGACAGAATTTATTTGGCCACAAATTATGGTTTGATGTTCAGTCCATTTATCCCTCATCTTTAAACTCTACTGAAAACATGTGGCTCTTTGTAGGACCAAATTCTTATCTAAATTTCACTGCTTTGAGTTAAGGCAACTCCTTTACACTGCAGGGATTTGATCCCTGCTCTTCCGTGCTTCAGAGTGCAAATTTACCTATGCTGTATGCCTTGGATTTTACTGATCAGGTGGCTACAGAGCTGGTAATATGCCACTGGGCCAGTGGCTTAATGCAGGAATTACTGGAAGCAGCAGTCTTGGAGTGCTTTTTATGAGGATAACAAGGCTTTTGCAGACATAAAAAGCAGGAGAAATGCTTATTAGTTATGGGGAAGGTGAAAGGCTTAGAAAACTGATTAGTGTAGCAGTGTGGTCAGATTGAAATGAAAGCTCAGTGGCATAATCGTTAATTGGGTGCTTACTTACCTACTAATTTGAGCTTGGAAGTCAGCAGTACTGCACTTCATCTCAAACCAGAGGTCAGGCTTTAATGCTACATCATAAATTACGCAAAGGCACAACACTAACAATTAGATAATTATGGAGACCCATGCTGTTGCAATTTAACTGGGCAAGTTCAGGGCAATCATGACAGGAATAGTGCTTAACCCTGCATCTGCTGCCTTTCTTTCAACCTGACAGCCAAATATATGTGGCCAAGGAGGTACCCAGCTGTCTGGCAGCCCACAGGTTAAAAGCATCTTCTCCTATTAGTCAGATTCATCAGATGGCCTGAGTGAACTCTGAAGCAATATTGCAAAAACGTTAATTATGGTTCAGAAAGAAAAGCCTGTATTTCAATCTACAGGAGATTCTGGGCAGGGCAGAACACTCAGAATGTTTTTTTGTGTGCAAGGCTGCATTGTGGGGTTTTTATTTGGTTCTAAGCCAAGCTTATGTATACGTTTGGTTTATTTACTTTGCTAAAGTAAATCACTACTCCAAAAATAAGATTGTGCATAGGGATCTCTTTGCATGCATCTGTGCTGCATAGGACAGACCCATGAAACCTTATTTTCTGAGTACTGGAGTCATTCAGTTGCCCACAGCCTTGTGCTTGTGTCTGCCTGGCTGGCACTGCTGCTTTCTGGGTCAGAAATAGCATTATAGAGCAGAGATGAGGCCACTGCAGAGTGGCTCATTCCCAGCTGTGTCCCTGCTGTGACCATACTAGAAGGCACATTGCCCAGCTGCAGCCTCTAGTGATTCTTGCCTGTCAGTCCCGAGAGGCACTTGGTGTGGCTCCTCTTGATGTCCATGATGGCTTTAATGGGGAGAGAGTTCAATCAATGCCGGACACTTGATAATTCAATCCACAGAAAAGATATTGAAGATCAGAGTGGAAAACAATAGTCAGGTGGATTGGAAAGTGATTGACAGTGGGATGAAATTAATAATGTGTGGATCTTGGATTGTTCGGCTGCATGGTTTCAGACATAAGCAACGTACCATTGTCTGGAAATAGGTAATGAACAGTGATTTCTGCGGGGTGTTAGAAGCCTACAGGCTTTATTGGATTTAGGCCTAGGACTTTTTTAGTGCTGTCCTTTTACTTTTGTTCCTGGTCCTTTTGGCAATCAGATAAATCACTCACACCGTGGTATTTTATTACCTCTGTAAACATTGAGGGTTTGTTTGTTCCCTAGGTGGGGGTGAGTAAACTCTGTGCATAAAAACTGCCCACCACAGGTGTTGTGGCTGTGTTTTCCTTATTCAGGACATTTAATATAATTCAACATTAAAATGGTCTTTTGAGTAAGTATCTGCTATTAATGTTATTGGTGTCTTATAGTGTACCATGCAATGATGTTTTATGCCAAGGTTTTCATCCCTGAGTTGAGGGACTGTCTGCATTGATTGCAGCAATCTCTTGCCTTAGCTTTGGTAGGTAAAATTTCTTCAGATGCTGAATTTGTTATAAAAGTGCTAGGAAACCCTTTAGCTGTGGCATACTGCTTTGAAAAGTGATCTCATAACCTATATGTATATGTTGTAATATAGCATGGTCAAGCAGTGACACATATGGTTACCTACTGTTAAAGGTTGAGTTAAGGTATACTTTTTGGTTTAATTAGTCTGTGATAAACAAAAACTCAGGGTCTGTTCTGGTCTGGTAGCTCTCATTTTTCCTGTAGCCTTCCCTACCCTTATGGGTTTATTAGCGTAGAAAAAGTGGCACGTAGTACTTGCAATGTCTAGACTGCTGTCGTAGACCAAGCAGGAGGCCATAGACTTGATCTGAACCAAATGTCCAAAATACAGTACTGGAATGCTCTGGGTAGATCCACATTGTATCTAATTAGGTTGCTAGAGGCTATCTCCATGCCCAGATTCATGAAGAGCCCTGCAGGACATGCTGCAAATGGTGCCTGAGCTGGCTCTTAGCTTTTGAAGTGCCCTACAAGGGATAGGGAAATGAGTTGGACCTCTATGCTCCATCTGCTTGAAAACTGATTTACTTATTTTTTAAAAATATATATATTGATACTTTTAAAAGTTAAAAACAAAGTCAGACTCTGCCATGGTCCGGGCTATACTCTGGCTGTGTGGGTCTCAAAAGCTCTGCAGAGAAGGGACTAGGCTCAGTTCAGCAGTAATCAGGAGAGGGTTTCTAGCCTTTTGTAAAGAGATTGCTCAGAGCTGGGGTACCAGTGCTCCCTTCAACCAGTAAAATAAATCCCATTCTTTGGCTGCCGTCCTCCCAGTACTGCCTGAGGAGAGCTAGGGCAACGGGTGTTGAGAATGGCCTAGTGCTATACCAGGTTATGCTAGGTCTGAATATGGTCTTGAAAAGCTTTTAATGGGTTGGAAATGATCTTCAGTGCAGGGGACGTGCAGAAGTAGCCTAGCAGGCACATTGACAATTTTGCTTTCCTAATAAATTTGACACTGCTGTCCTGCAGCATTTGTGGGTATTTACTGCTGTACATCATGGCATGGGTCCTTTTCTAAAGGGGCTGGGGCCTTAGGTCCGTGACAATCTGATCAGCACTTTAGACCATGACATAAAAAAGACCAGCAATTCCTGCTGGCAGGCCTTACTAGCAAAAATCATGTTATAAATAAATCCTCTTATGAGGGTTGCAAAAGGAAACTCTGCCCTTAAGATGGTGTGGATCCAAATGCCTTCAACTGCAGTCCAAAAAGAACAGCTGTATTTGCACGTGTAGCTCCTGTGCAGATCCCCGTGTAAGCAGTTGTTCACAGCCAACTTGAGGACACAGCCTGTAGATCAATGCTTGCCCAGGCAGCCTAAGGACAGAGATAAACCACTGCCAACCTTGGAAATTTCACCGCAATATCAGGTCTTTCTCTTAAAGCTGTAGCTGCTGGGAAGAAGAGAAGGAAGTAGAGTTGTACTTTTCATTTTTAAAAGCACAGGTTTCTAGAGCTGAGAGAGAAAGCTGAGCAACATAAAGCAAGTGTGCCCTCAAGGTTCAGGAAGCAGAAGGTGAATGAAAGGCACCTGCAGTGATTTCTTTTGAAAGGATCAGTCAATGTGACCTATTCATGTGGCTTTCTGACACTGGTGTCAGGGCTTTTGCATCCCTGGGACTGGCGCCAGCACTCACTGAGCAAAGAGCAAAGGCTGTTGCTGTGTTTTGCTCATCTGGGCACGATCCCAGGCAAATGTGACAGTGACATGCTGTGCCTGTAGCATATTGCATGTCTATAATATAGGTTAGAGACACAGTGTTGATGAAGCACTTAATGCTCATGAAGTTTGGTGCACCATAGCACTGCTGCCCATTCATGGGGTTGATTCTGTAGCAGCTAGTAGAAATCCTGTTCATGCTTACTTATATTCCTTCTCTCTCCTTACTCCCTACTAAACAGAAAATACCCAGAAAAGATAAAAAGTTGACTCTCATAAGTATTTCTGTCTTCAAAGACTTAGGCCTCTCCCACTATTGTGTCTTAAATACTGATTTCCACAGGATTTTTGCTAGTGGATTGGGGATTGTGATGTAATGAATAACACCTGAACTGTTCAGCTAGACCAAGTAAATCATGTAAGCTCTGCACATTGGGAACAAAGCTACAGGTACACTTCACTCAATATCTGCAAAGACCTGAAAGTTGTGGCTTGTTTCATGCTCATATTTTGTCTCTGGATTATAATTCAGCATTGATAGTGCAGGGGACCACCAGCTGTCTAGGAGTTCAGCAGACCCTGCACGCAAAGTAAGGAGAGAAATATTGACAGTTTTGCTGTGAACATTTTTGCTTGCATAGGTGGTTTGTTATTCACTTGTACGTCAAAGCTCTGATATAAAGTAAAGACCATTTGGCATCCTCTCTCTGGAGTGAAGTTAGATCTCCACAGGTTTCTGGAGCCTGATGTTTGAAAAAGTCACTGAGTGAACAGTGGTATTGCCAGACTCCTCTGTCACTGAGCAGGATTTACGTGGGGTAGGAATATCCCAGTAAGACTGGCAGATGATCTGGATAAACCCAGGAGCATAAGACTCATTTTGCCTCTCATCTTGCACAGACTAGATGATTCCAGCTGGCCAGTACAAGGTACTTCACTTACCTCCCATGACATGTTCATGCTCTTCCCTGATTATTGGAGACAGAGAGAGGCGAAAACCTAAATCTTGTCTCCTATCACCTGGAAGGGCAAAGGTCTGATTTCTATCTGTACTGGCTTTGCCTCACCATGATCTATTTTACAGGTCATGCCAAAACTTGCGTTTCTTTGCTCTCAGTGGCAGTGCAGCATGTCATGCCCTGTGCTGTGACTCCTCTGCCCCATGCCAAATCCTCTCTGTGCATGTGTCTGGCGCTGTGAGCTGGACCCAAGAGGAGTCTTGCATGTAAAAGAGCCCTGATAGAAAGTGTGGTGACCCTTGCTATAGCCCTGTGGTACAACCTTTACTGTGTTATAGAATCAATTCCCAGGACTCTGCAAAGCTTCACAGAAGCATGTTTAAGGTCAGTGTGCTGGTCTAACTTATTTATACAAAGTCTTGATACTTTAGAACAATTGTATACTTGATATAAAGCTCTGTTTTATCTGGACATTTTCTCTCTTTTCTTTGGACATTTGTTTACAATCAAATCTGAAACTTTAACTACCTTTTTCTTCAAAAAGCAGAAAATACTGTTTTTCACAGAGCCAATTTATCTGTCTCATGCATACAGCAGAGATATACCACTGTACAACAGTATGTGACTTAAATGTGCATTGATTTTTTCCAGTAAGGAAATCCCATCACATGCCACTTAGTTTTCCCAAAATACTTACAGGTGCAATGCTTCATGAGCTGAAATGGAAGTTATCTGTAGGAAAATTGGCACTATGTGATCTTGTCCATAGCTGCAATCAATAACAGCACTGTTATTGCAACTGTACTACTGCCTCATCTGCAAGAGAGGGGGTGGTGAATTTAAAGAGTACTTTGGTGGCAACCAGTGGTAATCATGTGGCCTGAAAGAGCAAATTCTGTGTATTGGTGGTACAGCTGCCTTTCAATCAAGAACTCCTGACTAGTCTGCCCAGGCTGAGACTGGAAGTTGCAAAGCAGCAGCAGCATCTGGGCCTTGATTTCACTTCTTATTTAAAGAAAGCAGTTAATAATTACTATTGCATTAACATTTATTTTTGATGCAAATGGTGAAATAGTTCAGCAAACGAAACCTTTACAGCTGAGAGACTGAGTAACAAGGGAAAGAAAATGTCAATGCAAGTTAAGGCAAATTTAATAAAGCAAATAAAAACAATATACTGACACTGAAATACAATCCTAACACTCTGACTGCAACTAACCGAAGCTAGGAAATTCTCAGCTAAGTGTTCCCTTAGCCCTCCTAAATCAACCCATTTTGCTTAGGCATTGTTGCACATAAGCGCCTTTATGAGATGGCCCCAAAACGCTGGGTGATAATATGAACACTAAGAAGATATTTATTTCATCAGCTGTGTGTTTAGATATATTCATGATGGATGTATCCACGCTGATTCTGCAAGCCATTGAAAAATCAGCTGAACTTTAAGTATATGCTTGCAGAGTTTGCAGAATCAAGGTCACTATGCTCCAGGAAAAGGGCAATCCATAAAGTGGTACTGAAGACACAACAGTATTACTGAGGTGCCTTTGTAGGGGCTCTAATGCTGCTTTTCACAGATACTGAAGAATTGATCTTCACAAAATCTATACATTAAGGCACCTTCACTTGCCATATGAGAAGCTGAGGTACTGAGAGATTAAGCTATTTACCAGCAGAAAATGCATGTGGCAGTGCCAAGACTTGAAAGTAAGCCCTTAGTCCCTCCATTCAGCATTTTATACCTGAGATATCCGACTCATGGAGTGAAAAAAATTAAGAGGTTCAAAACCTGGGGAATATGAACTGCCCTGCAGAGCTGTATTGCAAATCAGTGGATTTTAAACAGGGCTGAGAGTGGGCTTACTTTGCCCTGCTCTGAGTTAGGATTTGATTTTGGGAACTGAAGACTTCTGGAGCTAGAATTGTCTGGAGTTCTGCTTTAATCAGAGATGTAGGATGAAGGCTGGGTCAGGATGGAGCTACTGTAGAAGCCTGCTTTGAGGCTAGGAGAGGACTTGGAGATGGGAGATGCACACTGTAAGAAGCATGTCTTACTCAAATGCAATTTTTTCCCCAGAAAAGGTTTCTCAAAGGAAATACTGGCTCTGAAAATGGAGATAAAGACTGCCACTTGTACCTTTTCTCCATCTTTCACTTGAAATCTGGCCCTTAAAATATATTTGGAGTTCTATTTCTTCATTCATATGCAAGGGAAAAAAAAGCCTTTCTCACATGATTAATCCTGTGAAAACCTTCAGAGTTTTCTTGAACTGTTTAGGTCTACAAGTCTTTTGGGTGAGATAATATAAGCAACAGTCTGTGCCAAATGTTTGTGCTTTTGTTCCCCCACCTCTAAGGAGTCAGACCAACCAAATTTGAACCTCCTGGTACTGTTTGTAGTCGAATAAGAAAACACTGATATCAGCCAAATGTATGCCTTGGTTGTTATGCTCGCTTATGTTCAGAAAATGCACCTAATATTTCTCTTCCAGAAGCACAGCAGAAACAAACAAATTTCTTGCCCAGATTTGCCTTGCTGCTGGATTCCATATCCAAGAAGCTCTGACCTGTTTCTGCTTCTTGAGTCCTCATTGCTACTCCTGACTGTCTCTTTATCGAAGAGCCTTCACAGCCCATATCCACCACGCTTATCACTCTTACTCAGTATTGATAAATCTATGCCTGCTCCTGACAGGCCACATCTAACTGATTCTCTACCAGTGAAGTTTTCCAGCAAACACTTTTGCAGTATTTGGCCTTATGAGTTCCCCGTGGATTCAGGGAAAGGCGGCAAATATCTTCAAAAGTATCTACTTTTGCAATACTTAAACTATGCTTCCTCTCTTGCTTTCTCACTAAAAGCCTGTTGAAATCAGGGGAGCAGTGACACAATACTAATCAATTTTTCTTCATTGCTTTTACTTTCTCTCCCCCATTCTTTTGTATCCTGTCATTTGCATGTTACTTCCACATGGTGTTCCTGTTTATCATGCTCAATCTGTGATATCTACGGGGCTGATGCTGTTCATTTTTGCAGCACACTGGGATCTTAATCTGTGCTTAGGACTCCTAGAATTTGTGGTGGCACAAGCACTAAATAGTCTCCTTTGATTGTGTGTAGAAAAATCCAGTAAACCCGTCTGGATGTAGCTCAACCTTGTTTCTAATTCCTTAGTGGTGGCCCACAGTGTCTGTGGCTGACTGCTTTGGAAAGGCTGTGAGTGCTTCTTCTGCTCATCTTCAGCACACCCAGTGATTTAATGAGGGTATGGCTTAAATATCAGCACCTTTCCAGGTTACAAAATGATCTTGATTTTTTCCTGTAGTCTGAGAGTAGGAAGATGTTTTCTTTCCTAAAATCTCATTTATTTACTGTAGTAATTCAGGGCCTGACTTTTCTTAGATTTTACCTTTCTGTGAGTACAGGACTGGGCCAAATCACAGCGTAGTCTGAGCTGTCAGTCATTTTAATAATTATTATTAACCTCCTGCTGATACTTTTCCACATGAAAGCAAAAGTCTCTTTAGCACTTTTCTTACTTTTCTGTAAAAGATGGAAGGTGGAATAACAAAGTTCTTAATTAGCTGAGCTGGTGTTGGAAAACTCAGTGTCAGATTTCCAGGTCATTGTTTGATGGAGGAATGATAGGGGGAAGTGATGCATCGACATTGATTAAAGAACAGTGATGAAGCAAGATAAAATTGACATTTAATTCTTCCCAGCTAAAGTAATGTGACTGACAATACTTAAAGGTGAACAGTGTTATTTCTTGAATCAACAATGCAACTGGTAAAAACATCTGCCACAGAAGTCTTTTCTTAATTACTAGCATCTAATTAGCCCCAAATCACTGTAGCATGCTGATTAAAATAAAAGGTGCCTGCCACTTTTGCTATTTTGGGTATAACTGAGAAGGGTAGAGGATATGAAATTAACTGGCACTTAAAATTGTTTCATCCAGAGACCTTGCAAAGAGTCCTCAGCTTTTCTCTCTATTCTCCATTCCTTAGTCAAACAGAAGAGTAATACCTGATAAGGCTCTTTTTCCTGAATGCTGAGTGGGGACAACTTGCTGGGAACACTGAGAACCTCTTAGAGGAGTGTTGGAACACTGTAAAAAGCCAAGCTACTGCCTTTTCCTACTGTTAATAATGGGGAAAACTTAATATTTTATAGGAATAAGCTTGTTATTGTTTTGTTTTTAAATGTAGTGCTTTTTTTTAGCTTCTTCAAATGAGCAATTTAATATTGCCTCAGACAACTCTGTTGAACTCAGACTTCCTTCCTCAAACTGAGAAAAGGCTTTTGGTGATTGTTTCCCATCCCTTAGCTTTTTCCCCTCAAAACAGAGGATGTAACAAATATAAATCCCCCAATACCTTATTTTCTATAAGGGGTCTGAACTGCAGCTGATTGCTATGTGAATATGTTCATATGGCAGAAAAGAGCATTCAGGTGAGAATGCTTGAAGTGGCAGTTAATGCTAATTTTCCAGCTCTGGCTGAGTTGGAATATTGCTTGTTGCACACAGGTGACTAAGACAGGAGATAAGATCCTAGAGAAGTAGCATCCTTTTATCAGTAGATGGTAGTATAACAACACGGAAGGAGTTATCTGCTTTAAGGTTGTTCCAAGATCTAAGCTGTAATACGTAATATTAAGTGAAAAACAAGACAAAGAGAGGCAGAGAATAAGTTTAGACTCCTGTTATGTTTTACTTTTCACCAAATAGTAGTTTGCAGTCAAGGGAATTAATGTATGTTTTTATTCATGATTTATGCATGGTTTATCTAGAGCAGCATGAATACTTGATTGTTTTTGTTCTCTGGCAGTGCAAAAAAAATTAAAATAAATATGGCTTTTTTGAAGCAAAAAAAAAAAAGTTAGGAAATCAAATAGTGAAAGGAAAGGAGCAGACTCTTTTGTGTCAAAATAAATGTTTTCTTTCTCCCCAAAACAACTGTTTTGTTCCACAAATGCTTTGCTTTTAAGGATGGTTTGAATCATTTAACATAAAATTAAAGAAAATTGCCAAACAAAACAGTTGTAGTTCAGTTCTGGCTTGTACTTATCAAAATAATGGGGTTTAAATGTTGTTTCCTCTCCTGTCTCAAAGGCAAAGAGTTTGGTGAAACTGGGAATAAGCTTCCCAAGAGCTGGGCACTGCCAAAACTGAAATTATCATGAGAATGTTTCAACCAAGGCAATGGCCATTCTGGCTCTTGGTTTGGCTATACTGCACTTGAATTTGCAGCTATGGAAATACAAATAAAACAGAATAAACCTGCAGAGGGGCCTCATCTCTCTGTAAGCTCATGCTTGCAAAGCCTTTCAATTTTTTTTTAATTAAAAGCAGGCTTTTCCTGCATGTGAACTCAAGGATCCCAGGGGCTGGATTGACAACACAAATACACTTAGGGTAAAGAGATCTGTATTGATTTGTATCAGTAGAGGATCTGGTCCAGTACGAACAAAGTCTGCTTTTCGATGTAGTATAGCATTTCTATCTGTTGAATTCTTTGCTTTGATAGCACACATGATAGCAAAAAAAGGGAAAAGGAAGGATTTTCAGAGATATTGACATCCACCATTCTCACTGCCCATGTCTCTTTATTAGTAAAAGTAGTATCGTAGAGGTGATATAGATGAAGATAAAGGGTGTTTTAGTTACAGTTGGATTCTAATCCAAACCATACTCTATATATTTGGTAGTAGTTGATAAATGAAATTCTGAAGGGGAAAAGAATTTATGAAAATTTCGTATTTCAAGAATATTCTGAGTAGATCTGTAGCTCATTAAATCATGATGGTATTTTTTTCACCAACATATTTTTCCACTCTTAAATTCTTTACTTGTAAAACTGTATTAAAAATATCTATTTTTAAGCCCCCTGTAATAAATGTACTAATGAACTAAAATCAATGCTGCAATGCAAATGTATGAATGAATAATAGAAGAAAACCACTAACAGTATATCAACAAGAAGGAAGGGTTCATCATGAGGAGTCTGAGGTGTGAGTTCCTATGTTGTGTTATTGCATGTTTATGGACTTTTCCAATTTAAAGTGGGGTTAGGATCTTTGTGGGTCTGGAAGTATAATCTGGGATTAGAGGTTGCAGAAAAATAAGAGCCAGAAAAGGTTGCATGCTCAGCACGTTGTGGGTCTGGAAGCCACCTCAGGTTGGAGATCCATGCTGGATGTCCTTAGCTGCTGGCAGGGGGAGTGTGACCTTCTGTAGGAGGGCTTAGAATGTCTCATTTTATTAAAATTGCCATTTTCTAATTTTATGTCATGGGGCCTATAATTTCAGAGCAGGTGGAGGCCTTTCCTGTAGTGCCCAGGGTTGGGGATGCTGTGGCCAAGGAAAGCTCTCAGCGGTTCTCCAATGAGGTGGTGGCTCTTTGCAAGTGAATCCGGTCTTCCAGCCACAGGGCTGTCCCTTCAGATCAGAGGCTGCTGTCACAGCTGGATTTACAATGGGATTTTTCTTTGTCTTGTATAAGGGAGTGTATCTTTACAATACACCCAATTCTGCTGTTGGAGGCTATGATAGGCAGGGATGTAATGAGATACAGTTCTTCATTCTCAGTTACTGTAGGGGTTGAGGTCAGTGTGTGTGTGTGTGTGTGTGTGTATCCCCTCCATATCCACATGTTTAATGTCCCTGAAAGAAAATCTGAGGAAAACTCTGTAGAAGCTCTTATTGCATTTATTTTACAAAAGCCTTCCTTTTACTGTCCTCTTGGTCACCCTGCCTTTATGGGAGATGTGCTGAGGTTTTGCTGCCTGGCATGTGGTGTGATTGTGCAGGAGCTGTGGAGATCAGGAAGCAGTGGAGGTCTTTCACCAGAAGATTCTTTCTCTATGCCCCAGAGGACTTCTGTTGCATTTCATGTAGCATTGCTGGCCTAGGTTTGTGTCTGTGTGGGAATCTTTCTGGATGGAGAGATGAACCCTATCTAGAAGGAATGGTGAATTTGAAGAAAATGACTCTCAGTAATTTTGGGTGGCTTTAATTAAGGTGAGACTGGTGCTACCGTGCCTGAGTGCCTGTTGTTTATACCTTGTGCTAGAAGGCCAAGTATATGAACATGAAGCATATTGTGCTAATGGATTAGATCCAGCTTGGCAGGTAACTCAGTGTTCCCTTCTGAAGAGCAAAGATGCATGAGTGTGTGCAGATCAAGAACAGACATAGCTTGTGAACCTGTGAAACCAGAGTGTAGCAGAAAGCATGATGACTACTTGCAGGAGCTCAGGTGAAGGAACTGCAATAAATCTTGCTTCCTGTTCAGTTACGGGAATCTTCAGATGATAGAATGGCTAAAACAATTTTATTATGTTCATATCGCAGTGAAATGAAATGTCCAGTCCCGTGAAAGCTGTGCTTTGCGCTAAGGAGCTGCGTGAAAGACATGTACCTCTGGACGTGCCTAACAAGAGAGAGCACGTTCTTTCTGGCTGAGGCTGGAGAAGATGCTTTGCAATGGCACATGAGGGCTTGCTGATCTCCAGAGAATCCAGCCTTTATGCACAAGGTGCCAGAGCATGATCAGTTCAGCAACATTGTACTATGAAGATAAAAAGCCAGTTCCCAGCAGGGGATAGATGGTTATGAAGGGCCTTCTGAGCCTTAATGTCTCTGTAGGCTCATCTGCACAGAGCAGGCTGAGAACAGTGGGATCTCCTCAGCAGGTGGACTCTGTGCTTAAGTCTCGAAGCAGCTTCCTGGTTGATTTAACAGAAGTTACTGTTGAGTGTTTTGGATACAGGGAGCAAAAGTGCAGACTTTTACAGCGGAGAGGTCAGAAACAAGAAAGCCAATAAAATAAAAGAACATTGTAGATGAGAGAGTGTAGAAGAGAGAAATATGGACCCTCTATAGCCATGTGTGAAGGAAGAGGATATTGCCCTGTTTGTAAGCAGCCTCTCCTCAGGTCAAATATTACTCATAAGGTCTGGGGAAAATGACAGAAGAAAACACACCAGGAAGAAATAGGTCTGGGGTGATGGATAGTTTTTGTTGAGCTGAATATTTTTTGTCCTTGCTAAAGTAACGAGTAGATGTCTGTTTCAGGAGGGCCTGGAAAGAGACAGTTCCCAGGCCTGATAGAGTGGGACCTAGGTCTTGCAGCACGTTTACTGAGGGAGGGAGAGAGAATCATGGAATCATAGAATCAGTAGGTTGGAAAAGACCCTCAGAATCATTGAATCAAACCATTCTTATCAACCACTAAACCATGCCCCTCAGGACCTCATCCACCCATCGTTTAAATACCTCCAGGCATGGTGACTCAACCACCTCCCTGGGCAGCCTGTTCCAGTGTCCAATGACCCTTTCAGTGAAAAATATTTTCATGATGCCCAGCCTGAACCTGCCTGGCAGAGCTTGCGGCCATTCCCTCTTGTTCTCTCCCCTGTCACTTGGGAGAAGAGGCCATTACCCTCCTCTCTACAACCTCCTTTCGGGTAGTTGTAGAGAGCAATAAGGTCTCCCCTCGGCCTCCGCTTCTCCAGGCTAAACCACCGCTGTTCCCTCTGTCACTTCTTATAAGACTTGTCCTCCAGCTCCATCACCAGCTTTGTTGCTCTTCTCTGGACTCGCTCCAGAGCCTCAACATCCTTCTTGTGGTGAGGGGCCCAGGACTGAACACAGGATTTGAGGTGTGGTCTCACCAGTGCCAAGTACAGAGGGAGTAAAACAGGAGAGGACTACTGTTTTATATTTGTGCAGCTGTAGATCAGAGCTCTATCAGTGATATGGCTCTTCCTGCATAGAGAGAAGATGCTGAAACTTAATAGGAGTTTCTATTCCTTCACTTCACAGACCTAGTGCCAGTAAGGGCTTTGCACAACTCTTCAGTTGTACTCACTGGCTAGGATAATAAATAAAAAGAGATCACCCAACTGTGTCCAAACCCAAACTTCAATAACAAACTGCATCTTTAATACTGGAATCATTATTCACTTATACAGAGCTTAGACAAAGATGAGGAGTGGTTCAAATCCAGGCCAAAATTCCTGCCATGCAGGTGGATGCTAAAAAACAGGACTGACTAGTGTCTGCTGTGTGTAATAACAGAAAGTATGGGATCAAAGGATTTCACAGGCTTCTGTGACTTGCTGAAGGATTGAGATCATAAAACTCTATGTGCAGACAGTAGTTGTTTAACATCACTCTTAAATACAGTCAAGTTAGTAATTTTCTTTGTAATTTTTCCATCTGTTTATGTGCAAATCACCTCTGGAGAGCAATTTCTGTGCTCTTAAAATCAGGAGTTCAGTAATATTCCTGAACCAGCTATATTTAACTAAATATTTGCTTTTGTTTAACAACAGATAACCCATTTTTTGCCTCATAATCACTAGAATGGAAAATATAGCATGTTTATGCAACATCTGATACTGGGTCTAATTAGCTACTATCCCAGAATATTTGATGGTTTGGGTGGTACTCTAGCTAAAATCTGCTCAGAAACCTATGCAACTATTATTCGAGTGCTGCTCATCAATAATGTCTAACTGATGGCATTAGTAAGAAGGTGAAGTATTACAAGACTTACCTTGACTCTTCTTCCCCCTGCAGTCATCTGTCTTCACTTACTGTGGCATTCCCTAACCCTAGGCACAGGATCCTTTCCATCTGGGGTGGAATTCCTCTTCCGATGGGCTTCTACTGCTTGAACAAGTCATGAGGACTCCTGTTCTAGTCTTCTGAGAGAAAAAGGCACTTCTAAGGTGTGATTAATCTTATCCGAAAATAGAGGTTTAAAGGAATTAGATGAATAGCATTCTAGGAGTGCTTATTTTGGTCTTATGACTTCCTTAGATGTAGCATTCACAACATCTAAATATAGATGTGATGAATTTGATCCTTGGTGTCATTCTGTTAGATCTGATGTAAAGACTGTTACAGCTGATGGAAATACTCTCATGTAGGTGTAGTTACATACTGCATTGATCTTATTCCTGATCCCTTACTGTGCATTTTAATTTGAGCCAATACCGACTCCTCTTTCAAGAGGTGGAGAGAAAACACAGTCAATTACACCATGAAAGCCATGAAGCTCTTTCAGTGATCCAAACTGACTGGGAAGTTACATTTGAAACCATTCACCCATTCCATTAAAAAAATACTAGGGAGCGTGCATCCCTATAAAATAATGATGGGCAGAATAAACTGTCTGAAAGTATCTCGCCTACTCCATACCATTTAATCAAGAAGCAGTGAGTGGAACTGGCCTAACATTTACAAAGGGAGAACTGACACAATGCATATTTGAACACCATGAGAAATAGCATCACCGGGGACGGAGAGTGAATTTAGTTAATAATGAATGGCACATCCTATAAAATACCATTACACAGTGTTCAAGGCCCAAGAATGATGACATAATTATTAGGAGACTGGGAGATTAAGATATAATTTAAAAAAACATGACAGGGGAGGGTGTAATTGGGGAGACAAAATACACAGGAAGTTTGTAATTTACATGTCAAAATACCTTTTTCATGTTTTGATTGGATTGGACGCCGCCTTTCCACTTCATTTATCTTGGCTTCAATTAGAGGCAGGAGAAATGACATCTCATGTTCATATTCTTGACACACACTGCTCATAGACACTTTCTGATTCTAACAGACAGTGAGGGGAAAAGGGAAACTCGATTCTGCCTCCGTCATGGACTTCTTAGTTAACCCCTAATTTGTTTCTAAATGAGGCTGTCACTGTGGTTCAAATGAATATGCGCTTAGGAATCAGGATGCGCTTTTGAGTATTAGCTTGTAGGCAGGGCTTTGCATGTTGCATGGCTGATTGTACCCAAAAGCTGCTTATCTGGAGGGGTAAGTTAAAAAAACCTAAGAACATTTTTCCCCCAAAGAAGAACTTCCCTACATGAGTGGTGCAGACTTTTTTATCGGAACAGCCATATTCACAGCATGCCTGTAATCGTACAAAGTCATCTCCAAAACAGAGGATGTGAGTTGTGATTTTTCCCCTTTGGCAGAATTTTTGCTCTTTTTATTTTCTGTCTGTCTCTTTTATCTGGTGTCACCATGTGTTTCCCATCGAGCTCTGAAATCTGCTTCCATTTTTACAGGAATTGTGCTCTGTTTTACAGCCATCTCCACCTAAATACATACACTAGAATGTCAAAGGTGTGTTTGAGATAAAGCCATGTGTTTCATCAGGACTGAAAAATCTGCTCACCTGAAGGCATGTGCTGAAGTCTTTCCTCTTTTGACAACTATGATTACCCTTTTAGTTCTTGTGCTTCATCTCAAAATCTGAGTTTTAGATTTTTCCAAAGGCTGTTGATTTTGGTTTCCTTTCTTTGCAGAGAGGAGTGCACAGTTTGAGGTGTGGGAAAGAGGGCAAAAGTTTGTCCCTCTGTTGGACTTCTCACCTCTAAAACTGAAGCCCTTTAAAACATCCTAATGTGTCCAGATGCAAACTGTTACTCAAAATCATCTGTCACTTTTGAAAACATTGTAGACAAGATTCAGGCTTGTCAGTAACTCTATTCATTGAATTTCCTTATAAAGCAAAATTGCTCCTGGAAATGCTAATCAGGAGATATCAGAGAAATAGCAGTCCTTGCGATATCTCCTCTGAGAGGGACTTTGACTCACCAGACACAGAGAGATATCAGAGCAGCAGTATGAGGTCTCTGCTTATTCTGTACGTGTCCTGAGTTCCATCAGAAACCCTGGAAGTGATATGAAACTGGATGAAGTGGGCTGTGCTGCTGTTGCTAATGCTATTGCATTTTTGATATTTAAGCCACATGCAGCCATGTAGGATTGTTCACCATTAGGCTCCCTCTAACACTGGCAGGGTCAGATTGCTGTTAAATACTGTCATGTCTGAGTAAATGCAAGGAGAAGGAATACAAGTGAAGAAATAACTCATGAATTAACCAAGGCACCGAGTCCATTTTTAACTCATGTTAGCTAATTTGAATGAACTCTGAACATTTTGACTCAGCCCCTCATTTTGTAGTTATTTTAATTAAAACAAGATTCTGCATATATCTTCTTTTTCAGTTGTGGAATGGGTTGATTTCTGTTTTCAGTGTGCCCAACTGAAGCAGTACCTGAGCAGTAAGAAGACTTTCAGTATGCTGCTGCGCAAGTTTTACATATTAGCAACTAGTATGCTAACATGCAATACCCAAATCACCAAAGTTAAAAACTGTTAGTTCATGAGTTACTCATCTGCATCCATCTCATTTCTGTTTAGCATTGAGAAAAACAACAAACCCTTTCAATGAGAGTCTTCCTGTGACCGATTTTGGTTTTTCCTGCATCTCATTTGATGATACATAAGAGATTGGTACAACCTTACATTGACTGTTACTAGTAAGAATTAAACAAAAGTATATGCAGGCAATAAATTATCCTCAGGGACATGTAGTTCACCATGAAGAGGCTTCTAGCAGAGGAACTTATGTTTGCCAATGTTTTGCATGACCCACTTTGAGTAGGGATAGATTGATCATCTGGAAAAAGCCCTGGACTGGCTAAAATAAAGAACTTGCAATAGAAAACTGCCTGTCTTCATTTTGGTTTTCATTGTGAACAAAGGCAAAATGGAAAATACTGGCCAAAGGCCTTAACTGAAGGCTGTGGTACACTAAAAACTCAGGCTACTGTGCACTGCATACATCATTAAGCCACTGGCAACAGCACACTGATGCCCTGCCCAAATTTCAATTCTTACACTTCAGATAGTCTCAGCTCTCACCAAATTAATATTTAATGCACAAGTGCACGCTGTAATATTCCCAGCTGTGCAATCTAATATTAACAGCTATTTCATAAACCAACAAGACCCATTCAATTGGTGACCATTTAAACTATAACATGCCATTAAACTGTAAAAGCAGCCATGAAAACACAATTAAGATACATGTTTGTCAATCCATTGTTAAAAAAGGGTATGTAACAACTTCAGTACTGAAAGATGGAATATAGCTCCAGTAAAGCTGTTCAGAACAATAAAAGGAGTTGTGAAGTGAATTCCTTCTTGGAGTTGCAGTTTGGTTATTAGAGCAAAGTAGATACCATCCATTAAAATATATTTTTTAATAACCTTAAATGAAGCCACTAGAATATGTGGCACCATCGAGCTTTCATTTACTTGTGCTTCTCTATGGATGTGTCAACAGTGTCCTCCTGTTTCCATGCTAATTCTGCAAGAGCTACATGATTCATGGATATTTAATCAGGATGATGATGAAGTGGGAATGTGACTTCACCCCTGTCTTTAGAAAGCCAATGGTACTGAACTTTATTTATCTGACATCACTAATGCTCACATTCTGAAACATAAACTGGTAAATTGGAGAAGATGCATAAAAGAGATATCTGGAGTAATACAAGGACTGGGGAAAATGCTTTGCTATGAGATACTCTCAATCTATTTTGCTTATCTAAAAGATGATTGAGTGATGACTTGTCATCAGTGTTAAGTGCCTCCACAGCAGGAAAACACTAGTTTGTAGAAGTTCTTTAATCTATTGGTGAAGTTATAATAAGAACTGGTGTTCAGATGCTGAAGTGAGATGGCTCAGACGTGTGTTTATCTCATCAAGACTAAATAAGTTGTAGCAAGTTAAAGGCAACGGTGATTTTATTTTAGTTGTCTCCATACCAGGAGAAGAAGTTTTTCTGAAAATCATATTTATTCCTTGGTGTTTTCTTGTTAGGTGTGGAAGAAAGGGGCCATGTACATTTTACAGGCAAAAGTGGTGATCCTGCTTTTTGTTCTTTCATAGTTAGGGCTTTGAAGTGAGTTAGCCCTGAGTTCTCAAAGGTATGTGGAATTTGAAGCTGTACTAAAACACATTTGAAGACTTTGGTCTAAGCAATTAAACCCTTTTTAAAATTTCATTAAGCAGTGTCACGTGAAGTTCCTTCAGACTAGTGCATTAGTTTTCATTTTAGAAATAAAAGGGAATTGGTCTGAAATTAGGCAGAATAGCAGGGTGAGACACTGAACCAAGACAAAGTGTGATGTTAAAGGTGATATGAGTGTTGTTAAAAGTACAGAAGTGGAAAGACTGATGGCCATAGTCAGTCCTAGAAATAGGTCCTGGAACAGTCTCTACTGAAAGTAAGGTGGTTCTTTTCCAGCATAATCGTCCTAAATCTTGGAACCCTATTAACATGGTAAGGAACGAATGCCAGGCAAAACTCCCCAACATTGCAGGCATCCACCTCTTGTATTTTCAATGTTTGCTGAGTTTATTAGCTTCTGAAGAGGCATAGCTGTCATTATGTTTAACGGTATAAAGCCACTTCTACTATCTCAAATATGGGAGTGTTTGTTGTATACAATGCAGGCATTTCATTAAATGGACAGTCACTAGATCTTTGTGAGTGTTCACCTTCAGTGCTCTGGTGTTCTTGATTCTCTTTATTTTGCACATGCTGAAAGAGCTGAAGGTAAGACCTTGGAGGCTCATTTGTGCAAGTCATTTTAAAGGAGGGTCATATATCGTCCACCTGATAACCAGGAGGAAAAAGGTCTTAACTGCACTTCAGCATTACATTACCATGCATTATTATATATGACAATAAAATTTAGCATCCTTTAAAATATTGTTTCCTTTTGTTTATATTAGGGTTTTTTTTCAAATCCCTCCCCTCATACAAATAAAACAAGCAAGTTTCTTGTGAAGAAGTAGGCTAATAAAAAGAGCACTAAAAAGTTTCTTTCAATATCCTTCTTCATCTAATAACTATTTGAAAATACAAACCCAGTCTGTGGTTGTTTGCTACACACAATTTTGAACTTGCTGTTTTTGGAGGTAGGAATAACCTATTAGATGACTTGCAAGTGACAGGTTGTAGTCAAGTTTGACCTTGAGCAGAAATGACCAAAACCCAGTGAAGTTTGATGTCTAATCAGGAATGACCTGTTTGTCCCATTGGCAGTCTGAGAAGTTATTCAAATCAGAAAAGCCAGTGCTGCAGATGGTACCAACTGTCATTACTCGTTGGCATTCACATTAGAGAGGGCAAGAACATGAGCAAAGCTTTTCAGCTTTTCAGCTTTTCAGGCTGCAGCTATCTCTCTGCACATCTGTTGGAGCTGGCATAGCAGGTGAATCTGTTTTGTGAAAAAAATATTTTAAAATGCTCAAAACATTGATTTCTTACTTAAAAATAAGACTTGGGCTACAGAAGAGATATCTGTTTGGCCTGGTTTTCAGTTCCTGTTTTTTCTTCCTGTGCACTGGTCCATTGTTATTTTTATTCTGTCACTGTTTTGATTCTGAACTAGGAAAGTTGAGGGTAAATATAGGAAAAAAAAGTCCAGCTCAAGTTGAATGAAACCTGGTATCCTCTCAGAGACTTCTTATATGGCTTAAATTCTTAAATCTCTTTTTTTTGTGAGTTTTATTCTGTTCAACAACTAGCATTGATCTAAAAAGTCTGTTTATAGATCCAAGTTTTGTTCTTAGCTGTCTGATTGTCTATTCATGACATTTCTGTAGGAAACTACCCAGTCAGGGGAATGACCTAGGTGAGGTTCATAGTCTTGTGCTGATTTCTGTAGAGCAAGGCTCTGTCTATTGTAACTATGTACTGTAGTTACAATGGGAAAGGAAGATAGAGTGGAGAGTCATGGACTAGGATGTTGAAAATACAGTGATCATATTCCTCTTCATTCAGCCTCAGACACAGCAAATTAGAGTGATTCAGCAGGGGAAAGAAAACATATAGCTCTCTATGGACCAATCCTTACGAGGATGAAGGAACAATATTTCTTTACATGATGGGGCTGTAATGGTGATAATGATGTCACTGATTGGAAACAGCCTAAATTTTTATACCACTGTGACAAGTAGGAAGAGGGGTGCCTCGGGTAAAGCAAACAGTGAATCAGATGTCTCTTCAAATCAGATGAGGCAGCTTAAGGTATATATTGTTGGCTGGTGAATGGCATGGAGAAGCAGCTGAGGGGCATTGTCCAAACTGTAAAAAGCTGTGAGTGCCTCTGAGCTGCGAGAGCCAGGTGTGCTTCCAGGCTGCATATGGGAGCAAAATAGAGCTGTGCATCACTCCCCAAGTCTTCTGTCTCTACCTGCACTTTACTTTCTATGTGAATTAAATAAATGTGGATGCATGAATATTAAAAGTTGTGACATACCCTGGATCAGGTGCCCTAACTAGTTCAGCGGGGATCAGAGCTGTACAGCCTGATGCAGCATTGCTCACTGCTCCCTTTAGATAAGATCACCAGAAAACTTTGATCTGTCCCTCTTTCACAAGTGGTAAAAAATACTTGAAAATCTCCCTACAAAAAGGGCAAGGTATTATAATAAGTAGGAGTTATTACTCAAAAGTATTTTCTGTTTCTGATTAGCACCATCTAGATTAATTCTGAGCTGTCAGCCCAGTCCTTGGGAGATGATCTTTAGCAGACTTCCTAATATTGCTGCGAGAAAGTTGCTGTATTTTTTGTACAATATTACTATTGGCTTGGAAGTAACAAATATGAAATGATTTCTTGAGGTTCTCTAGCAGGAATCCCAGTTATTCTCTTCTGCTGCATTACACAAATGTGCAACATGTGATGGTAGCCAGTGATGGGAGACAACAGCTTTATAAATAAATGCAAATGATAAACACAGGACATGTTCTGTATCACTAGAAGCTATGCCGATGGAAGTATTCACATTACTAGGAATAGATGTCTTTATTTTCACCTGTGTATGAGAGTGATGTTGGAATTTTTACAATCTCTGAAACAAAAAGGGACTGATTTGTAGGGGAAAGGGGAGAAAGGGGGAATGTTAGCTTAAGAAGGCACATGAAACCTTGGCTTTGAGTTTTAAAGCCCGCAGTGTTGGAGGACCGTTTTTTTATGAGCTAAGGGAAACATTTCCTTTTCTTGTCAGTTGAAGCTTTTCACTGTTCTTTGGTTACATTGCTGTGCTGAGATGCAGAGCCCAGTGTGCAGTCAATTATACACTCATGCTGCTTTCAGATTCACTTACCCAGTGATGATGACTGACTGTGACCAAAATCCATCAGAGAGTTATTATCTCCAAAGCAAAAGCTTCAAATGTTCAGGCACCTAATCTGTCCCTGAAAATCAGTACCTCTTCTCAGAAACACAAGACCTCAAGTGACTTACTATTTTGGATGCTTGATGGCTGGAAACACTTTTGAAATATTTTCTGTAGCTTAACAATTCAGGGCTGTCTCAGACCTATTGGCCAGTATTAGAGAGTGTAAGAGGTGCCATATATTACCTGTGGTACAAAAGGTCATCTGAATCATGTTATAATTACATAAACCTCTTTATTGTGCACCACGATATTCACAGTAATGTGACATAATGGTTTAGGTAGCATGCTAATAGGATGCATAAAATGAGTGTCTTAAGTAGAGAATCTCTAGTATTTATGACATGCACACGATCAGCAAATCTGCTTCTTAGTTCTTCTAGACCTGTGATTTTTAGCTACAAGTTTTAGTCCGGTGTTGAATTTCCAGAGGGACTTTGACGAACTTGAGAACCTCATAAAGTTCAACAAAACCAAGCACAAGGTCCTGCCCCTGGGTTGGATCAATCCCAAACACAAATACAGCCTGGGCTCAGAATGGGTTGAGAGTAGCCCTGAAGAGAAGGACTTGGGGACGCTGGTGAATGAGAAGCTCTACGTGATCTGGCAATGCCCACTTGCAGCTCAGAAGGCCAAGTGTATCCTGGGCTGCATCAAAAGAAATGTGAGCAGCGGGTCAAGAGAGATGATTCTGCCCATCTACTTTTGTGAGACCTCACCCAGAATACTGATTTCAATTCTGGAGTCCTCAGCACAGGAAGGATATTGATCTGTTAGACTGTGTCCAGAGGAGGCCACAAAGATGATCCAAGAGCTGGAGCACCTCGTACAAGGACAGGCTGAGAGAGTTGGTCTTGTTAAGCGTAGAGAAAAGAAGGCTCTGGGGAGGTCTTACAGCAGCCTTCCAGTACCTAAAGGTGCCCTGCAGAAAAGCTGGGGAAGGATGCAGGGTTAAGATGAAGGGGAACAGTTTTAAGCTGAAAGTTGGTGGATTTAGACTACATAGTAGGAAGAAATTTTTTTTTTCTGTGAGGGTGGAGCAATATTGGCACAGGTTGTCCAGAGAAGTCATGGATGTTCAGTTCCTGGTAGTGTTCAAGGCCAGGCTGGATGAGGCTTTCAGCAACCTGTTCCAGTGGAAATCAGGGGGAGGTTGAACTAGGTGATCTTTAAGGTGCCTTTCAAGCCAAATGATTCTATGATTTAGTGTTTTCAATTCCAAGACTTGGAGTATGCAGGCTTTGATTAGTTCTCTGTGACTATTTTCCCTCCTTGCCTCCACCATTTACTTGTTAGAGTCATAATTTAGAGGCAATTAAACCTTGTCATGGAGGTCCATACTGCAGGACTAAATAGGCAAAGGTACACTGCTCTTTTAGATTAGAGTCTGAGAAAATGTAATAAATCATAGAATAACCAGGTTGGAAGAGACCCACCAGATCATCGAGTCCAGCCATTCCTATCAAACACTAAACCATGCCCCTTAGCACCTCATCCACCTGTGCCTTAAATGTAAAGTTCATGATTAACTAATCATTTTATGTAACTGTGGTATTTTTTAATCATAGTCAGTCAGCATAAAGATGTTTAATTACCTCAATTCCCATGTCTCACAAGGGTCTTGGAAGTTGCTGAATCACTGAGTTCAGCAGCCATACAAGAAACTTTTCTGAATACTGGCATCGAGTTTGAGATTTTCATCCAGACTTCACCTATTGCCAACTGAGGGAGAGGGCTATCTGAGTGTATGTTGTTCAGTTAGGATGTTAGTTATTTAGGATGAATCACCACAGACAAGAGGCTATTACTCTAAACTGAAGTTAAGTGAGATGAATCCTGTCTCTTGTGGAGAAAGGTCAACAGAACATCTTCACTTGCCTCAGCACTCTATAGACCAGAATGCATTTGCCAGTAAATTTCAACAAATTTATTACTGAGCAGCAAGGAGTTCCTCTCCTATACAGCAGGAAGATCTCTGGAGCTTTGTGTGTCCTGTATTCTGGCAAAATTTGGGAATCTACTCGAGTAGATTATTTCCATTTTCATAAGAAGCCAAAAAATCATTAGCAGTATTTACTGTCTTAATGCAAGAGAAGAACCTCTCTTGACCACTCAAACCAAACAAGCCAGTTTCTTTTGACATGATTTCCAAGGACAAGACTCACAAGCTTGACTACTTCTGTTCACATGGCCACCTTCAAAAACAACTGCTGCTTTCTTACTGTCTATGAAATATCTGGGGAAAAGTTTGTCCAGAAATATTGTTTCACTTCTCTGCCTGATCCTGTTATGGTTTAACATTTTAAGGTCAGAACATCTTAACTTGAGAACATTAGAGAAGATTGTATGTATTAGTAAGATTTACAGCACAGGTAAGTTTTTTTGAAGTGATGGATCAATTAATATCTTACTGAAATGAAGGCTCAGTCATTTATCTTCATCTTTAAAAATTAATTGGCCTTTTGGGACACCTTCCTGTGGTAGTTGTAGTGAAGGAGTATTTCAATACCTGCTGCATTGTCTTTGCACCAGTGCAAATGACAATGCAGGTCCCTGGTACTAGTGGTATGGAACTAGAATTGCAGGAAAGCCAAAATGAATCAAGCTAAACCTGTACCATCTTTCATCAGCTTAGGATTTTTTGCTGCTGGACTGCCCATGCTGACATGCCTGTCCCCTTCCACACTCTAATGCCCTTTGGAGGACTCTTTGAAATGTGGCACAGTGAGGAGGGATGTGACAGTCCTTCACGCAGGGCTCCAAAACACCTACTGGGACTCTCTGACAATCCTTTTCGAAATCAGGATGGGATGACATAAAGCAGGGACATCTGGCAGGTTCAAAAGAATGGATCAACTGCAGATTCCCCAGTTGGTGAACTTGGCCAGCAAGCTATTTAAGCAGATGTTTGTCCTTAGGCATTGAATGCTTTCTGGATGCATCTTTCCTCTGCCTCTCAGGAGCAAATGCCAGGAGCAATGGAAATCCACATAAGCTCACTGACCAGCATTAGGAAGTGTTGACCTGGTGATGGGCTGTAGCATGTAAACTGGGTTCCTTGAAAGAACAGAAGCTAATGCCACCTCCAGGGAGTTATAATGAAGGAATTCATTGTCTAAGGAACATTCTGTGTAGTGTTTGTCAGTGGTTGTTAGAGACAGACTCTTTTATTTTTGGAACAATTTCATCTTTCCTGGCATCTATGATTTGAATGCTATATTGACTCTGCTCTGGATACTTTAAAGCAGGTATATTAAAAATGCAAGAGGAACTGTATTTTGAAGGAGGGAGGGAGAAAAAAAAGAAAATAATTATAGTTACAGATTGGAGCATATTAATGAATACATTAATAATTAATCCACTGTTATGTTTTCCCTAATAGTCATCAAAATCTGTATAAACCTGCATTACAATACATAACATCTCATTACAACGTTTGCTCAAAAAATCAATGCATATCTAAGTTATTTGTGTCAAAACTCATTTATTTCCACAATAACATGGACTGTCAAACCTTGACATCCTGTTAATAACATCCAGTGCATTTGCATATTATTCAAATATTTCCTTTTATGAAATGGGGGACTTTTACTTACACCGTCCTGCTTGCAGTGCTTCATATATTTGCACATTAGCTCAATTCACAGTTATAGAAGGGTTACCTGTGGCAACTAATTATACTGCACTTTATGCATATTAATGAGCCTTGTGAGAAGCTGTCCTCTGTTCTGTGGTGAGATGAGGGGGGAAAAATAACAGTGTAAGTGGGAGACCTATTACAGGCAAAATGCAGGCGAGTGGAAGACAGATATTTTATAATGTTTTGTCTTTGATGCCCACAGCCTTTTAGACTGACTAACCTGACTTGGAAAAATACCTCACAGCAGTCCCAGCAGCTTTGAGGTCAGATGTGAAAAATATTACCTTTTCTATTCCTTTATTTCTTTCTTTTTTTTTTTTTTTTTCTTCTCTCCCTCTCTTCCCCCTCTGCTGCTACCTTTAGTTTCTGGATCCTGTCTTTGCAAGGTGCTAAGTGCTGCCCTCAACCCTGGTTGAGATCAGCATCTCACAAGATCAGGCTCTTACTGCGTAGCCTAAAGCCACCATCTGCCCTCTGATGAAGTCATCTTGAAAAAGGCCTTTTCACCTGCATAGATAAGAGTGACATATTTTGTTTTGAAGGAGCATTTCAGCAGCACATGCTAGCAGGAACAGAGCCCCAGCTGTAGACTGTTCAAGTGATACCTACAACCAAGTGTCGCGAGGACAATGAGAAGAGTCAAACCTTGAGAACAGGAAAAGTTGGTAGCCCCACTGCAATACAGACAAGAGCCACATCCTGTGTGTGTGAATGCACTGTAAAACTGGGTAATCTGTCAATTTAGAGGTCTTGCAAAGGACAAAAACCCTCAGAGGGGTGTGTCAGAATGTTCTTGCAGGGCACACAGTGCTCCAGGCTGAGCTGTGCTTCTTTGCTGGGGTGTTGAGATTGTCTCCACCTACTTTAAAAAAAAATAAAAAAAGCTCCTGTGTTGACACAATGGAAGGCAGAAAAGGAAGATTTGATTTTATGCAACAACAGATGTCTCCTAAGCAATAATCACAGTGTCAGATAGAAAAACTAATCATATTTCAGTAGCTTGTTCAGATCTCTGATTAAAATTCAGTGATACCCTTCCTGGATCCTAAAATGCAACAGTCATCAGAAACAAAAGAGAATGTATCTTGATTAATGCAATTAAAAGAGCCCTTTCCTTTCTCTCTCTTTTTCTGGGTAAGCTATTCTGACCTTACCAGAGATTAAAATTACTTTCCTCAGGACTAAAATATGATTCAAAGTAGGAGTGAGAAACCCCAGCTCCTTATAGCTCTCTCCACGATGCCAATATGTGGTTTCCCTGGAGGTGTTTAAGGCATTGGTGGACAAGGTCCTGGGGGGCATGGTTTAGTGTTTGGTAGGAATGGTTGGACTTGATGATCTGGTTGGTCTCTTCCAACCTGGTGATTCTATGATTCTCATGCGCATAGGAAAATAAATAATCTTGATTGCTTACTCTCTTCAGAAGAGGGTAGAATGCAGATGGAGTTGTGCATCTAGCCTCCTTTATTTTCCACTGCATACAGCTCTGTCAGTGACATGATTGTTCCCACTTGCAAATTTAGTCAGGACTGGCAGTTAGCACCCCAATCTACCCTTTCCAGGACAAGCCAAATCTAGAAATTCTGAATTTTTTCACAATCAGTTCCTGGGCCACCTGCTATGCAAATCACCTAGAATTTGCTGACTAAATCCCATCAGAAAGAGAGCAGGATCTGTGGTTTGAGTGCCAGAGGAGTGCTCAGTCAATGCAGTGCTGGAGAGATTCAGACATGGATGGTGCTGGGTAGCCCTGGGGCAATCCTCTTGCCATCAGCTGGCCTCAGCTGAATCAAGGAATCAAGATGTGTGAGTTGAAGAGTGAAATCAGGCAGTGCCATTTCATTTTGATTGCAAATTCAGGTCTGATTATCTGTGAGTTTTCACAGTGAACTCTTTCAGTCAGGTTTTATCTGGCTTTGAGTATGAACTATTTTTGATCAAAACAAGAATGAAAATTATTTGAATTATACACTTCAAATAAATATAAAGTAGACAAATAATTATGCTAGCTGAATGTAGGAGAATACTTTTGTAGTGAAAATGCTATACCAATTTCGTGATGAAGGACTGGGAGAGAGGGTCCAGCAGCAAAGGGGGATGCTTGATTCTTCTTTCCTATTTATACCAGCTGGAGGGACAATTCTTACTTCATTTAAAACAAGGCTATATAAATTCCTTTTTACTTTACAATGGCACTTGAAGACTTTTGTGGACTGAATATGGTTTAATTCAGTATCTTAGATAGTTGGAAAGCTACATTTGCCTGTTTTTATGAGAGTTTAGTTCTGCTAGAGGTCCTCACAGTAATTATTTTGTGCTGTATCCCATACCAACTCTCAGAAAAGAATAGGAGTATAAGTGAAGGGCTAGTTAAGAGATGCAAGCATTTATTTTATTGCAGAGCTTCTGAACTCTGAGTTGCTAGTATTAGGTGTTAAAAAACCACCAATACTTCTCTAGAAAAGCTGACAACTTGCTGTGTTATTAACATAACTCTAATATGTCTTAGAGATCCACCACAGCAAGTTGATTATTTTTGTGTCTTAGCCACAGTAATGATGATGATTCACTAGTAAATATATCAAAACACCTCAAGCTTCAAGTGCTGAAGTCTTTCTGTGACATTTTCTGAATAAGATATGAAAATGAGAATGTTTGTCTATTCAAGTAGCCAAGTCCAGAAATCTGTACGGCTAGGCAGAAGTGCACCTGTACCTGTGTGGCCTTGATGGTCTCTGTATGGTGGAGATGTCACTCAGACAAGCAATGCAATAGCTTGATCTGCAGATTCACAGAATAAGACAAAGCCAATTTAAAAGATTGTTTCCTTCCTGAAGGAATAATAAGTGAATGATTCCTAAGCTGAGAGATTTGCCTTCTGGTTCTGTTCTGTTTCTGATGGAGAGGAGCATAATAGGCCAGGAATGGAAGTGGATAATTATTGCCTTGAGGCTGGTTAATTACCACAGGTAAAGAGCATGGCTATAATCAAAAATATTTGACTTTACTTTCTTCCTTTTATAGATTTTTCTATGTGTCTAGACAAGTCACCTGTTTTTTTTTTTTGTTGTCCTTCAGACAAGGAGCACATGGCAGGCAGTTTTGGATTAAGGATCCCATTTAATTATTTTTTTTTTTTTTTGCTTGTGAAAATTGACTTATTCCACTAACACTATCTAGTTGTTGGAGACCCATGTTCAGTGAATTATCATGGGTATTGATACAGGCTAAGTTAAAGGACCTAATTAAATTCCAGAATTATAAAGCCAGTTTCTCTAGCATAGTCATACAACCAAAGCAGATAGCTCCCCTGCAGCTCTGATATTTTTTTTTTTTCTGGTTTGTCTTCAGGAACAGCTTTTTCCTCCAATAGCTACCACAGCACTGTGGGAGACTAGGCTTTTGCCTTTGCATTAGTACTAGCAGATGTGAAGTCTTCCAGAGCTTTTCAGGTGATTGGTGGCTGCATTTGACCCCATAGCAAATTTTTCAGGCTGGTTCAGCCAAAGAGGTAGTCAGTGCAGTAACCAGGTATCCTCACCACTGTAGGGGTGCAGAGCACACATAAGACTGAAACATCAGATTAGCTTTGGAATTTTTTTGACGCAGAAGCTAATATCTCTCTATGTCAATGACAATGTGAGAGGAAAGAAATTCCCTCTTCATGCTGAGAAACCTGGTAACCAAGACAGAAAATTGAAGACAGACTAGAGGCTGGAATCATTGGAGGAGTCCATATGTGGTCTCATTTGGCAACAACTCTCATGTGTCCTTGCAGAAGGAGTTATCTCTCTGTGCTGCCAAGGACTGGTTGGTGCTGCAAACTTTATTGCAGCCTTGGCTTTTAGAGGAACTGAGAGCTTCTCCAAACAGCACCACTACAACTCTGACACTTACGGGATTTTATTGCCCTTGGCAGCAGTTCTATCCTAATGTAAAACTGAGCTACTGTATCTTACAGGAAAAGACCTAAACAATGATGTATTCAAGCTGATGGGACTGGATTAACCCATTAATAAACAGGAGGTGAAGAGAGCAATCTTGTTGAATGTAATGTATGCTAATGATGTGACCTGGCTAATGGAGCCCTTTTCTATATTCTGTCATTGCACACATCAATTATGCAGCCTCAATTATCATCCTGTTTTTGTATGGTGTGGCTGAGAAATGAGAGACTTAATAGAGATGTTTTACCTAGTAAAATGCATGATTAGATTATGAAAGCAGAAACTCAAGGAAGAGAAGATGGAAAAAAAACTTTGTTACATTATATCCTGATTTAATTAGCCAAAAGATACTATTCTCAGTAAGGGCCTTTGAAGTTGTAGAAACATTGCTGTAGGCTAAGCAGCAGAGATGACTAACTGTCTTAAAACTTACAGTAAATAACATAGCCCTTAAAACCAGTAGATTTTAGCCAAGCATTGCAGGTTAGGCCAAGACTATTATTACTCCATGGGTTAAAGTTCCTGATTAAGGGGAGAAGAAGGAGTTGGACTTTCTGAGAGTCAGAGCTGCAGTTACTTCTAGGAGGAAAACAGCAAGCAAGTCCATGCTAGTGATACCTTGGTGCATGTGGTAGATTGTAGGGTGTGTGGTGGGCTTTTGATAACAGCTCTCAAATAAATATATTTCCCCCTCTTTGCTGGGGGAAAATGCTGATTTGCCTTATTTTTTAATGGCTTTGAAATTCTGTGTCCCTGTCACAATCCCGATGATGGGGACAAATCAGGTTCATTGAAATCTGTCAGGTTCACTCCTTGCTGCCTCAGGACAGTTGCTGGTATTTCTTGCGTTTCTGACATGGATGTGAATGATAGCCAGCCCTGCAGGACAGGGGAGGACCTTGGAGACAATCTAATGTATGATGAGAAGTTACCAGAGGGAAAAAATGGAAAAATAAGCCACTTTTTTTTTTTGAGAGCTGAATCATTCCCACCTTTGACTTGTGCTTGCTATAAAAAACCCAACAAAACTGTAGCTTTTTTCAAGGAGGGGAAAAGAATACAAAGAAGAGAGAACTAAGCAAAGGGATGATGGTGGATTAATTTAAGTCATCTCTGCAGTCCTTAGCGCTGACGGAGACTCCATTGCCTTCACCAGTGTGATGATGTTGCACCAGGGACAGATCTACCCCTCTCAGACTCGGCGAAAACAACTCTCTGAGATTTCTTCCACAGTGGCATGAGCATAACTGTAAACTCCATATTTTATTTTGTTTTAAAAATAATCGGCCAGCTAGATCCCTTATAACAATCACAGGTCTGATTCACACAGTTTGACTCAATTGTAGTGACATAGAAAGGTGGTGTAAAGCAAGGGTGAGACAGGTCCTTGGCATGTATCAAAGTTGTTAGTTTTTTCCTTCCCTCAGAGTCATACCTGCCATGATAAGAAATGATGTCATGCTCATTGAGAAAGTGATTGGTATGACAAAATGCCCCAAGTTCTATATTTAGTCATCCGTTCTTGGCTAGTACATCTTCCGATCTTGGTAAATAAAATTGGGAGAGTCATGGAGAAATAAACACCTGAACCAATGATTCCAGCTGTAGCTCTTGGGTTTGAGTGCCTCTGCTTTTGGCTGGCTGTCTGGAGAAGCACATTTACGGTCTAATTCCAAAGAGCTGAGTTTGCAGCTCAAGCTCCTCTTAACTGCAGATGTCTGTCATTTCTAAAAATGGTTGATTTTGACCTAAGCTTTTAAACGCCTCCCTCTGCAGCAGCCAAATAAAATAGCAATAAACTAGTGATTTGCTAACTCAGAGCAGCATGTTGTCACAAGCTGTACTTTATCAGTGGTGCTAGCAGACTATATAACTTAGCTTTAAGTTTCCTTATTATCATACACTTAGTGGACAGTTAAGCCATATTCAGATGGCCAGTGGCACACAACTGTGATCTAAAGTGCACAAAAGATACTAACAAAGAAAAAGGAATCATGTATATTAGGTGACTGAAATGGTCAGGTCACTTGCTGTCTGCCTAAGGAATGGTTTCTAAAGTCTAGGGGATATGGCAAAATTAATTTAATTTACTACTTTTTTTTTAATGTACCTTGAACTGCCCCCAGCCCCAGTGAGCTAAAGTTGTGCAGAAAAGGGCTCTCTGAAACTTTAAAAATGCTGTAAGAAGTTTAGATTTTAAAAAAAATCAACTAAAAAAAAACCCAAATACTTTTGGATTAAGAAGCTTTTGTTCGGTGCAGTGAGATGGTTTGATTCTTTTCTCCTACAGATTTGTGAATGGTGCCATTGAAATAACAGAATTGTGCAGTTTAATTTCTGCATTCCTCCCTACCCTCTTCATGCACACATACGCTCTACTGCCCTACTGCAAACTTCATTTTTAATTTGTGTGCCTTTGTGGACAGCAGTGGGGTCATGCTTTTGAAGTATACATGTCATTATTGCTTTGTGTACTTTCCTATTAACTTCAACACAGTATTCAACTTATCATCACTTGATCCTTCATGCATCTCAAATGCAACACTTACTGCTAGGCTGCAAGTGTTTCCTGACCTTCCTTTCATTTCTATACAATGTCCATGTGATCTATCGTAGCTTTGAAATTCAACTGTAGTGTAGAGATTTCTTTGCCAGAATTGATCCTTCTTTTTTCCTCAGAAACCATCAGATAAAGGAATACTTGTGACAAATAGCCATGAGAAAGATCGCCACATTAGAAATCTTTTGCTTTGTGCTGGGCTGGCTCTGTGTAATTTGGACAGGTCCTCAGTTACTTGTCTTTCACCTTTGGGGTAATTATTTGCTTGTGACTGATGAAGATTCTTGATCCTGTTTTGACCTACAGAACTTCTGATACAGAAAGATTTTCCTTCAGGCTTCAGCCCACAAAAGCCCGAAATTCCTTTTTTTTCACCTTTACATTATATTAGTTGGAGAAGCTGTACAAGATGAGAAGCTCATTATAGCTTTAGGGTCATCACTGAATGTCTTTATCCAATGGCCTTCAAGCAATTCCACAATGGTTTTCATATCATCCCTATTATACTAATCTTATATACATTGTTTTAATTTCTATATCCTTTTCATCTAGCTACTGAGGGAAGACTGGTTTATCATTATTAATATATTTAGCCTGGAAGCTTGTGAGTTAGAGAAAACTTCATTATGCCCAGGGCAGGGGTGGGTGAATTGAAAAGCAGAGAAAGGAAAGTGTTTGCTAATGGTCCTGGAGCCTAACTGGTGCCTCATTCACTCAGTATGTGACTCAGTAATGAATAAAATCAGGGCTAATATGGCTTCAAGCAGTTCTTTTGTATGGTGTTTTGCTGCATAATACTATAATTTACTGATTGCTTAACTAAGACAGAGTTGTTCTGTGACTCTTGGCTGGAAGAGGTTGAGTTTTCCTGAACTTGGACAACTGGAGTTTCTGATAAAAATGGATATACACCACATATATAGGAGAAGCCCCCAGAAGTTAGGTTTAAATGGTTAAGACTGAAATTTAGAAGAGCTGTGATTTAGAATCTGTATTTTCCCATTTGCTACTCTGAGGGGACCTGTTTCTGCATGACATGCTGCAGTCATGCTGTGAGTACATTCTTTTGATGGATCATGGAAGATGGAACTGGGATCAGAAACCATGGCAGGGGAAGAAGGAAGAGAGTATGAGACCTGCTGACTTCATCTCTGCTAAGACATTTCTTTTCACAGAAAGCAGGTCCTTAGTGTGAGAAATGCTTATCAGTTACAATGGTGTTTCAGTTGAAACTTCTCCTGAGCTCCACACTTGCTTTCTTTTGCAGTTTTTCCTAATGTTTTCCCACTGGGGCTCCATGCAATGAAAAATGCTCCCTAATTCGGAGGTGACTGCTAAGAATGTGTGTCAATCAGGCAGCATCATTTACAGGCAGAGCTGCAGCGTCCAAACAAAACTGCCTTAAGTGTAACCATTAATAGTTTGCAACAACACTCATTGTGGCAGGATAGGACATTTAAGATTCAGCCCATGCACTTTCCATTCCAGAGAGTTTTGTGGTTCACGCAAGAAAGGTTATTGATAGTTTATCCAAATGTTTTTTGACAGACCCTTTCACACGTTCCTCCTAGGTGGTGCAGCGCACAGGGCTGCGTTTTATCACTGTTGGTTGGATGTTACCCAAGGCGGCTGTTCTACTCTTGTTCATCACAAAACGATCCATAAAGCAAATTGGGATATCTAAATACACCAGGCTGTTCACAGATCCCACAGCAGTTATTTCAGTGTTGGATGAAGAAATGTTTGCCAGAGGTGGAAAACAAGTTGCAAATTCTATTAAGTCTGCTCTCTGCAAGTTATGTCTGGTTTCAGTCCACTCACACTTGCTGAAGGGGAAGGATGGTCTTGCTGAACCAGTGTGAGGTAGTAGGCGTATTTGGAGCTGAACTATCAAGTGCAGCCCCACTATGGATGGTCCAGATTTGAAGTTGGACTAAAAGACAAAATTAATCCCTGTCAGCCTCACTGTCACCACCGCCTTTGTCCTCTGCTTATTATTTGGTGATTGGGATAAGCTGAGGTCACTAACGTGATATCAAGCTGATATCTTTTTTTTTTTTTTTTTTTTCTTACATTGTGGAATTATCCCAATGACCAGCCAGCTCTTTGCAAGCAACAGCCAAGAAATTCTTGTACTGCATGCGACCCATAGATTACAGTCTGGGAGCAGGGGATTAGGACTCTGAATACCAAAGGCAATGGATATATGTGTCTAGAGCATGTGATAAGATGTATATTTATTGTTTATGTCTCTGTGTGTGTATTTGATTTTGTGCATGTGTTGCATGTAGATATGTTTTTTTGATAACTGTCACACACAAGTGATGTGGGGGATGTGTCTTCTCTGTTCCTTTGCCTGATGCACACGTACACGCATATGCAGTGGATGCTCTCTCTTTGTGCCTGTATGTAAGGGTAAAGGGAGATGCATGAAATTTGGGCCTTTGCTTTCATGCGAACCATTATCAGATCATTCCTTTGCTGAATTGGTTGATCTGATTAGAGGTGGCTTAAAAAAAAAGAGTGAAGTGAACAGGTGGCAGACATAAATACACAGCTGTGCATTATTGCTGATTTTATTGCTATTTTATAATGTTGTCCATGGTTATTTTACAACAATTTTCTCTATTCGTGTCATTGCTGTAAATCTCACTGTAAAATGGCCCTAATGTGCAATGAATACTATCAAGCAAAATGGAGAAACTTACAGCATTGCTCTTGTTATGGAAGAAGAGACAGGGAGAGAGATGGAGCTAAGGGAATAGCAGAAAACCATGGGGAAAGAATTAGGGGACTGAAAGGTTTGTTACATAAGGAGGGTAAATCTCTTCATGCAATGCCAAAAAAGCATTGCAGATTAAAGCAATAGCTCGTTTGTCCCACTAGATGGAGATGGAAAGAAGCATTTTCTACATGATGATGTTCCTGGTGGCTCCCTGCTATCTGCTTGCTTATTGAATGGCTTTTACTTACAGTATCTTAAGCCTATCCTTAAAGCAATTACAAGATTTCTCCAGAGTAACATTTGGCATGTACCGGCTATATTGAGGCTTTTAGCACCAGCTAATTTGCCCGGCCTAATTTTGTATATGTTCCCATTTGTATTCATGGTCAGTATCTGTTGTAGTTACAGGCTTTCTCATATAAAAGGCACCCCATTCTTTTCTTAATTTTATTGAAAATTAATGTAGCTTCTTATATGTCAGCAGGATGAAGCTAGAGAATTGGAAATATATTTTCCTTCTGAAAATCAATATCTCAGTGACTCTATCTGTCATTACTTTGCTCACTTCTTTAGTACCTACAAAGTCTTTTGGGGTCAAGCCTTCTGGCTAGGACTGACTGATATATAGAATTACCTTTTCTTTGAGAAATCTAGCACCAGTCCTCACTCCTAAGTCCAAGGCAAATGTTACAAATATCGTGTTGTGAAAAATGTTCAATTCTCCTAAATGCTTTTGGTGGTGATGCATTCACCCCCTTTTCCTGAAAGTCAGTTTTATCACAAAATTAAGCCAAAGCTTTACAAATGCCTCAAACGCAGGCATTTTGGGATTAAGGAAAAAAAACCCCAGAACTCCTGTCACGTGATATTTCTAAGAGAAAAGGTAGTAGAGGTGCCCAGGTTGCAGCTGCCTGTGTAGCGCACGGCTCCACAGCTGCAGTCCCTCACTGCAGTCATATCTGGAGTATTCTCAGCTCCTGTCTGCTCCCGTGTGCTACTGTGGCACCAGCATTGCCTCCTCTTCCAGATGCTCATCTTCCAAGCACAAAGCCTGCAAGCCCAGTTTTGCTAGTATGGCCTGAAGAAAACAAGATTCACACCCAATAGCATCTTGGAATCCATGCCCAGGCACTCACTGCAATGTGCTACAAGTTTGCAGAGTATTTCTAACAAAATGGTTTGGATTCAGCAAAGGAGTGCCTTTCACTGAGATGGTGCATTGCCTGAAAATTTCTGGCCAGTTCTACACTGGCTGCTTTAGGATGTGGGGAACAATTCAGTAAATACCAGAAAGTCATGGATCATCTTCCTTGTTGGGAGCTGACTGCCCTCATAGTGCTTGGGAAGTGGAACAGCCTTTCTTATGTTTTCTGAGAATATCTATTTTTGAGATTTAGCAAACAATTCACAGTGTGACCAGGGTAAGCTAAGTGTCCGGCCTCAGCTGAGTAGTGGCAGCTCTACTGATGGATGGAGAAGCAGAGAACTGCAATTCATTTGCCCATGACTGTATGACTATCTCTTGAGCACTGGGCTGGCTTACAATTCCCTTCCACTGTGCAACAAGCTGTATTCTTGCAGTGTACCTGCTCTGTTGTTTGTAAAGACTGTGATGGTTGAGCAGAGAAAGCATGTTTGAACATGACTATGAGTATTATACAGATCATGTAATACTACCCCACAGGGCCATGCTCCAGCCATTAAGGTTGTGTATCTCCACACACTGTTTGCACCTGAAACATTTGCTCCAGTCTCTTGGAACCCCCAGAGGACTGGAAGCTCCAGGGCAGCACTTATTCTTTCATTCTTTGCTTTTCTTTCCTCTCTGGATTGTCATTTACGGCATGGGGCAGAGACATGTGTACAGATTTCTGTGTCCTTCAGAGAGCAGACATCCATTTAGAAATGTGGGTCCCAGGGCTCCACGTCCTCCACACCTGCAAGTCTCAGACTTTGCAGCACAGAACCTAAGACACTTGTTCAGCTGTTTATTCAGTTCTGCTGTCACATTTCATTCTTCAAAGGAAAGAGATCAGAAAACACTTTAGCAGATCCTTCTCTCTCAACAATCAACTTCACGAGTCACTTTCAAGCCTGCCAGATGTCAGCAACGTGAATGGGAATTATGACACTTGGGGCTGCTCTTGCAGAGAAGCTGTCCCCCACACAGGCTTTGACTGCCATACAAATTTATGGGTGATTTTTAAGAGGTGGAGATTTACAGGATGTCAGAGTAGGTGCTGTAAAGGTTTGCTCAGGGCTTGAATTGTGTAAACTCCACAAATGAGAGGAGTGCAAGGGTTACTCCTCTAGCAGGATCCACAGCTTACCAGAAGAGGGGGTTTTCTCCTGTCTGTGTCTGGGAGATTTCCACTGGAAGAAAACAAGGAATGGGTCTTGATTAGGTGGAGTTCCCCATAGGCTGGAAACGATGATGAACTGCAGTTAAAGGCTGGTACCACTCCTGAACGACTAGTGCTTAATGTGGCTTAGCCACACTGTCTTAGAGACCACGTTGCCTGGTCTATGGTCTGAAGTTGCCCTGGATGCTTATCGCTAGAACTGCCTCAGGAGGTTTTCTGCAGTTAGCAACCTGTTTTAATACCTAGAGACATTATTTATTCTCATACTTCAGCTCTTACAGCTGAGCCTGTGCCTGGCCTTCATTTCAGAGCTGCCCAAGTGCTTGCTGTAACAGCTGCCCTGTTGCAGGTGAATTTTCAGCTGTGCCATAAGAAGCTTGCAAGGAAGTTTGTGTTATACTTAGTCATGGTGCTTGATTCCGGCAACATTATTTGTCCCCCAAGACCACAAATACCAAAATCACTTACAAATGTAAAAAGCCCCCAAACCACTGAGCACCAGGCACAAACACTCTTTTACAAGGCACTGATTGCTTGAAGGGTGTCTCTGATATTGGAAGCCTGCCATTTGTTGGTCTTTTGTAACCAAACACACAAACTATGTCTCTTGGGTGGCAGGGAGAAGTTTGTTTCCAAATCCAAGTGCAGTTACCAAGAGTGTGTTAGAAGAGTAGAAAATACGTATTTGTTTAAAGAGGATTGCACCTTCCAACTTGGAAATGTGTAAGGTTTTTCAACCTGATAGCAGCTCTTTCTCTGGAGAAGAACAAGTATGTTGTCTGGCTGTAAAGTGAAGTGGAAGGAAAGTGGAGTAAGGGCTTTTTGATGTTATTTGAGCAATGCCTTTAGAAAGCCCTCAGACAGGCAGCAAATACATCACTGTAAGGGATAGTGAGGGCATGCTGGCTCTACAAAATGCCATTTCCCTGGAAATGGCCTGGAACCTGGAACCACTACCTCATGTGCAGGACATGCCACACCAGCTGTCTGTAGTGTGGGAGGTGTGACTGCTTATAGCAACAGAAATTAGATGTGTGTAGCAGGTGCGGGGTTGCAAAAGGTGGATTGCTCAAATCATTTTATGTATGAATCTAATATTTCTGTTATTTTGTGCTCCAAATTCCTGTTAACTAATATGCCTTTTATTTCTCTAGTACAAACGACTGGGCATTGTGAGTATTCATACCCCTGTGGTGAAGCTGTGCTCCTAGTTCCCAGTACAGCAAAGCAGTGGAGGGTAGGAGTAAGAATGTATGATCATACAGAATTAGGACGAGGAGTTTCTGTGTGTTGAAAACAGACCAGAAAATTTCTTATGTCCTTAAATGTGTGGAAGTATTTGAATAGCAGGAGTTGGGGATGGCTGCTATCATGTGCAGGAAGCAGTGTGAGGGTTGAAGATACCATGTATGAGAGCATGGAGCAGAGGGGAATAATCTTCCCTGTGTAATGAAGTGGGAGGGAAGTCATGTTTGGTGGTATGAGCACCCCTGTGTGTGAGGAGGGTGGGTGAGTGATCTTATACAGTGAAGCTAGCCTATACCTCTACTAAAGAAAAGGCATTTGAAAGGGAAACCTACAGGTCGTCTGTTCGACATTCAGGGGAAGCACAAAGAAATAGTAGTTTCATCCCCTTTATGTGTGGTGTCAGATTTCTGTGCTGGGGGACACACAACCATGGATATCTTTAACATCCCTAGGTGTATCATGGGTAACATGTTTATTGAAGGATCTGTCTTTTGAATGTTGTACAACCATGTATCTATTTCAGGGTAGAGCAGCTTCATTTAAACTGCCGGGGAAGATTAAATTATATTATTCTCTTAACATGACAAGAGGGTGACAGACTCCAGTTTCACCACACAATGGTACACAGTGGAGCGGAACTTGGAACATGTACCTGCTCCCTCCCAGGGAGGAGCGAATCGATTGAAGAGCTGTGTAGTGCGTTAGAAGGATGAGAAAGTGTGGATTAATTTTGACAATTTGATGTAAAACACGACTATCCCCTTCTTGAGGTAAACCACAAAGGGGGGTTCTGGGCCTGTCAGGAGTCACAGTGCAGGCAGAGCAGGGGACTCCACAGCACTGAGAGAGATGCAAGACCCATGGAGGAACAGCTTTAGGCTTTCTCATCTTTCTTTTGTTGCCAGCTTCTGACCTCATGACAGAGAAATTCAACTTCACATAGATGGAATAAAATAATCCATCCTATTTCCAGATGGGAGCAAGAATGGTCCCTGGCTTGGGTACTAGCAGAGAGAATTAACAGAACTTCAGTCTTCAAACCTTCTCCTTGCCCATTTGTAAGTCTGCATGGGTAAACTTTGATTTTGATGCAAGCCTGGCATAGAAAATCTCTGGGCCTTCTTTTCTTGTTTGCAAAACATAATTTTCCTGCCTTACAGGAGTGCCATGACAATTCATACGTTAAACATTGTGAGATGCTCAGATTTGGGGGTGATTCATACAGATGACTTGACAAAGATAGACTGCTTTGCAGTGCGTTAGACAAGATGAACCAGGCACATTTGATTAAAGGACTATTAGATGGACATTAGGTGGTTGGGAATATAAACATCAAAGCTCTGGTAGAAGTACATATTTGGCTTGCAGATCTTTTTTGTTCTCCTCAGTTTTGGCAGGACCTTGAAATCTTTCAAGTATTTTTCTAATAACACAATAAAGTGCCTCCAGTGCAGGTTTTCACATGTGCTGCAGAAATATTTATTGGACTGGAAAGAAACCATAGAGCTCGGCTCATGGCTTAAGCTTCTGAAAGCATCCATGCAGTGGGAAAATTAGGCACTATATTAGCTCTGACAGTAAACACTACAGATTCTTCTGCTAACATTGAAGGTCCTGTAGATCTTCTTATATCCCCTGTTGCTTACAACCTGCAGGAACTTATGGTACAGGAGCATTGATTTCTGGCTCTATCAGAGTGACTTTGATGCTAGAATAGGCTCTTGCTCAGCAATGAAGGGAGCCAGTTGCTCTGGGATGCTGTCTCAATTAGATGTTTGATTTGCTCTCAGGAGGAAGAGGGGGGAATTTGTCAGGAGGGTAGGTGGCATTCTTCTTTCATACCTAGCTTTAAACAGCTTCTTGGGTACTCCAGAACTCTGTATGCTTTCTCTCACGTGAATTCATCAGTGTACAACTGTTCTGCACAATAAACGTAAACCTCCAGGTTTTGGAGCATGAAGCATTTAGGAATAATGAGACCTCTTTTTTGGTATTTCCTTATGTGGGGTCACATCATGACATCATGGGAATTCTACTTAAAAACTGGCATCACAAGACTGTTTAGTGACTACAGGCTTGACTAAATATCTAAGTTGGTACATGTGAAAGCCAGTTTGTTTCGGAAGGTTGAATTCCTAAATACTCCAATCATACACACAACTGCTTACATAAAGCATTAGTTATGCTTAGTTCACTAACAAGATTTATGTGTGTGCTGTGCTAGAGGCAGCGAGCCCATACTGTGCAACAAATGCTGTTCTCTGACAATGGCAGCTCTCGCTCTAGGTTAGATACTGGTAATTTATCACAAAGGCTTGACAAGTTTAACAGTACATCAGGTGGATTTACTCTCACTTTGAGCTTAATGTTTGTCATTCTCTTATGTTCTAGAAATGATCCTTCAGTGAGGTCTGGAAGCTGGGAAGCTGGCTTAGAGGTATAATGGGACTCACTCATGGCTATCGTTAAATCTGAAATTGTTCCTTTGAATATTGTCTGCAGCCTTTAAGATGCAGACTGCAAGACTTTAATGCTGCCAAAGGGCTTTTCTTGGTAGAGAAAAATCTTCCTCTTGATATTCAGCAGTTTCTTTATGGAGTTGTTTGGTCTCTAGACACAAGAAAATCCTGGCAATTTTGATCATTTGAAGAGAATGAGTAATGCACAGTGCTTAGTACAGTGCATCGCTCTTCAAATCACTGATTATGCTTTATTTTCTATTATGTTGAATGGAGTGATTCTATTATGGACTATCATTTTCTCTTTTTACTGCAGTTTATTTCAAGGATTCCTGCCGGAGCCCTATCTTGAGAACATTTCTAGATTACAATTGACTATCTAAGACTGTTTCAGGAATGCTTAATGGGCCAACTCAAATTAGCCAATCTGAAGAAGTGAATTTTGGCCTCGAGAGCTTTCTGAACACATACCATTCTGAAAGCAAAGGGAAAAGGCTGTCTGCTGTCAGAATTTCAGTAGGTGTCAGTGTGGATTTTAAGCTGGATGCTTAGCCCGAGTATTTAGGTTCTTTACAGATTTATCACAGTCCTGTTCTCACTTATCAGCCCTTGGTTCAGTTTAACCTCCTGTTTCCACACCCTGATCAAAGATGGCTGGTGATAGATGGTCACTAACTTAGATAACAGAGCCAGGACTAAGAGATATCTTTTACTCTGTGGTCATAAGTCTGCACAACACCATGACCTGAATATCCTACCAGTGTAGTTGGGGTCTGTAGCAGAACCACACATCTGGTTAAGACACAGGAGCAGATACTTCACATTCATCCTGGTGAGACCTTCAACACCCTTATCTGGCAGGAATTGCTAAACCTGCATAGGAAGATCAAAAGAGCTCATCTCGTTCAGCCCATCAACATTTAGGCCTAACTCTGAGTACATCAAAAGTAAACATAAGAACAAATAGGGAAATAATAGCCAAGAAGAAAGGTAGGCTGCAAGAGAGAGGCCGTCTAATCTTCAGGGAATGATATTCAGTAACAGATTTCAGACAGAATGTTGGGATGGGTCAGAGCAAATAGTGATCATGGTAGAAGGCAGCAGGCCGTCAGTTTATGGCAGTTTATTCTAGATCTAGGGCAGTGTTTCAGCATGTTTCTCATTTGATTGGCTTGTCTGTCTCTAATTACAACATTTTCCAAATGTATGTGATCGATACTTGCAGGAAATATACTGCCTATTAATGAGATTGAAGTCCTGAGCATACTTTTCAAGCTACAGAATTATCTGCTTTATTATATTCTTCTTCTTTAACTTGAGGAAATTATAAAAAAGAGCAAAATTATAGGCTGGAGGCATATTTTTCCCAAATCCTCTTCTTTCTGTAGTTATTAAATCTTGCAAAGGTTTTAATTTCATAAAATGAGAGGGATACAGTGGCACTGATCCAATAAGTTGTCTTTCAGGGATCATTATTAAAATATCAAGGAATAATTTAATTTTCCCTCTGCATGGTTTTATACTTTCTTCTGACTGTTTGAGACAGAACTGTTCGTGTATATGGAAGTCACAGCTGAAGAGCACACTGAGCATGTCAAAGTGGAAAAATGTCAAAGTGGACCCAAGTCTTTCTCTGCTATTGTCTAGGTGATCTTCATATAAGCAGCATTTATCTAGTACAGAGAGCACCAGGAAGGCTGATATCCGTTATAGAGCAATACAGAAGTCCTCAAGAAACTAGGACAGCAACTACAGAAAGCAAGACACATTGTGGCCAGGTCTCTTCATACTAAGTTTCTTACCACTGCAGATGAGTGCAGGTTAAGAGAGGAGACCAACAGTGGTGAATTTCAGGATTGCTTTTGATGCTGCATTCCCTTTTCAAGGAAGTTCATAACTAGTTATTCCAGTATGTGTAGTGCTTGTGGTATGTGAAGAACAAGCTTTGTTTGCTTGCTTGTTTAAATGAAGATGGAGTTAAGCGCATGCTTAAGTGATTTCCTGCTGGAAGATCCAAGATAGAACTTTCTGATGATAATTAAGGGGCTATTAGACAAAAGAAAAAGGTTAGCCCATATTTGACAGCAGCCCAGAGAAGAATGTGAGTGTCCTTACTATTAAAATATTCCAGTGTATTCCCCGGTCATGCTTTCATTGGGAAATGGCACTTCACAGAGAGGGCTCAATACGAGTACCTGTAAAATCTCCTGTGTGTTTGATGTTGGTGCTTCTCTGAAGATCTATTTTTCCAACACGAGCCTGAGTCAGTAACAGACAGCTCAGAGGAAAGGCTGGGCTCCAGGAACAAATACAGCTTTCGTCTCCTTTCTTTGAGGGTTTGGATCGCAAAAGGAAATGTAACCTGGCTGTTCGGTGTGCTTCTGTTCTGTGTTCAAAAGTCTGGTGTGGAGGAGACCAAGAGCTGGTAATCACTATTGAGTTAATTCCTGCCTTCATCGTTGCTGCCTTAGAAACTTCAAAGGAGAAAAGCTGCTCTCTTTACACTTACAAGAATAATTTCCAGAGCTGAAACAGGGTAATTTTCACATGCAAATTCAAGAGGCAAGCCTGCCTTATCTGAGCTGGTGGATATGCTCTTTAATGGGACAACAGCACCTCTCCTTTTCTTCCCAGAATGGGAGCAAGGCAGAAGAAATAAAAGGTTTTCTTTTGCTGTTGTTTTAGAGGAAAAAAATATACCCCATTACAAAAGGGGGAAATGCCGCCTTATGCTTTGTTTTTATGCTTTGAATTGTGTTGAATGCTGGAAAAAAATAGAATTCAGTTTACCATCTACAGCCTTATATTACATTTTTCATATGCTATCAGAAGCATAATGCAGAAATCAAAGACTTGGCAAAGGAACAGGTCAGCTTTGCTATCCCCCTCCTTCTCAGACATTTGAAATACACAGATTTGTGGACATTAATCCTAGCATTATTAATGTAGTGGGAAAACAGGGAGCAAATTTATAGCACATGCAGTTCTCTCTTGGCATTTGTTTTTACTTCATATTCTCTTTGGGACAGTAAGTTCTCTCGTTTGTTATTTCAAAAGCTGCCATCTTAGTCTTGAATATTGGTGGTGGTTTTCTTTTTTTCATTGATCATGACAGCAGAATTATTGAGAAGGAAAGTTATTTCAGAGTAGAGAAGGGCAAATTCTAAGGGAGCAGACAGGATAATAACTGCTGGTATGATTTAGGCAGGTCACTTTGTAAGTTTAGGTGCTCCTGCTAAATCATCTCACAAATGACCTGAGGGTTTGAGTTGCTTGGCTTTCTTTTTTAGCAGTTCTGCAAAGCAGGCTGTGGTTTTTCTGTGCAGAAATGTGGCATTTGTGCTTCCTCTGCCTGATGATCAGATTTCATCCTACCTCTAACTAAGCTGTCTATTGGTGCCACATTGGTGAAGTGGATACCTCTGACATCAGCTCGCCCTGAAGCATAAGCCCACATGCAGGACCCTGTGTATAAGCATACAAGTATCTAAAGCTCATAAATGCTTGGAAAGGTCTGTTTTCACAGCAGAGATTCTCTGCATTAGTTTCCCGTGTGGGTTTTCAGGCGTATGTGAAGATTTTTATTAACATGCTTAGGAGAACATCTCATCCTGATGCAGAGTGGTTTTGGGTGAAGGCAGTACTTTTTGCTAGATCGACTGTGACTGAGTCTTGCTGTCCTTGAACAGCACACAGGGAGTGTGGTGTTGTTCCCTCATCCATGCACACAGGGCAGCATGTGTTGTCTGACACCTCTATACACCCAACCATATCTCTCAGAGCTGCCTGAGAGAGAAACAGCTGATGACCTCTGCAGAAACTGAGGACTTCATTGTTAATTGCTATGGACTTATCTAAGTCTGATTAAAATCAGCCTTTATTAAATTAAATAAGGTCCATCTGTTAATAGTATGTGTGCCCTTCCACTGGAGACAGAAAGCAAGTCAAAGGGAGCATCACTCAAAGTATACTCTTGTTTCAGTTAAATTGCAGAATAGGGAAGTGTCTCAGTCCTTGAAGTCTAGGTCAGATCACACCAAGTCTCCTGTCTGTAATGAATCAAAACCAAATCCCAGCTCCAGCTGCTGTATGCAGTGGGAATTAGAATGAAAACGCCGATTCAATTAAATGAATCTCATTCTTCAATGTTGATAAATGTAAGTGAGGAGCTGGGCTGAATTCACACTATGGGTGAAATAGACTTGTGGATTCATCCTCATTCTTATTTTTAATAATGAAATGTGTTGGGATGACATTTTTGCTGGGCTTTTCAGATACCTCTGTGGGAATCTTAGTGTGAAGACAGATGTAATTTGGCTGAACGCTTTATTGCCCTGGTTTTGTTCTGCTTTTTCATGCCCCTTAGATCTCAGTCAGTGTAGTACTGTTGTGTTTGCCTGGATGCATCTGCATTCCCACTTGATGAGGCTTTTAACTCGACCTTTCATATGCAAGTAAAGTGATGCAGAACCAGATCTAAATATGGGGGAACCTTTAGTAAAAGAAACACTGAGGGGAGAACCTTGGCAGAATTGCATTATAGCTGATAAGATAATGATGCCTGTGCTGGGAAGTATTCCTTCCTTTCCTGAAACAGACTTTTGGGATATTAGGATTCTGAGTCTGGAAGGGTGACTTGGCATCATTTTCAAATCAGCACAGATGACTTGCTGATATTAATGATCTCTGGATGGCTTTCTGATGGGCCTGATACGCTAAACAACCTTTGGAAGGGTAGAAAAGAGCTCTGGAGGGGAAGAGGCATCTCTGGGTTGGTGATACTGCCACTTTGCTTCTTGTGGCAGTGGGCAGGCAACATAGAAACTCTGTAAAGCTTGGATGAGGAGGGCAATGCAACATCCATTAAAGCACTGTATGGTACCTGGGGCAGTCCATGGTCATGAGGGATGCTGTGGCCTTCTGTAAACTTGTACAGAGGATCGTACCTGAAGAACCAGAAGGCATCTGACTCCCACATGAGAAATTGTGAACAGGTGCCATGAGCTTATGGGTCTGGGACAGTTCTCTGTGGGCACAACTTTCCATGGGGGTGACTCTAATCCTGACCTTTAGCCTAAATCTAATGGCTCTCTGCAGAGATTTGTCCCCACAGAGAGTTGTTCTGGCAGAGGGCTGGCCACAGAGATCTGACCATTTGCACACACCTAGGTACAAAGGGAGAGATAAATGCATCTTACCTGATATTAGAACAGGATATTCCTTGCAATCATGCACCAACCCCTCACCTATCATAGTTTTCAGAGAGCTATTTTTTGCTGTTTAAATTGTATATTGTTGTCATGCTTTTGTTAATGGGGATCAACTCAATTCTATCCATGTGCTCCAAGTCCATATCAGCTCTAGAGAATCATCAAAAATAGCCCATTTACTGAAATGCTCATTTGAAAAATCCTGCTTCAGTTGAAATCTGTGATGAACCTCCCACTGATTTCAAGTAGGCTGAGTTATTTTCCAGAGTCACCAGACAATGTGAGTGAATCTCTCTGATTACAAGGTGAGGCTCTATGAAGACAGCAAACCTTCCCATGTTTAGCTATGTTGAAAATGTCACAAGAACATCCTTTTATGAAGTATGTTATACTGTGTTCTTTGAGCTTGATCTTGTCAGCAAAAATGATTGTTTATGTTCAAGTAACAAAGGTAAATGTTAAATAATGCTTTGGGGAGATTTATTTTAGGATTGAGAAGAAAATGCAGAAGATTTATTAAATATTCTGTCTTAGTACGAGGAGGGGGATGTTTCTTAAGGTGACCTAAAGAGCATATAACAAAGATAAAAGGGTGTAATTAGTAGAAAGTTGAACTTAGGCTGAACTTTTCAACAAATACTGGAACGTTGTCCCAGAGGATGTGGTGGATGCCTCGCTGTCTGAGTCACGTGCAATAATGCTAGGCTGAGCTTCTGTTCACTAAGAAATGTACAGCGGTGAACAGGAATATTGCCCTTCTTCCAAGGGATGGATTCTGTAACCTCATTGGTCTTCTTCATGCTCGTTTCTGTGATAGTGTGTGGCCTGTTTGGACAGTTCCCTTATCAGAGAACAGCTCTGTCCTGCCTGTCAGGTCTTCTGAGTCATTAAGATTTGGAGAGATATGACTATTAACTTGTACATGCTTTTACGTCACGCCTATGTACCATCTACATGGAAAAAAAATTATCTCTAGAATCTGGCTAAAGTCAGGCTTCTGCACCTAAGCAAACTTCTTTAGCAGTGAATTTAGAATAAAAAATCACTTTTAACACAGATTAACAATACTGACGATGATGTATGGTCTTGGAAGATATGCACCTTATATACTAAGGCTAATAATAGTGTTGAAAATCTTAGACAGAGCACCCATTGACTGATTGGAAGAGAGACCAGAAGTGTATTATGGATTAAGAAAAAAAACCCCAAGTGTCAGAAGTAAGCAAAGTGTTCATATAATATAGAAACTGCAAACTCTGGCAAAACAAGGAGGGAATCTTTTCCCATCATAGTTTAGAAACAGCCAAAACATAGGCTCTTCCTTGTACCACATAGCTGCTGTTGTGTGTCCATACACGAAAGAGGACCTTTTTCAGCTAAATGGGCCATAGGCTTGACCTGGTTTAACACAGGAAATCTGTGGAAATATTGGGCAAGGAAGGAAATCTCCTCAAAACCAAAGGAAAGGACTGCGGGATGTCCATTGTTCAGGTCAGCCTAAAATCTCTCTGACCAGCAGCAGAAACCATGTCAAGTTATTTTGAAAGTACTTGAGCCCAACCCACCATTATCCTGACAATCATAATTAATCCTACTGACTCTTATTGCGGCTACTGTGTACATACCCATATAATAATCATCTGTTGTCCTGGGTAGCAATGTAACTTCATCACTGTCACAGTGCCTTTGAAATTAAAGGCTACTAACTGAGTGATTAGCAAATATGATCTAACTCCACTGCCTATATTCTAGCTTAGCAGATTCAGACTTTCAATCATATGTGTAAAGTGTCGTGCCTGAGATGTTTCCTTTCTATTTTACTTTTTCTTCAGCCTCACTGAGGTCTTGCTGAAAGAGTTAATTCACCTGTTTCCTGTACCTGTGAGGCCGAGGCTTGGGTGTTGGCAGGCAAGAGCTGAGGAAGAAACCAGAAGCAGTAAGGTTTGGGGAGAAAAGGGGTAGCCTATCCTAAGGACTTCTGGGGTAAGGAGCCAGTCTTGACTGGCAGTTGGCCTTGGATAGATGGACAAACTGTACTTAGAAGGAGTTCGAGGAAGATAATTTATCCCATGGGAGATTTTAGATATTTGCTCGCAATTACAGTTGTTTTAGTGAAGTGAATGGGTTGTGCTCTTTGGATTTTCATTTCCTTGCCCAGAGTGTAGAGTTACAGGTACCACCTGTTAACACTATGCAAACAAAATATAATTGACTCCCGCAGGAATCCCTCTGAAAGGCAGCACCTTGGGATTAAAGTTGCAGACCCATCTATCTAAAATGATGTGGCAGATTTAATTAACGTACCTAAAAATACACAGGCTGCAATCAAGCCTTTGCTTCTGCCCGTGTCTGTTCCCTGAAAGGGAACGCACATAATTTTCAAAATCCTGGGTTCTGTCAGCCACCTGTGAGTTGAATTTATTGATGCATGAGATTATCATAAAATTAATTTGGACACTGCTGAATTATGAGGTTGAAAACAGGTTGAGAAGTAGTTTCTCACCCAGTTTAAGCAATATGCTGCCAATAACATTCTTTCAAGCCCATATGTAGAGCATGACTATACAGCTACAGTTACAAACTGTAAAATCATGGAGATTGGATGCATATAGCCCCTTGTGGCAGGGAAATATCTCCATAGTGTGGTACTGGGAATGACTTGAATCTGAGTGGCAGATAACTAAAGACATCAAATACGTTTCACTAGTTGACACACAGGAGTAAGATCTTTGCTATGGAGTCAGAAAATGGCATTGCACTGAAACAGCTGTGGAGCCTTTGGTCAAGATATCTGTCTATCCATCATTTGGGGTTTCAGGCTTTATATCGACCTTTTAATTAAAAGAACTTGGTTTTGTTAAAGCAGTAGTGAGCAGCAATTAAACGCACTTTGCTCAGACTGCGGTAAAGATGTTAAGGGAAAAGAATGAATTACATTTCTGAGAGTACTAACATGATCTGCATAGAAGTTGCTCCCATTGAGCCTTCTTGGGCTTACAAGTTTTGGTATTGTTTTTGTCAGTTGTTTACAAAGGTTCTTCCAGGCCTTAGGGAGCAATAGAGGCCCTGAAGTGAGATGCTCATGGCCTCGTATAATGAAGCTGTATTAATGACTCCACTCACAAGTCCAGATGAGAGAGTTAGGGTCAGGTTCTTCTCTGGTAGAGTTCCAATGAGTTCAGTGAAATTCTCCTAGAGCATTGACCCAACTAACCCAACCAATAGTAATAGTCCTTGGAATTGAAGTAATACTTTTCATTCTGACTCTGTAGAAACATGTGCCTGGGAATGGAGTGGAGAAACAGTGTAAATAACTCTGTGCACTGATATCTTGCGTCAAATTTTAAAAATCACCCGTCTTGCTGCATGTGCAGTCTCATGTGACAGGATGCAGCTCTGCTGAGAAGGAGCTTAAGGGAATTCAAGGTTAGGAGCTTGTAACTGAAGCTCTTGGCAAAGACCACTATATATATTGCCTGTTACTCTTAGTCCATGCTTCAAGGTTATCTTACTGTCTAGAGATTGATAAAGCCTCATTTGAGAAGCTGAAAATTTGAGATCTGCTAGATTCTAGTGCCTGTGACTCTTGGAAGAAGGGCTGTAGTGTATAGATCTTATTTCAGCCTGCTTGTGATGGTTGCCTCGACTGCCTGCTGATTATCTGCCTCTGCTAGCACGGCAGATGGCTCTCAGTGTCCTGGTAACTCAAGTGGCCTCCCCAGCCATTTTTATATCTACAGTTCAGGGAATAGATGTAGGTGCCAAGGTGACTGTTCCAGTTTTAAAGCCCAGTAAGATAAGGTGATTGAGAAAGCTTTAAATAAAAGCTAACCTGTGGAAATCCCTGGACAAATCATCCGTTTGTGAACTTTTACTTCCTCTTGCGTTGCCTTAATCTCCTCCATCAGACAGGCTAAAGAAAGTCAAGGGTACAAGAGAACTGTTTTAATTTATACTATCAATCTCATCCACATTAACAGCTTGGACTGTTTGCAAAGGCCTTCTGTATGTGCAACGGCATGTGTCAGAAGGTTGCAACCTGGTTTCCTTCAGAATGGAGTGAAAATATAAAATAAAAATTAGAATCCATAAAATATTTCCTTCTGATAAATAAAAGTGGGAGCAGAGAAGAACTGTTGTGCAAGGCAAAATGCAAATTCGTCAGATTTTGCCATCAGCAAAGACCTATGCTAAACTTATAGGAGTCCATTTATGTCTGTACCATTGTCAGCAATTGTTTTATTTTGTATTTCTGACTGCAATAGGATTGCAGCCCTATTTTAGTGTGCCTGTAAGAATGTGAGCTGATCTAATGAAGTCTGGTGGGCTGCTCATGTGCCCCATTACCAGATCAGGGCTGAACAGTTGGTGTTGTGAGGCTTAATGACTTTGGACAATGTTAAATTGTGCATCCTCTTGGAGAGATAGGGTTCTGGCACTTTTCCAAGATCTATAAATACTCTGGAAGTCAGCCTGATTTCTTGTGAGGACTATGGGCACAGCGCAGGGTGACTGTGTGTACACGTGTGCTCTGCAGGGAACTCCTCACCTGGTACAGAGCCTACAGTCAGCCAATCTCCTTTCCTAAAGAGAAGGTGGAAAACACCACAGAGAGAAGGTCCCCCAGGCAGAACGGTGTTACTTATTTTTTCACCTTTCAAATACATTACAAAAATATCAGGAGGCCATTAAATAACTCATCTGTCCCCCAGTGTGTGTCCTTCCCTCAGGCAGGAGGGAAATTGTCCAGACCTGGGTCAGGTGTAAGCAAGCTGAGTCTTTTGGAGAAGGACTGGGGCTGGCAAGGTGAGGGAAATACCCAGAATTGTGACTAACAGTTAGGGAGAGCTGTGAGACCTAACAGTCCTTGTGTCACTGAATCTGCATGGGAGAGAAACTCCTGGATGCCCATGAAACTCTGCAGAGCAATGAGGTACAGCAGAAGTAGCCTTTGTACGTGGCATTTAGCTACTACAGTTGTGAGGAATAAATGATTGCTGCAGCCTCCAGGAAATGCATTTCATTAATTTATGTTACCACTTCTAAACCACAAACAGAGGAGCAAGTGCACAGCTCGTGGCTGGTTGCTGGCTGTGGGTCCGTTGGCAGGAGACATGAGGCAGTGCACCAGGACTACCAAAAGCCCCAATAAATAAGTTCTTAAAATTGTTTTTATAGCAGACACTGAATAAGTCTTTTGGACTCCAACATAATTGCTGCTTCTGGAATTTCTCTGTGGATTTTTATTAGAGCTGGCTGAAGCTGGAGGAAACAGTCCCTCTGACGTCAGAACTTTATATCGGGCTGTTTCCATTTTTATGCTGTGTTCCTCTGGGCATTCAAGGCATTTCTGTTACATAGTAGATCTGCCTGGAACTGCTTCATTCCACTCTGCTCTGATTTAAAGCAGATAAAAGTTTTTGCCTGTTGCCAGTTACTAGAACGTGCTTCAGTCTAATTCCAGATATCATTCGGAGTCTATGTCAGCAGATATTTAGTTCTTTGGAGCATAAACCTTGGGCAGACCAGGTTTACCATAAATAAGAAAGCAAAGGTGCTGAGCCTAGTCTGTTGCTGGAGATAGACGATCTCACTCCCTCTCCCTGTGTGTTGTGAAATGTGTGGTGCTGCATCTGCTGGCTCCTGGCCAGGCATTTGAGCTTGTTTAGCTGTGGCTAGAATTACTGCATGTGTTCTTCATTCATCACAGCCAATGTCTGAACTTGGCAAGTGCTCCCTAGGCCATGGGTGGCAGCTCTATCAGGTGAGCCATTAGTGGCTGTCTCGGCTGGAAGTCTTCTTCCTGCAGATCTTCAATGAGTTTCAGCTGTGCTAAACAGCAAACTGCGGCTACGCTCATGTGCATGCGGTAGTGGAAACCGTTTGACATGCAAATCAGAGATGTCATTTCATTTAGTCAACGACTGTTGGCTGAGAAGGACCTGGACTTGTGCTCAGACCTGCAAGAGACCAGATGGCTAATATGGTCATCAGCCATTGCTCCGCTATCCCACATCAAAATTTGGCTTTCCACAGAGTTCTGTAAACAGGAGTGAAATGTAGAATGTTAAATACAAAGCAAAGCAGAACCACTCCATTATTACCTGCAGTGATGGGAGTTCAGTGCTGCTTTTAAGCAGCAGGGTTCTTAACTCCAGGCTTTTTCTATTTGGTTTTATTTCCCAAACCCTGCATTATCTTGTTAGGAGAGACATTATTTTCCTTTGGTAATTTCTCTTCCCTTTCTCAATTTTTTAAGCTTGCAATGGGGAGATTAAAGTTTATAGTTTTTGGAGCTCTGTCTTTCTTTATTTTCCCCCTTTCCTAATTCTTAATTCAACATGTTAAAATAAAACTAATTAAATCTGTTCTCACTTAAAATGCAGTCCTGCCTTCAACAGGCAAAATTACATCTGAACTCTCTGAATTGGTCTAACCTTGGCAGTATTTCAACAGAAATCAGTGGCACTATGCTAGGGTAAGATTGGTGTCCATAGAGCAGAGTCAGGTTGCCAGTAATTTGACTTATACAGGGTCAGTATGCTGCTATCTGTCAGAGTTTGTTAGCTTACATGCGAGGTTATGTGAGCACAAATACAGGGCTCGTCTGGGTCAACTCGGGCTCAATACCAGATCAGCCAGCTAGAGGGGTGGAATTGCAAGGAGCTGTTTGGATCCTCTACACTGCTCTGCTGTTTTGGGGAGGGTTTTTTAGCCTGGAGGTATTGTCCAGCCCAGTGGCTGTGTGCTGCACCCAAATGAGAAAGTCTGTGGGAATAATTGAGCAAAGACACTGTCAGAGCAGGCAGCCAGAGTCCCTGTATTATTGCTTTTTGCCATAAGTTTATCCCAACCTTTCAGTATCTCCATAATGAAAATTGCTAGTAGATTCCTGTACAATCCTTTGGCTGGCGTGTATTGGGAAAGTGGGGAACACTTCTTGGATTAACTCTCTAGCATGGACACCTCCTTGGAGGTAATATCCTAGCCGCCTGATTTCAACACATGCTTCCAGCAGGCTATGACACTTTTTCTCATTATCTGTCCTGGAATCTAGTGTTTCTGTACACAGCTGTCTTTTGGAAGTGGCTAGATTTAATGGCATAGGATTCTTTTCCTCTTGCCAGAGGTTTTGGTACCAGTCTCTGTACTCCTTTCCAAAAGAAAAACCAGAGACTCTGCAAAGTCCACAGGAGACTTTGTTTTTGCAATCAACCCATGATATAGCAGCAATCTCAAGTGCTGAGAAAGATATGTAGTTGGTAAATAGCTTTGAGAATTCTTTGGAATAAAAGGTATACATACTTTGTAAATGTAAGAGATCTAATTCACTTTGTTAGATCTGTGCTGACCAAGAGTGCTCAGGAAAGATCACACATTGCCATTCTATGTTTCTTGGGATGCAACAGGAGACTTGCTTAGATCCAAGAAAAACTGCTTCTATGCCTGCCTCTGATTCATGCTGCGTAGTTAAATGCCATGGGAAAGCACTTTTAATACAAACACTTTTGTTTATAGGCAGACATTTAATTATCATATTACAGAATTCTCAGGACCAGCTGCCACATGAGATTTCTGGCTAGGACATTTAACACAAAATTAAAACACAGCGTCACAGGCCCATTTAGCTGAAAACCTGAGCATAGTATTTGCATTTTGCTGGAAGCTGTAAAGAGCTTCCTGAATGATATTTCTGTGCAGATTAGTCATGAGAAGTCAGCGTGCTGTAAGCTTGATGACGTCTTCGTGACTGGATGAGAGACCAAATATTGTGATCTGTTCAGTATGGGCTCCCTGTAGGAGATTAAATTTCTTTTCCAAGGAATCTAGGTCATTTGCTAGGATTGGAGCATTGGGCATCTACGGAGGGGGAAACCAAACTGAATTTTTGCCATGTTTTTGAATCCAAAATTTTATTGATAATCCTGAATGCTTTGGGAGAACGCATAACAGTCCCAGTACATAGTGGAAAATAATGCTGCATATTAATAAGTCTGTGTAAAGGAAATCTTGGAAGCCTACTTCTAATGCTGACATGGCTTGTGAGATTGAGTGCCTTTCTCAGTCAAGCAAGGACCATATTTGTGAGTTTTCTCTCCTCATCACAGTCTATTTTTTCCTGCACCCATCATTTCTGTCTGCTGAGTCCCATTCCTGGCTCAAATACTCTGTGCTCTTTGCACTAATTGCCTCTGCTTCTCTTCCTACCAGTTCAGTTTGGTTCCAGTGTGCAGCTTTTTGGGAGCTGTGCCTGGTGGATGAATGAAAGGTGGAGCTATCTGGACCTGTGTGCTGCTTGTCAAAACTCATGTATGGCTCAGGGTCTTGGCAAAATGTGGTCAAAGCAATGCAGCCTGGACGAGAGCCCTTGAGAGCTTCTTTGCTAAGAAGTTTCTGCTTCTGCTAGGCAGAGTGTTCTTTCTAGAAAAAAAACCCCACATTTAATATACCTCTCTCTTGTTTGGTGCCAGTAAACAGGGAGAGGAAGACTGCTTCTGGCTTTGTAGATACTTTGCAGGAATAGAATTTGTAACCTTTTTTATTTCAGCATATGTAAAGCAGCCTGTTACCAGGGCCATTGGTCATCCTAGGTAGTGGTCTTCTTGCCTGCCAAGAGCTGGATCAGAATTCAGGCTGCAAATGAAACTTTACCAAGCTGCTTGCCTGGTGTTGCAACCTCTGAGCTCACCAGAGACATGAGTACATCCAAGTGCAAATATTGAAAATGAAAAAGTGAGAAAGGGAAGGAGAATTGTGAAGCATATGGAGAGGGGAGTGTCGTTTGTTTTATTTTAATTTTTTTAATTCCCTCCCCCCTCTTTATCCTGAGATCATGAAATGTTTTTTCCACCAGTGTCAGAGTATGAAGAAATACAAAAACACATCCTGCTGTTGCAATACAATCTACTGCTGGAAACCATGTGAATGTTTTGAAAGACCAGGAGTTTCTTCACAGATTGTACTGATTAGTATGTCTGAACTGCAACTCAAATCACTAAGCATCTGCCCTGCACCACCTCACTATATATGATGAGAAATGACCCATAGTCCATGAGAAATACAGTTCATTCTATAACACGCTGGGCAAGTGTCTTGGGATGTTAAAGAAAATAAGAGATGTGGGGAGAGGGAAGGAAGTTAAATAAACCTAGAAGATACCTCATGTAACAGCTGCAGGGCTGTTGACAAGCTTCCAGTTTAGAAAAAACTGGTCAAGGACAGTTTTCATAGATGCAGTTTTGTGACCTCGAGGTTGCGATAACCCTGGTATGCATCTTAGTGGAGTAGAAATTTGCCTTTGAAGCAGGTGCCTTGTTTCCATCATGCTTCTGAGGGAAGCCTAAAGGCTCTGTGAGTTTCTTACGCAGATGGGATAAAAAGGATGGACAAGAGCTGTGGCTTCAAAAGCTGTTTCAGAAGGAGGAGATGGGTGGTCTGTGACATGGTGTTGCCATTGTCATTCCTGCAGGAAGCAGGAGCCCCAGAAGCAGCTAAACACGGCTGGGCAGATAGTGGGACTGGACCTGCTGGTTTCCCAGTGAGTTTCTGCCATGTATTTGAGAAAAGAAAGAGCTAGTACTTACCCATAATTGTATTTCTGGGAAGCCATAGCTCAGGTGTCTGTATCTCAAAGTGGCCAGTGGGCTTGGAAAGAAGGAGATTCACACTGCGCTGCTGCAAATGCATCTTATTTGTCCTAGCTCTTTTCGGGACTGAAAACGTTGAATTTCCTGGAAGTCAGGCTTTTATTTACAGTGCACCGAGATGGTTGTCTTGATGGGGTTGTTGAGATACCAACAAAAAATCTTTTCTGTGAGGTAACCAAAACCTCATAGACGTGCCCTGCAAAGAGGAAATGCTTTTCTCCAAAACCCATCTCCGGTTCCCCTTTTGCTTTGAGTGCCTGCAGTGCTAGATCACTGCTGTGGGTGCTCTATGATCTTGTATGAAATCTGTGAAGTTCCCAGGATCTCAGGAGCTCTGTGACCATAGGGGTTGGCTACTGATGTGTCCAGGGCTGACCCAGCAGTGAGCAGTGGCCACGTGGCTGTGGCTAAGAGCATGGCTGGGACACAGCCCCACACAGGAGGTAGGGATGAGCAGGGCAGTTTTGAACACGTGAGGCTGATGAAAGCACTTGTGGGTTCCTACAACGCTGAGTTTCATTGTGGTTTTTTGTGGGGTTCCTTTTCCTTTTTATACACACTCTTTTCTCACAAAGTCTCAAGTTAACTGCAGCCTCACAAACAAGATTGTTAAGAAAAGCTATGGTACAAAGTGACATAGGAACAGAAGTTGGCGTTGCTCTTCCAAGAGAATTTAGTAAAATTGCTCAAAATCAGCAGCTCATTTTTATTCTGTCATTTTATGTAACATAGAAGGTATTGGGAATTTTATTCACAGACTAATTAAAACACCTAAGTAGAATTTAAGACATCATAAAGGACATCTCTGGAATGATACTTGATAAATCTGATTCTAATTTAAAAAATATTGTACAAAATTTTATTCTCTTAAATTGTATTTACATTCTGAACAACTTTCTCACCAATTTCACATCTTAAAAAAAATTTCATCTCAGTATTTCCAGCCAATTAGAAAATACTTAGCATTGAATACTGTCAAATCTGAAAGACTTGCTGTTTGTCACACTGCTTCCTCAGGTCCTCGTGATTTCAGCTGACTGCAATTAATAATGGTAATATTTGGTTTTAGCTACTTGGGGTACATTTATTGTTTTTTAAAGGTGTGTTTGGCATTTGCAGAAAGCACTATTGACTCTCTAATCTCTCACTGAGTGGGGGATTAATCCTATTGGGTTCATACTCTAAGCTCAGTGGGACCAAAAGTGACTGGACTGCTTTGCCTTCTACAAAGCCCTGACCACTTCAGGCTGTGACATATTTACATCTTCTCAGCTGACCTGTGATTCTCAAAGCATTAACATGGCAGATTCAGATGACTGAAAAAACCAAAACCTCTGTGGGTTCACATATGCTTCACCACATTTGCAGCCCACAGCCAGCAGTCTGTGAAATAACCCATTGCTGGTGGAAACACAAACAAGGGCTGTCAGGAAATTTCTGTTCAAAGGTCAGTGTTAAATGACAGACACTTAAAAGTTGCTTTGTCTCTGTTACACAAGCTGGAAAATAATAGGATTGGATTTTGATCAAGAAACCTGTTTTATTCTCTCCAGTTATGAGCTTTGTGGTCTCCCGTACCCCAACACGAAGCATAGCTGATAGTAAAGGGAGGAGAGCTTTGATGGTTCATTTGGGTTTGGGTTTTTTTTTAAAGTTTTTTTGTAGAGTTCAGCTCTTTATACACATTTAGCACTGTTGTCTTTGACTGGGCCTTGGTCTGTTTCTCCTGATGCTTTCCAGTCTGAGCCTGTTGTCCACTAGGCTGACTGGCTGTTGAGCTGGACCCTCTAATAACCCAGCAAAAGCCCTTCCATGTGGAGCCACTTTCTGACTGAGGAGCCATGGGGGTCCTCATACTTCTGAGCCATGGAGAGGGGTCTCCTGGCAGGTAGGACTGGGAGCAGAATTGCATTAGCTGTGGGCTGAACTCGCAGGAGTGTGATCTCAACAGGCAAAATTGAGAGGATTGGGAATATGGGTCTTGACTATTTAAAATTGATATCTTCTGAACCTTTCTGACATGTTTTGGGATTATTTTGCTAAGCAACTGTTTGAACAGTTTTTGGACAGTTAGGGCTGATGGGGTAAACCCAACCCTAACCACCATAAACGGTTCTCTTTTTTTTTTTCTTTTTGATGAACATTGTCTTTTAGAATAGGAAAGCTGGTTGGAGCTTGCATAATATGAGAGGCCTCACTGCTTGGGTAGGTTTCCACATTCCCCTTGGGACTCACAGTTATACACTGAACAGCTGTATATATGTATCTGCTCATATAAACTAACAACTTTTACAGCCATCTCAGAGATGTTAGAAAGTTATTTCTATCATGATTTAGAAGTGAAGAACTTTTCTTTAAAAGGCAGTAGCAGCGGATGTGTATGTATCTTACGTAGCACAAAGTGCTCTTCATACATGTTTCTAAGAAAAAAGTTTCATAGATGTTAACCAGACTCAAAATAACAGAAACAGGAGCTCACTGGAGCATCCTGTCTCCATAGCGATATACACAACAACAGTGTCCCATCACTTCATAGTAACATGTGGGACATTGCCAGAGGCACTTACAGGATCTACCTCTCCAGAAAGTCAGAAAGTCAAGTAATGCTCTCCTATCAGTGGGATGCCTGGGGTAGAAACGCTGAGCTGGGACCTGATAGTGGTCCTCTTTTCTCTTGTTCATGGGCTGCTTTTCAGATTAACTCCTGCTCTTGGAAGTTCCCATCCAATTTATGGTTCTGGTCACTGCTTTTAACACCTTGACAGCTGCCTCAAACACTTCTCTCTCTCTTTCCTTCTCTCTTTCTGTCTCTCTCTTTCTCTCTCTCTTTCTCTCTCTTTCCCTCTATCTCTTTCTATGTCTTACCATCCCACTTGCCCTCCCAGCAAATTTTAGCCCTTCACCTGCCTGCAGTCGGGTTGGTTTTGTCTGGGTGGTCACATTTCCATGTAGAACCAGATTCTGCCACTACACTTGGTACCTCAGCATTATTTTCTGTTAGGGGGTCAGAAGCTCATGTGCAAAGTGCTGTACCAAAATAAGAAATACATGTTGCTCCTGCTTCATGGGCAGCGCAATCTAAGCTCCACAATTTCCCTTGTTAGCATGGCATTCTTTGCAGTGTGTTCTTGCCCTTCTAATGCATTCATTAGACAGATTAAGATCATCTTCAAATGAGGAGCAAAGTGATCCTGTATCCTGCAGAATATGAGGAAAATGTCTGTTATCTTTAACTTGGAAGAAAAATCCTTTTAATTTACAAAGGGTACTGCATTTTCAAGAAAGCCTCATTTCCTCTCCTTCCTGTCCACCCTTCCCACAGCTCCATCACTATGTAGCTCAGCATCACACCCTTGCCTGTTCCAGTAGTTGAAGTGAGCAATGGAAGTGTTGCATTTTGAGGTAATTAAAGGTTGCTGCTCTCAGTCGTCACCCAACAATGTACCCTTTGAACAATGTACCCTTTGCACAAAGTACCTTAATGCAGACTTTATCCTGTCTTTTAGTGTAGATTGGTCATTTCATTTTTAATAGTCTTTCCATTCTATCCCCTGAGCAATGCCTACTTGGAGGACAGTGCAGCAAGTGACTTCTTCCTAATCTGATTGCTGATTCTTAGTGGCCTGGATAGACCAGCATTAGTTTGCTATTTCAATCTGATCCATCAGGCATCTGCTGCACAGGGTTGCTCTTTTATATCACTTACATGGGAAAACCATGACTTGATTCAGCTAGCCTCCAAGGCAAGGCCATCCAGGTCATGTGGGTGCAGAACAGAGGTGAATAACAGCCTCCCTTTGTACCAAATGCTGTGCAGACACTAGACAAAGAGGTTTGCTGTTGACCAGAGCTGCTGGGGAGAAAAGGGGCTTCTGCAGGCTGTGAATAGGGCATGGGATACAATGCAACAGTATCTGTTTATGCATTGAATGAATACTTTGTCATCTGGATGCTGGCAGGATTCACTAGACTCCTTTATTACCAGTTCTGCAAATGATGGACTGTGCCACTTGAAACAGAAATCCCCCAGAAAGCATTGGTTTTTACACGTCTGATGGAAGTTACAGTTAAGTCAGTTATCAGACATAACCTAGAACAAGGTGAGCAGAGTGTCAGAGTTGGGATTGGCATGGGTTTGCAACGGAAGATCATTACACTCTGCTTTATGAAGTGCTATACTTCTCCCCCATGTCCAAACCCTAACTGGTAGATTGTAGTCTGGAAAGAGAGAAGACAAAGAACAGGGAGGTACAGTGGTCTTCTCCTGAACTGAGGAACCGAGTGTGTTGGAAAGAAGCTGCATCTGCCATTCCATCAGAAGATCCTTCCTGGCAATTAAGTGAGGTTGGGGGATGTGCCAGACTCATGAGCTTCTAAACTTGGAAGAAAGTTGCAGTCAGGCAGTCACTACCACCCACCTTTGCTTCAGAGCAGCTGGCTCAAGAAAGGCACGATAGGGCAAAACAGGTCTCTGACAATGTAATGAGTTATTTGACTTAGAATCATAGAACAACCAGGTTGGAAGAGACCCACTGGATCATAGAGTCCAACCATGACTTGTTGGATTCTGGAAAAGATCTGCTGAATCTGATGGAATTTGGATGTATTCCCAATTCCCCTGAGTTTTCCATTTCTCATGGCTCCCTGTCACATGCATTCATTGCTCAAAGCCAATGAGATTTTTTACTTCTCTTTACTGATACCTGAAAATTCCATCATCCTCCCCTTGTTCTGTCAACCTCAGAAATGCACATTATCCTCCTCAACATTTGTCAGTTTGGTTAACAGTGCAGGAAGATGAAGAAAACAGCCCATTTCTTCCACATTTCAACATGTACGTGGCTGACAGTGGTGAAGTTTATTTTTGTCAGTGAGGAACAGAGACATGGTTGAGCTGATTTTTTTGAGGGCAGTGGTCTCAAAGGCCTCCTGCAGCTTTGCAAACTCTTGCAAAATGCAAGAGCTTTGAATACTCCTAGATACAATCTTGGACCAAAATCTTTGGCACAAATCTTCGAGTGCCAAAGTCACTCACTTCGCTTCCTGTGCCACCTGTTTAGATAGCAAAGCAGTTGTCTGCCTGCCTGCCAAGCCTGAGGCTGAAGTAAGGACCTAAGTGTGAATGGGAGATGTTGCATACTGGAAGAGGGTGGATCTTCTCATAAATATGTCTCTCTTCGTCATACACCAGCATTGAAGGTATCGGTTGTGACTTTAGAGGATGACTGAGCTTAGCATGAGGATGAAACTGCCTGTGTGAGAAATATCCCTAGAAACTGCATCCTGTCACTCTGGCAGGACCTTGACTTAGGTCTGGGTGTGGTGGAGGGTAATTGCATTTCCAGCACAGTCAGGAATAAGTGCGTTTAAGGCATGTGCATTCTGAGTGTCTCTTTCACTGTGGTTTTCTCTAGCTTGGCACCCTCCAGCGTTACTGAAACATGACCGATGTAGGCACAGGGTGAAATAGTTCCTTCATTACCTAGAACATAGTGCAGCTCCTGATCTGTCCCCTGTCCTGCTCTGGAGCTAGAGAGCAAGAAAGGGATTTAGTCCACTGACTTCTGTGTCCCCCTGGAAAATGATTCATCTGATATGCGCAGAATGCAGAGTATATCTAGGTCTGATGGGTATCACTAAGCACTGTAGTGCTTATCAAGTGTTTGGAGGTTGTGATATAAAAACTTTAACTTTTATTCTTAAAAAGGGATTAAGCTTGGGTATCTGAAGCTGAAAGCAGAAGTTTCTACTTTTTGAAATGAACAACTGAGGTAGGCAAAAGTGGTGGCATACTTGTATGCTTGGTGAGTTCAGCACAAAAAGCAGGATATAGTAAAGACTGATTAGTAAGCAATATTTGGAGAGTTTTTCAGGGCAGGCTTACTGGAAATATGGAGTGATTGGTAACTATTACCCTGGCTTTTCTTGGTGAGGTGTATTTTTTTCATACTGGTTGTGGAAATAGAGGTGGGTGGCCCTCTGTCCTTTCCAGATCATGTTGAATCCAGCTGCAGTGACACCAGGTCTGGTTCTGGACCCAAGAGTCTGAATTTGAGACAGATGTTAAAATCTTTGTCTCCTTTTGGCGTCTGTCCCTTACACTAAGAGCTTTATAGTAGAACAAAAACTTGCATGAATCTTTTGGTTGGTCACTAGGTCTGGACCCAAAATCTAAGCAGGATGCATTCAGCCATCATATCCTACCTTTCTTTCCCAAAACTCTTATAGTCATTGCCTCCAGTCAGAGGTAATGAGAGGAGTATTCAGTATGGCATAAAGCAGCACAGTCTTAGGTCTGTTCTCCATTTCAAAATCCTTGTCTCTGTTGTTCTACTTATGGGTGGATCACAAAAATAATTAGCTAAATGAACCAAGTGCCAAAACACTATAAGTGATTGTGTACTCCAGAGAATAACAATGATTAGGTCACCTTCCTTGCTTATCTTGGGTTCTCATCTTTGAAATAAGGACAGCAATATTTTTGCTTTTAAAAGAGCAGGACAAACTTGTTCTTGTTTGAAGTATTAATTGTTGTTGTTATTATTATTCATATGGATGACAGGAAAGCACCTAATGAATTCTGGTTATGTTACAATAGGCCATGACTGCTATTGTCATGACTAACACAGCATTAATTTACTAGGCTGCCTGTTTATACTAATGCAAACTCCGTCACATACTTGCAGTCCATTACCAACAGATCTCTGTGGCCAGGAAATTCTTATGGTGCTGATCGTTTTGGATTACACATCTGTCCTTTCAAAAGACAGCAGCCTTGGTCATTGAATAGAGTATCTCTGCATGTGCCTCCAAAGAGGAGCTTCCCAGCATGTTTCCTTACTGCCTAGCGATAGCAGGGTCTGTCTGGAACAATTTCTTCCTTTCTAGAGAGAGAAGAAACTCAGGCTTTCAACTGTTGATTTCAGATGCTTGCCACAGAGCGGGTTAGTGAACAGATTCAGAAAACCAAACCTAATCCTAGTGTGTCTTTGCTCAAGACCAAATGTTGTTTACCCTTTTTCCTTCATGGAGAGTGTTTCTAATTATATTCCTTAATAATTTGCTAGAAGTTACCTCAGATGCATAGAGTGATAGAATAGGATGTTATACGTGTATTCGGGTAAGTAGAAGCGGTGTCATCTTTCCTGTTGGCTGTCAGACAGGTGTGACGTTTCTCCTGTTCGAAGCCATCGCACTGGGAATCATCAGCATTACAAATGAGCCACCCTTCCTCCAAGGGCTGAGCTGCACGAGCCACACAGCCCTTTCTGGTTGGGGCTACCTCTTCCCAGCTGCTGCTGGCCTGTGGCCCACATTTCCACCCCCACATCCCCATAGAAGTCTTCATTGTTCGCTTCTTCCTCCTCCCAGTGAATTTTCAGCCAAAGGCCACCTCTGAAAATTGACAACGCGCTGTGTTGCATCAATCCCTGCGCAGCTTGTGATTCAGCAGTTGTACAAGTTTCATACCTGCCAGGAACATGCCAGAAACCACAAATGTTCCTAAGCCAGCAGCAGCAGCAAAAGGAACTGGGAGGTTTCCACTCAGCTGAAGACAATGTCTGCAGTAGATTTTCTTGCAAATTGATTTCATTTCATTGCCAAGAGACAAGAGTAGGAAAGAGATGCCAAGGCATGAAAGCCGGGAAAGCAGCATCTGGATTTCTGGAGCACAGAAAGCCCAAGATCTTTAAGAGTACACGTGACACATTACTCTGCACTGAAGACTGTTCAAAGGGAGCAAAAATCTTCCTGGAAGCAAAGCCATTAAACCATTAAGTATTTTAGGCAAATCCCAAGCTGTGAGATCAATTAAAAGAAAACATTCCTGAGGTGCATGGAAGCAAAATACAAACATCTCTGCAGGCGTCAGCTTGAAAATATCATTATTCCAACAAGTGTTGGCACACGAGCAGTTGCTGTGGTGTGAACTGCGTGTCCTGGTGCCAGACCCCAGGCAGAAGGGCTGCCCTGCTGCTGATGGAGTAGTGTGTAACCTAGGAAGGGGCATCTCTTGGCATCTCGTGGTGCCTCCTGCCAGCTCTGTCTGCCAGAGAGCCAAGAATGTATGCCAGCAATGGCAAGATTGCTTCTTACTTAGTGTAGCAGAGACTGGGGCACAGCCTTATTAATTTCATTCAGTCGTTGGCTCAAGTGAATTGAGCTGGCAAGGAGATCTATGACAGCAAATGCTTGCGTTGTGAGCACAGGAAGCCTTGTTCCCTACCTTCCTCCTGCTCATTTGCCACCCGCTTGCTCTGTGCAGGGATTTTAAGATCAGTGCAATTTAGGTGTAAGGGGGAAGGGAAAGACTGAATAATTGAGGGCAGGAATAGAATGGCTGGTCTTTGCTCAGGGTTTATAGTTTCAAGGTAGCCGAGATAACAGTGATTGGCGTGGAGTTGTCTGGAATGAAGGGGGTAGTTAAGGTGCAGTTGAAGGAATGGGAGAGATGCCTGCTGTAAGCCTGGCTCAGGCTTGGGAAAAGCCACACCACTGTAAATGGATGGAGAGTGTTTGTAGGAGATCAAAAGAGAGGATTGAAGAACCAGGCCTGGTTCATCCTGGATCACCATCCTGCATTACATTGAAACATCCCAGCCCAAGACTGATGATGAAATTTTCACACAGCATGTGTTCAGCAGTTGTGTTGCAGGCAGAGATGGGGTTTCCCTTGAACTGTGAACTGTTGTAGGCACAGAAATCTTCCCTAAATAGCTTTCAAGTCATTTTCCTAACATTTTTGGACTCTAAGCGTGTGCCAGATCCCCATAAGGGCTGCTTGGCTATGATCAAACAGCAGGCTTAATGACAGGAGATGCAAATGATTGCTGGTTGAAGGTGATCTGTGCAGAAGCAGGTGGCTGAGAATTCCTGGAGCTGCTGGTAGAGGTAGGGGTTGCAGTGGGGCTGGGGCAGGTCAGCCTGTGATGTGCACTAATGCATGTTGGGGTCACACTATGGCTCTGCTGAGCACAGGGAGCAAAATATATGCATACGTCTTGAGCAGGACTCTGAGCTCTGACGGTGTTTGGTGTGGCTTTGACAAACTTGCATTTGATAAGTAATTTTAAGCACAGATTGAGTGCAAAAGGGAAGGATGGTGCCCTTAGCACTACCTAGGCTTTTCTATCAACTCCCATGGTACATAACCAACAGATTACTTGGTTTTCACTGTGTCCACACACCAGTACACTCTGTGTGCTGTGTTTGACAGTCAGGTGCTTTGCAGCTTGATTTGGGCTTTTGCCTGGAAAAGCTACATACCTGGCACCCACCCAAGAGCTATATATAGCAGGAGTTCCTAGAAGAAAGTGTGACAGCTTCAGAAAACAACAAATTGCCAAATAATTCTGTAGAGAGCAGCAAATTACTCCCCTTGTCCCAGCCCCAAATCCCAGTGAGAATTGGTATCAAGTGACTTAATGAAGGCAACACCACCAGGAATCAACAAGGAAGCTTTAGAGTCCTGCATGAAATGCCACATCACATTCATCTGCCCATGTGAAAGATCATGTGAGGTTTTAGTTCTTGTTACAAATCCTGTTGAAACAAACCCTGAGGACATGAAGACTCGATCCTCCAGTGACATGGCACAGGTCTTTGAAGATGCCTCCATTATTTAAATAGTGATTGGTTCTTCTGTGTCTTTGAGTCCTCAAACCTTTCTTGGGTTTTCTGCATCTCTTAAATGAAGGATCTGTTAAAGAAGAAAACACCTCTCTAGTATGACCTCTGACACCATTTATGTTGTGTGTTTATACAACCCAAATGCTCCTTGCAGTTCTGCAATACCTTTACTTGTTCCACACACTGGATTACTGGTTGTAACAGGCACTAAATTATGGCTTTTTTGTTGTTTGCTTACACACCAGCAATTTCCTGGTTTAGATGTCCAGAGAGGTTCTGTAGTCTTTAATTTAATATTATCCATAGATTTTATAGAGTATTAGTTAACTTTATAAAGCGCCTTAATGGGCAGCACATTTTTAATTATATATGGCAAAACCTACAGAAACAAAGGGAAATCGACCCAATTTGTTATAGTTGGTTTACCAAGAGCCCTGAGGTGACTGAGCATCACTTTTCCTCTTTATTGTATTTCACACATTTCCCTGCTCCTGTCAGTTCAGATCACACCTAACTTGTCTTTCCTGAAGCAGCCCTCCCATGCAGTACTGCTGCCCCTTCTTGCTCCATCCCTGAGCCAAAACCCAGTGTCTTGTCAGGTACTTCAGGCAGGAGGAAAAGACTGGCAGAGTCTTGTTGATTTTTCTTTTCCTGCTGTGTATTGCTAATATGCAGAAAGCTGTCTTTCTGAGTGCTGCCCCTTACCGCAAGACTTTGCCTGCACCCATAGCTCCAAACACTTTGCATGCAGTGCCTTGCTCCTGGCACTCTTCTTGAGGCTACAGACCTGTTGCTTGGTCTCACTGCTGTCCTGTTTCTCTGCTTTTCTTTGTCATTCTGTCATGTTAATCTATGAAATACAAGAGAAACTCTTCTCTGCCAGAAACAAGGGTGGATGCCTCTCCTGCTACAGCAGCCTCTGCCTGTGTTTTACCTTGAGGCAACAGTTATCACAGCGCTGTCTCATCATAAAGTTCAGTTATTTCCTACAATCCTCTTAAAAAAACCTTTCCGTCCTGTTGAACTCGTAATTATATTTCTGTTGTGGAAATGACCAAGCATTTTCTACATGATGGCTGGATGACTCTGTATCGGCTCATGTATCTCCTTTGTGCAGCAAAAGCTGCCGTAAGCATTGAGACAAACTATGCCCTTTTCAAGGTATCCATCAAACGCTGTCTGGCACATCAGTGAGGTGTGAGATAACAGGTCTGGTTTATATAGTTGGAATATGTTTGAATATCAGCTACAACGTATCCTGGATGCAGCATTAATTAAACAGAATGGCCCTGCTTCAGGTCCCAGTGGACGAGCATCCACATGGCAACTGTGAGCCTTGTCGGTAGCATGAGATTACGGATTTAATTGGCAGGGTTAATCTTCATGTCAGGGTTCGAAATGAATTGTTAATTTGTTTGGATGAGTGTAAAGTCCTCTCCCAGAGAAGGCAGGTGGGATCACATGAGAAAAAGCCTATGAAGCTGCCCTTACTGGGGACCTTTCTATTTTAACACCTTCTGCAAACAGACCTCTCCAATTCTTTCTCCCTGATGTGTGAGACTCCTGCATGGGGTTGGAGGAGCAGGTTGTGCTGCTTGCGTGTAAGCTCACGTCCTTGCAGACAACAGCACAGCTGCTGTGGGCCATGAGATGGAAGAGGGATTGTTACGGGTTTTCTTTCTGATCTTGCTCCCTTGTGCTAAGGAGATCTGATTGCTGTGTTGCAGATACTGGATCAGGCCAACCAGCTCTTGGATCTCAGCCTCCAGGAGGGATGTGCTGACACCAAAATGCTGCTATTGGGGCAAGTGGTACCAGCCTTGCACACAGTGTGCAAAACGTGATGGGTCTGTATGGACGCTAAACCCTTCAGACACTTCTCTCTTTCTCCAGGACACTGTAGTATTAGAAGCTGTCAGATCACAATGCTTTTTCCTTTCTGCCCTCATTTTACACTCAGGACAGTAGAATATTTTCCCTCTTAGTATCCTTCTGATCTGTTAAGACTAATGCATTGGTTATATCACATTAAGAGACAGAATAAAAGCACTTCAGGGCTTAAATTATTTAAATGAAAATTTAACTTTTTGGCACTTGTACTCTCTTTTGTGCATTGATTAATCTAATTAGTTTAGCAATAGGAATCACTTTCTCCTCACGTTGTGGTCTGATCCATTGTGATTGACAATGTGATTCTAGATGTGACATCAACTAGGACTGGCCTATAAATAAACCTAGGGTCTTTCTGGATTTATAGCAATCCTGTTAAGGACCTTGCACTCAAAATACTACTGTATTGACTCTGCTTCATTTCCCACCACCAACTCTTAAACCTAGTCTTTTATTTTTCTGAAGGGGAGCTGAGGAATGTCTGTGTTTATGCTCCCAAAACTAAGGTACCACTCTCCACAACACACAGGCACTGTGAGCTTTGACCTGAAAACTCGTATGACAGAAATTCTGGTAGCGATTTTGGACTGATAGCTGAGGTTGATTGCTAAGAAGTTGCTGTTATACTCCTTATATGGAATATGTGCTCCCCATTTTTGAAAAGCCTATATGTGTGTGTATAAATATCATGCAACTTGGTAATGAAATACGAGTACAAGCACTTTCTGTTGTGTGTGACAGTCAGTGGTGAGCCACTGCTCTGTGCCCAACATCTTATTTATGGGGAAGCTAATGCTGTTCCAAGATGCTGTAAAATAATGAGAGTTCTACATAGCAAAAATATTTGGCTGTTTTCATCCTACATACCTGGATTCTGTTTGTGCACATTGTGTGTCACCACGTCTGAGATCAAGTCCTGCAGGTAAAACACCAGGAGCTGGAGGTTTTGGTGTTCAGATTAAGTCTCCTCCCAGAGGAGAGCTCGCTTCTGCATCTGTATCCTTTGTCTAAGACCGAGTGCTTCTTTCCTGCCCTATTTGCATGTCTTTATGCTGCTCTTCCCACCCATGTGAGCCTACAGATCCTTCCATCTGAATCTTATGCTGCAAGCAGAGTATCAATGAGTTGTAGAGGGAAAAGTGCGTCCACAGAGATCTTGGACATTGAGTACAGATGGAAACAAAGCAGAAGAGCTGGTTTGATGTTTGGTGATGCTTTTTCTTAGCACTCAGCAAATGAGACAGCCTAAGTATAACTAGGCCTGGCATGATACTTATTTAGGTATCCTGCATCTGGCTACAGTCACTTGTTATTTGTGACTACAAGTATTAAGAAGAAACCCTGCCATTCACTGACACAGCAAGTATCTTGTGCATTTGTCTAAATATTTTTTGGGCTGCTCTGCATTCTTCAAATTTATTTGAGGCAATCTCTTTGTAGGTGTCCATCAAACACCAGCACTACTTTCATCTTGAGTTCCATGTTCTCCTCACCTTAGAGGCAGCCAGATGGATGGTTGAATATAAGCCAAAACTAGGATTTCCTTTTTTTTTTTTTTTTGAAGGGATGGGTACTCAGAGGTTTATCAGGAATACAGTTGCACTTAATCAGCCAATGTCCTGTGTAACTAGGAAGGCCCACAGCTCATGCTCCATGTTGAACTGTACTTTTTGTTTTTTTTCACTTATCATTATTAGTCAGTTGTCCTAAAACACCAAGAATGTAAACTTCCAGTACAGCTTTTGTGTACTAGCATTTCACATTAATACTTTGGAAATGATGACCACTACATTATTTGGAATAACACTGTCACCTCATCTCTGCTACATATAAAATTTTAATATTAGAAGTGAATGACTGGGTTTATCATAGACCTAATTATTTCTTTAGAGAATCTATGCTGTGCCTGCACTATCGGTATTAATGTTAACATATTATATAACCAGCTTTAGAAAACACAAGTCTGAAAGCCCACATCCCTTTGCTCACTCACTATCCTGAGTACTGAAAATCCACAGGATTTTAGTGGAAAGTAGACATTTCTGCTGTGGGATTTTTTGGAAGGGTAGAACAGCAATTTATAATCTTCAAATCAACTTTTGTCTGCAAGCTGTGCTCTCTAAGTGCTTCTTTATTGGTATACATGTTGGAGATTTCACAAAACAAGTTAATGTTCCCTTTTGCTGCTCAAATTGGGTGGTGAAGTAATGGAACATGCCCCAGGTGTTCATTAAATACTCTCTTACTTTATGTGAATTGCATATTTCAGGGCAGACATGACAAGTATTGAGAGCTGCAAATGTGAGCCTGCAGTATCTGCTGTGTCCCTACGTGCAATCATTTACTACCTGTTAAATTTTATAGGCAATTGTAGTTTGCCAAAGAGAAATAATTCCCTATAAAACTTAGCAGTGGTGAAGTGGAATTACTACTGTGAACTTAGGATATTTTAGGATCATGTAGTAGGAGACCTTTTAGAAATCTAAATCCTGAAGTTGAGGTTTTGTATTTTCCTTTCCAGGAGTCATGACCCCTGCTGCAAGCTCAAGTGCTTGAACAGCATCTTTGCCTGGATTTTCCAAAGAGCTGCTTGCTGTCTTCCTTCAAAAGCAGAGTCAGGAAGAAGACGTCAACTGTTTCTATTCATTGCTACTCAAATCTTTGCAAGTCAGGACCCCCTCCCAGTTTTCATCACCTCATTTATGGCTCAGGTAAGCTATGGGTAGATAGTTTGTCATGTTTCCCTATGACAGGATCTGCTTTGCTTTAATCCTTCTGTATTATGGTTACACAGTAGTTCTGATGTATTTACATCAGTGAACTACACAGCAAAGATAATCTCATCTTAAGGAAACACAATAAAATACCCTGCAAGATTAATACACAAGAAATCCAATTAGAACACAGATCCTGCTACTTCAATCATTGCACAAGTAGGCCCCTATAGGCAGGAACAGGTCATGTGTGATAAACTTGTTCCAGTTCTTGGCTATGGATGGTTAAGGAACTAAAGCAGTGACAGGTGAAGGCAAAGTTCCCAGACCAGAAAATGATGAGATGAGTCTGTGCTGGAAGTTGGCAGAATAAGGTGGTTCTTAAACTGCTGCAGTGTTGTCTTACAAATGCCCAAACAGAGATAGACAGCACTATATAGGTTTAACACTTTTATTAACAAAAAACCCATAGGGCTCATTCATTAGTACAAAATACAATCATGTTCCTGTATATTAAACAGCTTTTTTTTTTTATTTTTGTCTCTTTTCAACTGTTTCACAGTTATCAAAACAAAGCCCCTGCATATTGAACTTATTATTGTGCAAAGAGTAATTATTTTAAGGATCAATTTCTGCACTAAGCCAAGTGTCAAAGAGCAGAATTTAATCTTATGTTCACCCCTCCTTTGAGGGGCCACACGTGCTTCCTAAGAAACACAATCTAGTTGTTTGTCTTTTTTGCAGCAAACAATCTAAGGCCACAGTTTATCTGCAAATTATAAAGAAATGACTCAAAGATTTTAGAAAAAAAGAAAAAAAAGCACATCTTTACCCTTCATGCTGATTTGCTTGACCATGTTTATGCCAGGTAGCACACATCACCTATCAGGTATTATAGTCCAAAAAAGCACCCGATACTCTTTAAGCTAGTATTCTGAATTGTTAACATGCAAGTTAATACACAGCCACATTACTTTTCAAGTAATTATAATGGCATCTGTTTAAGGAAAATATGCTTGTTCCCTTTCCATGTGATGTGAACCAAAATCCTGCCTGATTGTATGGGCACGCCATCACTTATAAAGGCATGAGAGCTACATCTTGAGACTTAATACTAATTTTCAGAATGTCCTTTCTAAGACATGTACTCAAATTTTGGTTTAAAGCTGCATTTGCTAGAGAAGACAATACTTAAGTTGTGAATGAAAAAAATAACTGCAATTTGGGAATACAGTCTTTTACACTGATGAAAAAGTAACAAGGCAAAGTGCTAGAAATCAGAAAATATAAGGAAGTCATTCTAGATGATGACTAAAAATATACATCCATGTATGCCTGTAGAAAAATCCCTGCTTCTTACATGAAGACAAATTTCATAAAAAAACATTTAAACTTTTTAAAACTGCAGTTATTGGTGAAATGAAGGATACTCAATTACTATCTTGTAGTTATTAGAGAGTACAATGTTTTACCACATGAAGCACCGGGTTTTAACCCCAAACCCTTCTGTAAGACATATGGAGTAGTTCTAGCAGTTCGAAATCCCCTGTAGGTTAGACTCGACTGTAAACGTGCGTATTTAGAATGCTGTGTTTCTGCTCCTTTAAGTGACCTATTGATGGTGGCTTACTTACTCCAACTGATACTTGGCAGGATGCAAACATTATACTTTAAATGAAGGCAGCAGAAGGGCCAAGTAAAATAATGTGCCTTCACTCTTAGCAGCAAACAACTCTAACTGTTCTAAATGACCTGAGGAAGAAAACATCAAAATATTGCACCAAACCAAAATTAAACAGTAGAAACAAACAAGACAAACAGAGAAACATGAACAACAACAACAAAATAGTATGGATAGCAGACAACCAATGCAGCCCCTGACAGTAGATCTCTAGACAAAAATGCAGGAGTAATGAAAAGCTTTGTGCCATTTCCAGAGGATGTTGTGCCCCTGATGCCTGCTTTCACTTCAGTTATAAGCTAAGTCTATTCTGGGTATATTTACACCTCTCCTCTTGCCTCGTATCTCACTCACTAACCACAGAAACCGTTTAGGGTCCCTTTTAGAATCTTGAAGTACACTGGAGCTTTTAACAAGACATTTTTGGTCTCAAATCTGACCGTAAGTAAATACTGAAACCAGAGGTAGGCTTATAAAGGCTTCTGAATAAATAAGTATTGTCCATTTTGCTAAGTATACCTGCTGCTGGCAAAAGGATCCTCCCTTGCCATGCTTCCCCTTATCATGCTATCCATAGGCTTAAGATGCAGAACTCACAGTAGAAGAGGCTAGAGTAATTCCCTTAAAAATCCCTTGAAAGAAAGCATAGTGCATAAGCTCTTATCAAAGTTCAGTTTTCTTTTTACATACTTTTGTCTTTCATTCAGTAAATGGTTGCCTTCATAATATTGCATAATAGCTATTCTGTCATCCACGATGTCTTTAAGATCATTATGAATGATGAAATAGTACCACTTGGCAGTTGTTAGAAGGGCGGGTTTTCATGGAATACAAAGTTTAGCTAGAGTGGAGACTTCACTTGCCATTTTGTAGTGTTCCTTTCTTGGATGCAGACAGGGCCAAACTGAAGCCCCTTGAACACTGTAATCTTTTGGAAATGTTTTCTTACCCCACATTCTGTTCCACTACACAAGTTCTACAACAGAAGTTCTCAAAATCATTATGTGAATTCTTCCAGAGTGTTCCAAACAAAATATAAATTCTTCTCAGAAAATCATGTCTCCTCCTCGCACTTTATGTAGTATATCCACTTTCTGGAAAACATTCGGTATTTTCAGGTACTTCAAATATTCCGAGCGCAGCTGCTCCCACAGTATCCTCTGTGCAGACTGGCAGATTCTCTTCCATCACCAAACATGCTCATACCTTCCTCTTAGTCTTCCTTTCCCTTTCTTGTACATAAACTCAAGTTTTGAAAAAGAAAAGAAAACTGTTTTCTTTTTAGCTGCACTACCAGCTTAAGCAGCAGAAAGATTAAGACATTCATCACAACGATGATCATTACAAATCATCTTCAGAGCATGAATGAAACAGGCTGAACTTCTTCTACATCAGTTGGATGTGGATCAATCTACAGAGAGATGAAAAGCAACAATTACTGCCTGTAACTCTTACATTTCTAGATGTGTTATTTTTTTGCCATCTGACAATAAAAACACCACCTGCTGTTTATTTTTTTACCTCTGAATAAAGAGGCGGAGGCTGAAACCGGAACTCTTGTATGTAAGCAAACACAGGACAACACAATTGTTCCTCGCAGTCAATTGGTGGTGGATAAGCAGGAACATGTCTGGAGAACTCTTCCTCAGACACTACATCAGCATAATTTGGTGGTGCTGAAACACAGGAGATGCTACTGTCAAATATCAAATACTCACTAACAGTAAGGCAACGTTAAGTATTACTGTATCCAAAACCACGAAGACTGCATTTATTAAACAGCGTCCTATTGTCACATGGTAGTAAGTGCACTATGCTCATAAATGCTTTAGCGACCACTATGTTTTTAGTAAGCTTAGGTGATTCAGCAGGAATGCTAGAGGTGCTTTTAGGGCTACTCCAGCAGCAAGCTTGTGTTGTGTCAAAATATATTCAGTTGTGATTAACTTGACAATGTCTACATCTGAAACAGAATTCCCACTACTAGAACTTAGTTATTTCCAGATTCAGCTGAAAATAGCCAGATAAGGTATGGAGAGACATGATAAATGCTGTAGTTATGATATCCTCACACAATCCTTTTGGGTCTTGACTTAGATTTGTGTGCCTCACTTCTCGTGAGTCATACTTTAATGGTCTACATCCCCAGTAGCACCCCTAAACTGGCACTGTTACTGCATTCTGTTGCAGGCAGTACTACGCTGTATAATGAAGAGTTCAATATGTATTACCTTCAGGGTGTTCTGGCATGGTCAATGCCAGCCAACTCATATCCATACTAAACTGGCTGGTAATGCTGGAATTTCTGCTTGAAAATCCAATACATGGAATAGTGCCAATCACCAGAGGCATTTCAATCATCAATTTCTTAGCACCAGGAATATGGATATACACCTATGTGACAACCCCCGAATGAAAGACAAAAAACATCATGAGACCCCAATGCTGCTCTCCTAGAAGCTACCCTACTCCCTATACTGCAGATGGTTTAAAAGTTAGAATCTTTCTCATCCCAGATATGTTTAGCTAATGTCCTGGCAACTTCCCTTATTTTCCATTAACTTCCTTCTTCCTGTGCCTTGTCTCTAAGTAACATTAAAAAAAACCCCTTAAAATACAAACTAGGCTGACAAAACTAATTACACAGTTGACTTTCAGTCCCATCTTCCCAATTCCTTAAAGAATCACCAGAGGAACTCGTTCACCTTCAACTACTTTCCCACAATAACCTCTGCAGGTCTAAAACTAAGCTGCTTCTTCATTAGAAACATGTCTGCATTTTCTCCATTATTTGTATCTTATATTTGTCTTAATCATCTTTCACCTATATGGTATAGGATATTTATTTATATTTATTGCTGCTCCCAAATTCAAAATCTAACCTCACTACAGAAAATAATTCTGTTCCTAACTCAATAGAGCATTCAAGAGAACATTACTTGTAATAAAAATCCATACTTACAGCTAATGAATATTCTACCCTAATAATACAGCAGTCAAGTATAGAGGGGGATACAGGTGGGATTTTCAGAGTTTTCCCATTCCAGGTATCTGTACTCCCAGAGGCAATATGGTTTCCTCGGACATTGGCAACCATCTGACGGAAAGTTTTTGTCTTCCCACTAGCCAGGTAAGTTTGTGTTTGGAAAATGGCAGCTTTTGGAACAATCAGACGAGATGAGCAGTTCTCAATTTCTGCATAGATTGGTATGGCTTCCCCTTAAAGACAGAAAAAGTTCAATGAATAATCTGTATTTATCAACTTTCCTCTGGGAGTATCAAAGCATGTAATGCAGCACGTACATCATCTGCGATGTTATGAGAACAATACTTGTTAGTTTCCTCAAGCAAGGTTTTTTTTTTTTGGCAGAGTGGTATCCAGGCAGAATTATAGCCACCTACTGCATTTTATGTATAAACAATGATTCATTTTGAAACATTAAGCATAATATGAACAAGCTATAAAAGCTTTATTTGCAAATTACACACCAATCTTCCTTTGATTTAGTACTAAATGAATTTCAGAAGGCTTTATTTCCTCAATTTATCTGAAGTTACCGAGATGACAAAGAAGCTGCTAAAGCTCATTCTTACAGAAGTATAAGCTTACACAAATAGGACATAAAACCTGAATACATTCCCAATTAGTTATTTTATCCCAAATAAAAACATTTTGTTCTTTACATGGCTTTTGTGTAAGATTACTGACTAACTAGACTCCCGTTCAATTTATATTCCCACGGGGAAAGTGAGAGACAACGCAAGATCATTTTTATTAAGACAAGTTCATGCAGATCTCAATTTACTACCTACTATGCAGAGATATTCTTTTAACTATGAAGTGCTGGCTTCACAGAAATAAAAATAATAAATCCCTATTAGATGTTTAATATTCACATTTTTTAAGATAACTACTCTTACCATTACAGTATCCCTTCCTCTCGATTTTGGCACTGAGAGACACTGGCCCAGAAGTGAAAAACCAACAGCCAACCATCTTCTCTTGACTTCTTATAACAGGTGTCTACAAAATACAAAGTGTTTTTCATTTTATGGCATAGGTCTATCAACCACTTGCAGTTTAATGTTATGCATATCGATCATTGCAATCTAGCTCTAAAATCCACCTGATTGAATTGCTGTACTTCTCAAAGCAACTGGAGTTTTTCCACTCCAGTTGTGTCAAATGGAACCAAGGCTTGGCTATCTGACTGTTCTAAAATCTCAGTCTGCACTTAGATATTATCAATGAGATAACAGTGAGACCAATATGTATTTGAATATAATCAGTCTTCAACAAGACTGACTTAGCAAGTATTATAGGTGTGACTTTTTAAATGCCTAATAGAGTTCTGCACTATTTGTACCTATGCTTCTCATCACAGAAGAATGCAGAATTGATTTCACCTGCAAGCAACTAGTAGTTTAATAGGTAAACTGTTTTCCTCTTTGTAATATTTGTAAGAAAAGGTATACTACAGTGATGCAGCTTCATGAATGGAAAGCCACAGAAGCCCCCAGAAATGTAGACTCATGACAAAAACCCACTCTAATTATTCATGAAGGACTGTCATGTTAAGATGACATTTACATTGACTGTAAAAATTTTCATAAGAAAAAACTTACAACCTGCAAGTACAGGCCAAGGGTCCAAGCCAGGATTCAAGCTACTTAAAAGTGACTTACTGGGCACTACCATCCAGTCAATGCAATGATCAAGTCTAAAATTTGTCAGGCTCTGCACTTTTTTGGTGGTAGCTTTGGAATCCATCAAGACAGACTGTGCCCTACAGCCCTCTCCTGCACAATGTCTTTGGCATTCTCTAGTCTTGCAGAATCTGGATAGATGTCTTTGTACTCCTAAAATACACCTTCAAACATAAAGATTATAGTCTGACTACAGCTGTCACTGCCAAAATACTTGTCTAAGTTCTCTCTAGAAAGATTAAAACATAAGCATGAAAGAAGAAAACCCTGCTCAAAACATCTCTTAGCTACTTTCGCATTATGTTGAAATGTTAAAATTATCCTAGTATTTTAAATAAAATAGAAATTACTCATTCATATTTAAATGAATAACCATTTAGATCCAGTTGCTATCATGAAAGTGCAAGGTATAATTTTATATTATTTTCATAATATGAGTAGAGATAAAAGAATCCAGCTCATTAGCTTCCATCTTGCCTATTTTCTCATTACTTAATGCCTGATCTTTTTTATTACTCTACAGTATTTCTAGTTATTATTAGAAACTCAATGCTTTAGTGTGGCCAAATCTGTCATAAGGAAATAACTGAAAAGATCTCTGAAGCAGCTGCACGCACATACTTAATGTTAGAAAAGGACATGTAAAATGGAAGGATACGTAACATAATGGCTAGAGCATAAATGACAGGCTGGGCATGATTAATACTCTTCTATAATTACTGTTCCTCAACCTACTATTATTGTAGAGTTTAGGACACGGCAGCCCTGTGAATGTAGTTGCTCTGGTAAGAGTAACTACTTTATGCTTGTGCATTATTATTATTAAGCCTTATTTATGCATCTGAAGCCTGCATAACTTTTTGGCAAGAGCATCTCTGCCAGCAGGGATGTAATCAATGGTATTAAAGAAGCCACTCTGTTTGCTATTCACACAACCTAAGATCATCTATTTATAGATAAAAGCTTAGGGAGCTTATATGCTTTCAGAAGTCAGAAAATGACACTCTGGAATAACATGGAAATGGTTACGGCTGGATGTGAATGCTTCTTGGAAATGATTTTTTTTTTGCAGCTGGCTTTAAAGCGGGGAGGAGGAGCGGGGGACCCTCTTACCAATAGAGCTGGTGAGCTGATGTCAATATGGCTAATGACCTGAAGCTCTGTCTGAACACTTTGATCAGGCACCGCAGGCCTCTCCAGAACAGCTTTCACGTAGTACTGAATACTGCCATACTTCCCAGTAAAAGAGGTCACCAGAGGTCTGAAAAAAAGCAGCCATGAAAGCATTACCATAAGTTTATAATTCAGTTCCAAACACGAATACTTCCTGTGTACATAAACGTTTACTAATTTACAGCCTGGGATTTTAGGGTCTCAGGGAAACTGAAGAAAACAAGGCATGTCTGTGTGGTGGTTGATTAAGACAAACATATAAAGCTGCTCTATCAGTTTGATATTAAAAAAAACCAAAACAAGTCGAGTTGCACTAAGTTCATGTTCCACAACAAGCAATGTCCGGCACATATCCCTTCAGGTTGGATTATTTAACTTACTCTTGAGGGAGTTGAAAGCTGAACGGAAATTCATGTCTTCCATCTAGAAGAATTAAGCTTTCCTCACCTGTAGCAGAAAAATGAATAGTATGTTTTAGTTATTCCATAAATAGAAGAACAAAGCAAACTCTTTTTTAAGTTATTTATGTATAAAAGCACCCAGATGCAAGGGACTAGGAGAAGTTTTTATTGATCCCAGTGGGTTCTGGATTAGAGCCCATGCTTTATTTATGCTGCGATGCAATTTCAATGAAAAAAACAAGGAAGCATGGGGACCTTCAGTTTCAGTTCAGGATTCTGGCCAATTTCTAATCCAAAATGGCTTTTAGAAAGCATAAAGTAAGTTTCTTTTCCTTTTCAGCATGACGACGATTAATCTACTCTTTCAACTGAAGTGATTTTTGTGCTAAAAAGCTGCAATTTAAGATCAGTTATTAGTATATTCATAGAGGGTCTCCTGTAGTACCATTTAAAAGGCCTTGGCTTACTTCTCCTTATAGATAACCCGTGATTTAGAAATGCCATTTCCCTTAGATTTTTCAGTTCTTTAAGCCACAGTGAAGGGATGCCGCCCGCTTCCAGCGCCTTCCACATGCGGCTTGGCCGGGGCCGCCGAGGGCGCAGCGGGGCCAGGCGGGTTGGCCGCCCTGCTCGGGAGGAGCCCATCGCCTCCTGGCTCTGCCCCGCGGTTCCCAGCCAGGCAAACGTCCCCCGGGCACCGGCGCGGGGGCTGCAGCTGCTGGAGGGGGAGGGCTGGATCCGCGCACGGGCAGCTGCATCCAGCACCCGCTGCTCCTCCCCCTCCTCCTCCCCGGAGGTTTCAGCTGCTCCCAGCTCTGGGCCTGGCGGGCGTGGGCGCCTTCCCGCGGCGGGTGCCTCGCGAGCCGGGACTCGGGCCCCGTGTCCTCCTCCCCATCCCTGTGTCCCGTCCAGCCCCCATCCCCGGGGGAGCCGGGAGGGAACTCGGACCCCGTGCCCCCCACCCCATCCCTGTGCCCCGTCCGGCCCCGGGGGAGCCGGGAGGGCGCTCGGCTCCCGTGCCCCCCTCCCCATCCCTGGGGCTCCCGCCGCGGTTTCGCGTCCCGACCCCTCCGCACCGAGCGGGGATCCTCGCTCACCTCCGGGCGGGTCCCGCAGGAGGCTCTGCCGGATGTCCAGGTACCGCACCTCGGCCTCCCGCCGCGGCCCCGGGGCCGTCGCCGCCCCGGACACGGCGCCCGAGCCGTCGCTCCAGGCGACGCGCGCCCGGCCGGCGGCCTCGAGGCGCAGCCCGCGCAGCGGCAGCGGCCCCGCCAGCTCCAGCAGCACCTGCCCCGACACCGTGTCCCCGCTGCAGTACCCGCCGCCGCGCCGGGCCTCGTCCTCCAGCACCAGGGCCAGCGTCTTCACGGCCCCGGGGCCCGGGCCCGGCCCGGCCGCCGCCATCGCACCCCGGCTGCCGCGGGGTGGGGGTGGGGAAAGCCCTGCGCCCGCCGTCGACGGTGGCTTAAAAACGCGCCCGTCTCCTCCGGCGCCCGCAGCGGCAAGTCCCGCCCCGCCGCGCCGCTCGTTGGGCGCCTCCCGCGCTCCGCGGGCCGCGATTCGCCGCGCGCCGCCCCGCTCCCCATCGGCCGCCGGGCGGGCGCACGCGCCGGGCCGCGTCACGCTGCGTGATCGCCGCGCAGGGGCCAATCGCGGGCGGGCGGCCGCGCGTGGACAGCGCCGCCATTGGCGGGCCGGCCGCTGCCCCCGCGCCACACAGCCAATGGCGCGGAGCCGCCGCCACGTGCGCAGCCCGTGCATAAACAGGCGGCGCGGGGGCGGGGGAAGGGGCTGCGCCGGCTCCGGCGCTCAGCGGGAACCTCTTGCGCTCAGGGAACCCGGAGAAGTCGCCTTTGTTGACCCAACAGTCAGATCCGTTCCCCGGGGTGCAGTAAGCACATCACTGAGAAAGACAGTTCTGTTCACGTTCGTGCAAATCATAGACTCACAGAATAGTTTGGATTGGAAGGGATCTTAAAGCTCCTCCAGCTCCAAACCCCCTCCCGCTGGCTCAGGCTGCCCATGGCCCCATCCAGCCTGGCCTCGAACACCTCCAGGGATGGGGCAGCCACCGCCTCGCTGGGCAGCCTGTGCCAGTGCCTCACCACCCCCACAGTGAAGAATTTTCTCCTTATGTCTAGTCTAAATCTGTCCCTCTGTAGTTTATATCCATCATCCCTAGTCCTACCACTACAAGCCTTTGTAAACAGTCCCTCCCCAGCTTTCCTGTAGCTCCTTCACGTACTGGAAGGTCAGTGTAAGGTCTCCCTGGAGCCTTCTCTGGGCTGAATAACCCAAACTCTCCCAGCCTGTCCTCGAAAGACAAAAGTTCAAAAGATAGCGATTAACTGGCATCCATCTTGTGCAAGTCTCCTCTCTGATGATCCTAAGATATTTTTAAGATACTTAAAAGTATCACGGGCTTTTACCAACATCCTGGTTCAAGAGTGACATAAACCTTCCCATACAATGATTCTATAGGTAATATTTGGAAGATTCATCTGTTAGTATGTAAGCAAGTTTTGCTGTTATTTCCAGGTTTTAAAAAGATAAGTTTAGGAGAACTCACAGAATCTGTAGGAAGAGCAGAAAATTGTGACTGTGTTGATACACGAGTATGGCCAGATCCAGCTGCCTGAGAGAGCTGAGGCTGCTACAGCCCCATGCCTCAGACATAGCAACAACCATGTTACAAAACAAAATTCATGTAATGGACAGATACTAAAATAAATTAAGTTCTAGGAAGTGTCATATTTTACGATTGCCCAAGCTGACAGTCGAGCACTTTCCTGAAGGTGTGTGCAGTGAGTGATCTGCCAGCTTGTCTGTTGGTAACTAAGGAGTCATTACCTGGCCCAAGTCACCTGCCTGCTTGAAGTTTCTGACAGTTGCATCTTCCTGCATTCCTCCAACCCCCCTGGAGCACTGGAAAGCACCAGCCTGGTACTTCCAAGCTGACTCAGTTAATTGCTGAAATTAGCAAAAAATTTGCTTTCAGACTCAGGGCCTTGGCTTTTAAATAACTGACAAGATAAGGTCAGGTTTCTCAGAATCCCTAGCATGCCTTTGTGAGATCCTGTCCCAAGAAACGTAGGCTCATATTCAGAGTTACCTCTGTGATGGAGAACTTGTCCTGGCCACCTTTTGTTGGTAGCAAGTTAGTGCTCCTCTCTCTGTTAATCGATAATAAGGTGGGTAAATGTAATGTGGTTACAGATCATCGAGTCCAACCATTCCAATCAAACACTAAACCATGCCCCTCAGCACCTTGCCGTGCACCCATACCTTAAACACCTCCAGGGAAGGTGAATCAACCCCCTCCCTGGGCAACCTGTTCCAATACCCAATGACCCTTTGCGTGAAGAACTTCCTCCTAATCTTTAGCCTGAACCTCCCCTGGTGGAGCTTGAGGCCATTTCCTCTTGTCCTGTCCCCTGTCACTTGGGGGAAGAGGCCAGCTCCCTCCTCTCTATAACCTCCTTTCAGGTAGTTGTAGAGAGCAATGAGGTCTCCTCTCAGCCTCCTCTTCTCCAGGCTAAACACCCCCAGCTCTCTCAGCCGTTCCTCATAAGGCCCGAATCATAGGCTTCATTTGGGCCCTTGGCTATGTGTTCCCCCACATCACGATGAACTATGTAACTAAAGAAAGCAACGCTGGGATGGTTTTCTGAGTATTTAAAGAATTTTGGGGTATTCATACCCCTTTGTGCTTTTTGAAATGTTTTGTATAAAAATTGCAAGTGTTGCATTATAGTTGGGAATTGTGTATAAAAGCATGCTATCTTTGTTATTTTTTTAGTTCACTTGACCTAATATGGTTTGAATGTCTAATTTTGCATAAATCTTATCCTTATATCTGATTTTTGTATTAACTAGTATCAGGTTAGTTTTGTAGCTAACCAGCAGAACGTGTTTGGATGCTTGTACTGAATATTTGCTTATTTGCCAGATTTGTTTATGTACAATACCTGTATGCAATTTCCTGCAACTGATTTTGAAAGTATGATAGTTATAGAGAAAAAAAGAAATAAATCTCACACCTCCCTTTTTTCTTGTATGAATTAGATCCTGCATGAAAGTAATTAATTCTAATATGGATATTATGCATCCATTCAAATGTTGCTTCCCATTTATTCTTTGCAAGTGCAAATGAGCTAGATAGAGAAATGAATAAACATGGACAATTGTATATGAAACAAAACATTATACAGAATTAGTGAGAGTAAAGGGGCTGGAATAGCTTGAACAATGAGCCTATAGAGGACACAATTAATAGAAATGGTCTGTTGCAGTCAGATTATAGAGACGTTTGTTTGCCCTTTAATATGCTTATGGTTTCATCAGGATTCCAAGACCAGAACTTGTTGAAATTACAGCAGTGATGTGTTTTCTCATCCAACTGGCTTGAGAATACTTTCTTGTGCAAGAGGGTTTTAACTGACCAAGCCAATGAAATTGTAGCATGAGTAGTGTAAAACACTGCACTGCTATTTTTGTCTCCAATGAGCCAGAAGAAAGGAACAGAAGATAAATACTCAGACAGTGTGGGTGTATGTGTGTGACTGGATATTTGTGTGTGGGTGTATGTGGGAAAGAGCAAGAGATAGAGTAACATGCTTGATTATATTTTCATTTCACTTATTTTGTCACTTTATCAAGGACCATGTAACAAAGAGCTGTCTGAATAAGTTAATTAATGCACAAATTAGCCTGTGAGAGTAAAGAATACACAAAGAAGTCTCCTTTGAAGATATCCATAAAGCAATGAACAGCTCTATCAATAATCTCAGACCTGAAGATGTAGGAACTAGGAGAACCATCTTCCTACAGTAGCTGGTGATATATTATCTCTGCTGGTTAATTTGGAAAGGACTGCTGTGGTCAGGTCACTGAATTTAGATGGCTTTGACAGTGTTAGTCTCTAGATGTAGTAATTATTATTAACTCGTATCAGTACACATGTTGAAAATAGGCTATCAGGGCTTTAACCTGCTGAAAGAGTTTTTGAAAGTATCGTGTAGATTCCAGGTTTCCACGAAGGGAAGAACACCTGACATATAAATAAATATCTTTGTGGAAGATACAAGGTAAGAAGTAGTCACAGCACCAGCAACCTCTGCCAAGATTGTCTCTGTTTTTCAGGAATCTAAGCTGTGACTGAAGAGGAAGTGGAAAGCTTGATCGGTATCTGCTGTCCTCTTCCTGTTAGAAGGGGATTGAAACAGAACTCTTAACCATGAGTCAGGCTTCAGCACTAGGAGTTTGCCAACTAAGCCTTTCTGATCTTAATAGCCTGACAGTTTAGGGACTAAACAGCTATTTCTGCTACTGGAGGAGGACTTTGAAAAGTGTTTATGAGAGCTGCTAACAGCTGATTTACAAACTGTGGATTTCTCATTTGAGATAGCTGTACTACATTCATTCAAGTGTCCTTCTGATCCAGTACCAAACACTACAGACAAAAATAAGCCCACAGTGACTGAACTACAGTTCTGTGTGGTGAAAGAGGCATGAGATATGCTCACAAAGTTGGTGGGGGTATGTAAACCTCATACTGACCTTCATTTTGCATGGTGGGGAGGATTTGTCCATATACCTCAACCTTTTTTCTGCAACTCAAGGTCTCAACTATGTCAGCAGGTCTGACATATGTTAGAAAGCAATTTAGTGAGAGCAATGCTAACTCCTGAAAGCAGGTATTATGAATTTCTTTTAAGTCCCGCAGAAACCTTCAGAATGTGGGGCCTCTTTCTGGATATGTTCATGGAGTCAGGACAGGGCGGGATGGGATGCCATTCCTTTCTTTCCCTAGTTTCTGCCTGGCCTTTTACCAGTGAGTTCCTTTACCAGTGCTGTGCCAAAAATGCAGCCCTGGAGCAGAGTGTGAATTCTCCCTGGTGCTCCCAATCAGCACTAGAAGGTGATGGATGGGTGTTGGTGATGCTGTCACGTACAGTTTTTTTATTGCTTTTATTCTATTACCAGTAATTGAAAGGTCAGCCAAGTTTTTCTTACACGATTAAGTGACATTTATAGATAGGAGATTGCAAGGAGCCAGAGATGCTTTTCTAAATGCTGCTGCAAACACAGTGCCTGTGTAGTCTGGTGTGTCACCACTGCCAATCTATAAAAGAACAGTGTGCATATTTTTAAGCATCATACTGGATGTGGTACGTTGAGAAAAGCAAATACTGAGATACTGGCCCAGAAACCACAAGGTGCCCATTTTATCTCAGCAGGTGTTTGTTAACACAACCTGTCAGAAAAGCAAAATCATCTTGAAGGCCAAAAGATTCATTCCAAAACAAGGGTATGTCTGGAAACTGAAAACCACAAATGACAATGGAACAGCTGATGTAGGAAATCTGAGGTAGAGGAGAGACAGTGTAGGTTGCATTAGGCTGATGACTGACAACCACATTGTGAAAGACTGACATGCTGAGTGCTTGGTTCATACCAACACTATCTGTACCTTTGGAGGAGTGGAGAGGTGCATCTCAACCCTGGGTCAAGAGACTTGGGTAGAAGAACAGGTTGTGGTGCAAAGTACAAAGGATCCTTTCCACTTCAAGTGGCAGCACAGTGCCAGGACATTCCTCTCACCTCCTGATGAACATTATCTCATGAAGCAGGAACAGCAGGTCTGCCTATAGCACAAGTGTCCCTATACTAGTTCCTAGGCCAATGCATTGGGATTGCGTCCCAGCAGGTGATGGATCGTCATATTGTTTCATGCAGTGGTAACGAAAACACTTCAGTGACCTGTTGTTTGTTTCAATGTTTATATAGTGAATCAGATTGCAGGATCTGTTACAGCTTGTTCCCTTACATAAAAGTGATCTAAATCCAGCACTCAACTGGGCAGCAGGGACTGCTTCAAGGTAGCTTTGGATGTTTACAGCTACTACAGGCTTTGCAAGGAGCATGAGTAGAGCAAAATGGATGTGGTTGGAACATCTCTTCATCCTAGTCTCCCCTGAGGACAGAAAGATTTATTTGGGTTAGTTAGCACCTGCACAATTAGAGTGGCTTTCTGGAAGTGCTTCTCTGGAGGAAAAGCTTCCTACAATTGTAATGTATACTCCTCTGCATTTCAGTGACTCTGACTTCAAAGCAAGTGGTCAGGAATATTCCTATAAATATCTGACACAGAGGGAGGATACAGATTTCTGTTGTTGAATCAACTCTGAAACAACAGCTGCATTATTCATGTGTGGATGGTGGTTTGGTGTTCCAGCTCAAGGGAATGAATAGTCAGAAAGGGAAAGCGGAATTAACAAACTCATTTGGGTTCTTAGTTATGTGCTGCTTTAGCTGGTTCCTACTACGGGCTATAATTTGAGGGTTTTGAGGGCTTTGTAAAGTACCTTTTAAAAAAAGATTTAAACTGAAGAGAAAAATTGAACTTAGGATGAACCTGAATCTCTTACCAGAAAAAACTCACACTGAAGGGAAGTGCATGCCTGGATCTGAATTCATCTTTTGGTAGAGCGTTCCTGTAAACAGGAATGTGTGCCTTGTGGTTGCTCTCTAGGCTTACCAGTTTACACCAAGCAATGAAGTGGGATCATATCTCTGAGAAAACACAGATGGCGTATTCAAAATCTTTGTAAAGATAGTTCTGAGTGTGCTCTTTGGTGGACAGCATCTGGTTGAAGCAGTTGCCCTCATGGCTGCGTGTGGCTTTCTGCATGCTCCAGCAACACGATTAAGTGATGTAGAAGTGCTCAACTTGAAGTGTTTTTTTTCACAACACCATTTCTGATGGTTGCTGTTGTTGCCCAGGCTTAGGAAAAATATTACTTCAGCAGAAAACAGAGATAATGGAATGCTTTATGTCAGAAGGGAATGTAGAGTAAGAACTACAGTGGATGTAAAGTAGAGTCAGCAGCCTGAGATAACCCGAGTGATGGACAGGAAGCTGCTTGAGTTCACAATCGAGCTCTGCTTGCTTCAACTTAGAACAGTGTTTATTGCCTTTTGCTGCTGCTTCAGCATCATTTGCAATATAGATACAGTATGATTCTGCCCTTAAAATGATGTGTGTCGTAAGGTGCTTATGCTTAAAGTCAGATTACTGGATGCTACAGGAGAAAGGGTGATTTTAAGGAAGTTGTATGAACGCATTCAGATACTCAGCCTCCTGTGCCTGGAGTAGCAGAAGTTGCTCCATGATGTGGAACCTCTTTCCTCGTAACACTGATGGAGGGTTCGTAGTCTCATAGTAACTGCCCATAGTAACTTCAGTAGTAACTTCACTAGTCAATCTAGTGAAGCTAACCCAGTATCACAAGCTGCTAAATTTTCCTTTCATGCTTTTCCTCAAGCTTGAAGTCCAAGCCACTGTTTGAATCATCATGTGCTTGCAGTGCCTAGGACAGGAGCGCAATGAGTGAAAGCAAGGCATCGTTGCTGGGAAAGGTGTGTGGAGGTTCCCAGCACACAGATTATTCTTAAGTGCAAGAAAAGGATATAATTCTTTATCATTTCAGTTACTGTCTTATTTACATATTCATTATGTGTGTTATAGAGATGCATGTGTACATATATGTGTAAATATGTACGTATAAGACAAAACGAGACACTCATAAAACTGACTTGCTACAGTAACTGTTGTCGGGGAAGCCAATAATGGTCAGCTATCCATGAAAATCACAGGAGATAAGAATAGACATATTATTAATACTGTTCATTTTTAGAAGTATACACAATGAAGAAGTTTTTTGGCATTGAAGTATCATGAAGTTGAAGAATATGAAGTATTGGGCATTGTCAGAGGCAGGATACAGGGCTAGATTGACTTTTAACTGCCTGCTCTTGTGATTCTTATCTTCCTCTATGGGGTAAATTAGAATTCTATGGGTCAATGAATGTACACAGTCTTTTCCTGTATCAGAAGAACACTACACATCCTCTTGTCATTATAACACACCGGAAGATTATTTTCAATGGTAATGACAAGACCATGTCAATCAAAGGACATTTGTAGTGGGAATTTGCTTGTTATTACATCTTTCAGGTGACAAATTTTCCTCTTTTTCCTTCTTGAATTACTGCTCAGAAGTAGGCAGCAGAATTTTCAGAATTTAAAAAAAAGAGAAAAAGAAAATGTCTCACGTCTGCTGCCACCAATACTCTGTTATACAGGTACTAACTTCTCCTGAGCATCCATGATTATATAAATGGCAGAGGCAGAGCCTCCATTTTTTTCTGCTTGAATATCTGTACAGATCACAGCTTTTCCCTGATAGACACTATTGTTGGGAAACATTAATATGCACTAGCTGTATTTTTCCATGTTCAAAGAAAGCAATCACAGAACACTTCATTTATTTTACTAAGAGCTCAGTAAATTCTGCACTGTAGCCATTCTGCAAAGAAGGTATTTTCATGTAGAAGCATTATCATTAACAGATTCTTTTTAAATTCCAGGAAGAGTGTGATATTTTTATTTGGCATAATGAAGGCTGACCACTTATAAAATTAGATTGGTTTAAGACCTTTAATTTCCTCCACATTTTATTTCTTTACTTAATTGGAAATTTTTTCCGTGTAGACAAGCTCTTCTAGGCCAAGTGTTATATTTTGGGCTTGGTGTGTAACTGATGAAAACACTGACTATTGGTGTCCACAGGATCTGAAAAACGTAGAAATGGATTACAGAAGATGCTAACTGTAAAACTGCACTAGGAAGTTAGCTTATAAAGAGCAAAGATTTAGCCTAAATGTGGATGGAGCAACTAACTTGAGGTGGCTGAGTTTAGGCAAGCTGGATCCTCTTAGTGTCTCTGGAGAGAAAGGAGCATTTTCAAGTATGTCTTGGACACTGCCATGGATTTAAAGGCCAATCTCAGAAATTTTAGGAACTTAATTCTCATTTTCCAGTATGAGGGAATGGAGCACAAAGCTTCCCAAAAGTCAGTAGGATTTAGGTTCCTAAGTTCGGAAAACGCTTTAGAAATGTGACTGGTTATCACCTTGATTTAGCACATGTTCTTTACCTTTGGTTTGGTCACTCTCTCCATTTTTGCTTGGGACTAGTTGTCCTTATAATAAATAACTGATTCAGAAGGAATTATAATTGTTTTGTCTCTTCTACATCTTCAGTTTTCATACTTTGCTAATCTGTAAAATGTCCTAAGAAAAATGGTGTCATAATTGCAACATTTTGCACCTTGACATTAAGTGTATATTTCACTTATGGCCAATTTAAAAATAAAAATAGAAACTTTGTAATAATCTCCCTTTACAGTTTGGGTTATGAGAAACTGAGAATTCCCTTAGGCTTGATTGATAAAACATGGCATTTATCCTATTCCTAGGATGATGTTCAGCAAACTTTATGACAGAGGGAAACAGCTGGTAAAGTGGGTTCATGGAAAGGTGAAGGTAATATAGACATAAAAAACAAGAGGATAATGATTTTAAAAGGGATAATAGTTGTAATAACACCATTAACCTTTTGCTTCAAATTATTGAAAGTGTGGTCTCTTCAGCAGGCTAATCAAAGGTTTGCATTAACTGCAGCGCAAGAGAATGTGGCAATATACAACCTGAGGTTATTTTTTTTTTCCTTCTTCCAATTGTTCACTATCAAACTCTTACTGGAAAAAAAGAAAAAAAAAAGAGAAAACCCAACCTTTTGTCTGTTGAGGACCCTTTCTGATTTTGAAATGAAGCTTTCTTGCTTTCAGAAGGAACTCCTGCTCCCTTCCTTCTCTATAAGCATGGGCTTTTTCAAGGGAAAACATAAATGGAAAATAAATAGAATTTGTTATAGATACATAGAAATTAAAGTCTGAAATGTAAACAGGTAGCAAAGTGTCACAGGGCAGACTGTCAGTAAGAGCTAGCCCTGAACTGCTTGGTGGCAGCACATGGAGGGGGTTCATCATCAGAGACCTATCTCAAAGCGCAGGTACACACATTTCCTTGTAAACAGTGTAGGTGTGTAACTGCAGAAGTCTGTTGGCTCATCTGGGATGCACAGAGCTCTGTGCTGCTCTGTCTAGGTCACTTCTCATATATAAACAGGTAATTCAGCCTGGGTCAGAGAGAAACCATCTGGTTTTGCTTTCCTTGTTACACGTATGCAAGGTCTGAGTAGCAGAAGCAGGCTGCACTGTAACAGTTTACTCACATGCTAAAAGGTAACTGCATTTATGCTGGAAAATTGCCATAGATTATCAAAAACCTCCTGGTGACCTGAGGGAATTGTTCAGGAATATGTCCTGTTGGACAAATTTGCTCCATCATATATGTGATTTTGCAGGTGCTGATCCTTATAGTTCACTTAAAGCATCTACCCAAGATGCACATCAGGGCAACTTTGGTTGGAAACTTCCCTTCTATATGCAGTCAGTGGAGAGAGAGGCATCCGAGTTAGACACCCAGAGCAAGATTGTCTGACTGGCTTGCAGTGTGTCATGTCAATCTAGTATGAAAGGAATAAGTGTAAAAGGAAATTTGCACCGTTCCTTGCTGACAATACCCCATACCATTAACAGCCTCATTCTGTGGAATCAGAAGATGGTGAAAGACTTCAGGGCCAGCGTGCCTTGAATTTGAATTAGCCAGAATTGAATTTAAAATCAACAAGCTGAACGGGCCTGAGATAAGGAGTCTGAACATTCACGGCAAATGAGAACTGTTCTGGGAACTAAAGGTGGGAGAAACACTAAGTCACATTAAAAATATTCAACCAGAAAAGGGACACCTTTTCTTTTTCTGGACACTTTTTCTTAGAAGCTGTCTATAACCAGTAACCTTTCCCAGGCTGTTTTTAGTAGCTGAATCCTTTGTTTCAAAACCACCCATTGATTCAATGCCCTAAGTGAGAAGCAATTAAGGTGGACAGAAATCTTCCTTGCTTTATAGATATATGAAGTGTAGAAGGGAGAGGGAGAAAGGTGAGTGAATGAATTTTTCTAAAAAATGGCTCTCTCAATTCATGTGAGTGTGCTATAGTGTATAGTTAAGTACACGTGCATGTAGATGTACAGCTTTATTCATCTTTCTGTCTATTGATCTATTTATTTCGGTATACACACATGCTGAAGTACATATGTGTGCATTCCTGAAAGATAATGAACTGTTTTGGTAGTACTTTGTCAGAATATCATTTAGAGAGTCACATCTTTTTAATGCACAGTAGTTTAAGCAAACTCCAAGGTTCTTACTCAGCAGTAAACCCATTAAATCATCTTAAATACCATGTCATAATGACAATTTGATGCCACTAGATGTGGCACTAGGGATTTTTTTTTTTTAAATGCTTTCCTGGAGATACAGCTTCCTGAAATTTAAATTCTCTAGCCTGTTTGCACAGCTGTTAGATCACAGAGCTCTGCCATCTTTTTGCCTTGCATCACTTATTTACTAAATCATGTGTGGCATGACTACAAACTCACTGCATCTAAAACATTTAGGCTCATATCCACTTCACCCTCATAAAGACCGAATCGTTGGGCTGCATGGGAAAGGGTGCATGAGCATTAAAATCAAGAGCAGTATCCAGTCCAGCTGTGGAGCTCCTTCATGGGGAGATTTCAGAGATGCAGTCAGAAGACCTCTGGGGAGGTTCCACTGGACTGGAGGCTGATGTAGAGCCCATCTACAAGAAGGGTCGAAGGGAGGACCCGGGGAAGTACAGGCCAATCAGTCTGACCTCAGTGCCAGGGAGAGTCATGGAACAGATGATCTTGAGTGCTAGCATGAAGCACATACAAGAGAACCGGGTGATCAGGCCCAGCCAACATGGGTTCATAAAAGTCAGGTCTTGCCAAACTAACCTGATCGCCTTCTATGACAAAGTGACTCAACTGCTGGACGAGGGAAAGGCTGTGGATGTGGTCTTCCTGGACTTCAGTAAAGCCTTTGACACAGTTTCTCACAGCATTCTGCTACGGAAACTGTCAGCCTCTGGCCTGGACAGGTGCACACTCTCCTGGGTAAAAAACTGGTTGGATGGCCAGTGGGGTTCCCCAAGGCTCAGTGCTGGGTCCAGCCCGGTTCAATGTCTTTATCAATGACCTAGATGAAGGCATTGAGTGTACCCTTATCAAGTTTGCAGATGACACTAAGCTGTGTGGAAGTGTTGATCTGCTGGAGGGTAGGGAGGCTCTGCAAAGGGATCTGAACAGGCTGGAACACTGGGCTGAGTCTAATGGCATGAGGTTTAACACGGCCAAATGCTGGGTCCTGCGCTTGGGGCACAACAACCCTATGCAGAGCTACAGACTGGGAGAAGTCTGTCTAGAAAGCTGCCTGGAGGAGAGGGACCTGGGGATGTTGGTTGACAGCCGACTGAACATGAGCCAGCAGTGTGCCCAGGTGGCCAAGAAGGCCAATGGCATCCTGGCTTGTATCAGAAACGGCGTGACCAGCAGGTCCAGGGAGGTGATTCTCCCTCTGTACTCAGCACTGGTGAGACCACTCCTTGGATACTGTGTTCAGTTCTGGGCCCCTCACCAAAAGAAGGATGTTGAGGCTCTGGAGGCAGTCCAGAGAAGAGCGACAAAGCTGGTGAAGGGGCTGGAGAACAGGCCTTATGAGGAACAGCTGAGAGAGCTGGGGTTGTTTAGCCTAGAGAAGAGGAGGCTGAGAGGAGACCTCATTGCTCTCTACAACTACCTGAAGGGAGTTGTAGAGAGAGGAGGGAGCTGGCCTCTTCTCCCAAGTGACAGGGGACAGGACAAGAGGGAATGGCTCCACCAGGGGAGATTTAGGCTAGAGATTAGGAGGAAGTTTTTCACTCAAAGGGTCATTGGGCACTGGAATAGGCTGCCCAGGGAGGTGGTTGATTCACCTTCCCTGGAGGTGTTTAAGGCATGGGTAGACGAGGTCCTGAGGGACATGGTTTAGTGTTTGATAGGAATGGTTGGACTCGATGATCCCATGGGTCTCTTCCAACCTGGTGATTCTATTATTCTAAGACTTTCCTTCACACATCTTTTTTCACTGGATAGTTAGCATCCCGGATCTCTGAAAAATACAGCTGCCTGTATGCCACTTTCCTGGCATTTCTCACCTTGTTAGCCAAAAAGGCAACCAGGTTGGTGCTACTGCACTATTTCTACACGACAGAAGCCTTGGAGAGGGATATGTAAGCAGGATAAAAGAAGAGTCAAAATAAAAAAAAAATCCCCAACAAAAACCCTCTTGCAAAGAAATATTATTTCACATGGTACATGTTTAAATAGTGGAGCAAGCATTGGAGGCAGTGGAAAAACAATGAGGCCAACAACAGAAATAGTTTAAATGAGGAGCTAAATGAATGGTAGAAAGGCACTTTCCCAGCCCTAAAACAGTGGTCTGGAAGCAGCCCCTAATCCTAGAAACCCCTAACTTCTGATAGACAAAGCAGGAAACCCATCTAATGACCTGGCTGTCAATTTACCTGACCAGCAGCACTGGACCAATCAAAGATGGGACACTGGGCCTTTGCTTTGGACCAGCATGGAGGGACCATGTTTCAAGGCTTTTTGTCACGATGTGACTTTGTATGGATTACAGCTGCATGATCTGAGGTGGAAAACACGGTTGCTCTCGTTCTGAGACCTTGCTTTAGATGAGCCTTTTCCTCAATAAAAGGCAGTGGGCGTGTGAAAGGTATGTTAGCAAGGATTTGAGTCATAGAGTTTGTGCAATTTGAATATGCTAATAGATGTGATCAAATCTGAAGTAAAAGCATTGATGGTGGGATTTGCAACTTTGCTTGGGTAGGGCAGAAATTGTGGCCTGTGACCCCAGGTGATTGCAGTGGATCTTTCACAAGGGTCACGAATATTAGAACAAGACACTCAAAGCCTGAATATCTTTAGGGGACAAAAACACCCACAAACTCAGCGTGAGCATGAGTTGGCGTTATCAGAGTACTGAGTTCTCATCAGCACTCAAGGATTATTCAATCCTAATTTAACGTGGATTAGAAACACTCTTAATAAGGCTGATTGAAAGCCCAGTGGAAAGATTAGCATTGCCTTGCATGGAGTCATGGGTTGATTTGCTGCTTGGCTCTGGGGCTGACACATGAATGTTTGAGCAGCTCTGTATTGAAGAGGGCATGACATGCTGTCTAGATCAACCTTCAGTGAAGTGTAATATTTGATAACATCAGTAAATACAAAACAGAAATAAAATGACAACAGCATTTGAGCATCTTATGATAGCAAATGAGGTGGAAAAGTTAAGTGGATATAGAAGAGGATCCCCAGAGGTTGGATTGCAGCATGATGCTGGTAGGAGCCTGTTTGTTACCATACTGATATCAATGCGTGGAGCAATAAATCTTTTTGGATTGTGGCTGAACAGAAAGATTTGCTCATAGCCTTTTCTCTTGTTTGTATTGTATAGGCTGTCCTCTCCTACCAGCAAACAAATAACAACTCTGTGCCAACTACAGCAGCAGTTTACGTGGAAAAGCAATGAAGCAATTTCAGGGAAGTATTAGATGTAATTTTGGCTTTTTTTTTTTTTTTTTTTTTTTTGCTATCACTTAGCAGCTAGAAAGGGGAGGTGCACTGATGTGCAGAGCTGGATGCATATTATGCAAACTCATATCACAATCTCATTGACTGTTTGTGGACCCCCATATCCCTCTGTTTCCATCTGTTGTTTTAAGACTAAGATGTTTGGAGGATGTCCAAATTCCTTTTCACTCCCCAACTTGGGTGCAGTACCTGCCTGCCTAAGGCTCCCTAATAGGCAACAGATAGAGAGAGAGAAAGCGAGAGAGACTTCTCCAGAGAATATGATGTGCCAAGGGACACTTCTTTCTCTCCCTCTCCCCCTTTCCTCTCTTAATCTCCTTCCCCTGACTGCACAGGGATTTTATAGGATGCCAATCAAGGACCAGAGTCGAATGGGGTGAATCTGGACTATGCTGCTGTCTGCAGCCAGTCATAGTTCAGAGTTAAGAAGACATAGACTGTAAGGAGTAGGAATGTGTGATCCATCATTTCTGTGGCTCACAAGTGGGCAGCAGCAGAAGCTGCCATGTCTCAGTTCAGGCAGTAGCTTGTGGCTGATGCAATATTTCAAAATATAACAGGGGAAAGTTGAGCTTTATCTAAGAAAACAGAAATGTCATTGAAGCAAAACATATAAACCATAAACTCAATCCTATTAAAATTAAGTATGTTTTAATTTCTGAAAAGTATGATAGTTTGGTGTTAGATTTACTGAACAGGAAAAGATTACAAGCATCATTAAAAGAAAATGTTTTCAAGAGGCCTTTTAAAAAATTGTATCCATGCTTGCAATTGCCATGTGCAAAATATAAAAATCAGAGCAGGAAAAAAAACCCAGCAAGCTGTGGAAATAGCCCATTTTGTAAATTATAGGAAAAAGTATGCCATCTGTGATTTAGTGCAGTTCCTAAGATCCCATCTGTGATTGAAGCACAGTCCTCGTTGAAGGCTGAATCCCTGAGATGTTCCATATGATAAAATATTTCTCTTGGAAAACATTTGGGCTAATGGGTTTGTTTTTCTGAAATATGGCTTTTCTAGATCAGACATAAAAACCTAGAGGCCTAATCTTGACTTCAGTGGCTGACTACAGCTGGTGCCAGGAGAAGCAGGAGTGAAAGGATGTCAAAGATCTAATTGCCTTTTCCTCCAAAATTTCTATGCTACTTTTTATCAGGCCTGGTTGTTGGGCCTAAGAGGTCTAGATGATGAGTTCTTAATCTCTAGTGTCAGACATTGTAGTCACCAGACTCCTTGCAGCTGCACAACTGAAGATCTAACTATTTCGTTTTGATAGTGGTATTAATTTTCAGCAGAATAGAACCCAGAGAGACATTCCGTAGCCTGATAGAAGGCCTCTAATGCAGATGCACTTCTTCTGTCTTCTGCTGCCTTTCTGTGTGGTGCCAGAGGCCTTAGCTATATTAGGTGTTTATACAAATGCAACACATTTCATTCCAATCATTTATTAATTACATGCACATGTACAGACTGGCATGACTTCAGTTACCACTGACATTTCTATTTGAATAATAAATGCATTCACCTGTTTAGTATATGTTTCTATTTTCTACTTTACATAATTACATGCTGATTATACCATTGCAGAAAATACTTATATGTTTTGGAGAGTTATGCTATTACTGAAATAATACCCGCAACAGAATGTGTGTGTGTGCACGTGTTGAGAGAAGATAATAAAGCCATGGCAGGTTGTTTCAGAGCTGTCCAGAGCTAGTGCAGCTCCATCAGGAGTGAGGTGTTCTGCTTGAGCAGACAGTACTGTACCTTGGGAGAGTGTGGGTTATTGCAAGTATCACCTGTGGGTGAATCTAGCTCTATTACAAAAAGATTTCAACTTCATTATAAAATTCCTGCAATAAGGATGTTCATCCAACCTGGTTTCATGCTTGGCTGGCTCAGTTCTCTGTCCCCCTTGGTTATTACACGTGATGTGAGGATCATTTGGACTGGGGGAGCTGCAGCCCAAACAGACACAGCAGAGCCACCGTCTCCCTTGTGGCTGCAGGGGCTGGGCCAGGGAGCCCCAGGCCCTGCTTGCCTGTACTAGAACAGACCTTTCACAGTGCCTACGTGGCCTTGGAGCACTTTAGGCATCCTGCCAGGCTCGTGCTACCTGCTATCGTGTGAACAAGTGAAAGATGGAGCAAATCTGTGTCACAGCTTGCAATGTCCTGCTGGAGAGTGCAATTGCACCTGGGTATTGTACAGCCCACTGGTCTGGGTGCTCTCATGCTTGGGGGTTCTCAGTCACCGGCTTGATACAGATGAATAAACAAACAAGTAACAGCCACTGATAGAATCAGCATCTGTGTTTATACTGGTGGCAAGTTAAACAATTCACCCAAGCTAACAAAACAGAGCAACATCAGAGCTCAGAGAGGGACGCCTGCCTCCCACTTTCCTTTCCTGAATATCAGCACAGTGAGGGAGGAAAATAGTCCTGTTCAACAACATAAATACGCCCTGGCTTTGCCTCTTCTGTACCATGCAGGTCTTGCAGCCAAAGGGTTAAAAAGAAATGAGTGCATTTGGCATGCTCTGCAGAGCACCCAAAGTCTGAACATGAATGACCAAATTGCTTTTTACTTTTTAAATTAAGCCCTGTGTCTGTACGCATGCAGCTAACGCTGCTGTTCCATTAAATAAAAGAATTTGTTCCCACTCTTATTTTTAATAGGGTAAGACCCTGCCGTTCTATCTCACAACTTTACTGACAGAAGATCTTATTAAAAACGATCCTCCCCCTCTCCTCCTTGAAGTCTGAGCTTCTGGTAGCTTCATTCACATTGTGTTTATTTTATACATACAGCTCTGCAGCTGCTGCTCCCTTCTTTTCCAATAAATGACAGTGTAACTCTTGCATCTACTAAAAAAGTAAATAAAATTAAATGGGGAAGAAAAATACTTCTCTAGCAGAGAATAGCTCTTTTAAGGCATGTACCTAAATAATACAGCCTGATCTTAATTGTAAGGATAATTCTTTGTTATTTCAAGCAACTTGGAAAGTGACAGAAAAGACATGCTCTTGGCAGTACAGAGAGAGATATTTCTGGGGATAGAGTGGGGAGAATTCTCCTGAAGTGAAAGGAGATTGAAGCACCTTTATTAGGTTAGGGCTGGAGCCTGCAATGAGAAAAAATGGGAAAATATTGGTTGGTTGGTTGGTTGGTTGGTTTGGAGGTTTTTTTTTTTTTTTTTAAGCACAGGCAGTACTGGCTGAGGCCCTGCAGTGGGTGTTGTACATGAGGCAGTGAGAGTTTGGTGTCAGCACTGGCAATGAGAAGCTTCTTGACCAGCCAAACGCCAACCCCTGCATCTTGCTTCTCAGGGAGGACTGAGAGAAGGAGGTTTTCCTTGCCCTCCCCTGTGAGTGAGCCAGGCTGGTCCCATGCTGAACTGGTGGCATGAACATGTGGCACTATCCAGGCTCCAGGCCATCACTTTTCTGTTTTCATTTCCCTCAATTTCACTGTCTCTGCCGTTGCAGAGGAAGCCACCACCAATGGTGGAGGTCAGCAAGAGTGTACAGGTGTGGGACTGGCATAGTGTTTCAATATGTCTATTCAGTCCTTAGACAAAACTCTTCTTGATTTTGCCCTGAATTTGTCTGAGGAGCTGGGAAATGATATTAATGCAGAACAAAGTGAGAGAGGGTAATGTGAATCAAACTACCAAGTTAGAGGAGGACAATATTTGTGACAGCATCAGAAGCTGGAGTTGTTGTTTTTGAGAATCTATCAGCTTTTCCTGGAGTATGAAGAACCTGTGCAGATGTGCAATCAGCTTTTCTAACAGCTTGACTAATTCAGAAACTGCATAGTTAAAACTTTGGGAGGAAGAAAGTTGTTGGAAGGGGGCTAGGGACAGGAGACAGTGGGGTGGCTGGGGTTAAAAATAATATGTGATAGAGTGGTTTGGTGGAGGAAGGGAGAAGAAATACTTCAAAGCATTGAAATACTGCCCTTGGTGAGGAGGTAGGAAAGAATGAGAAGATAAAAAATAATCCAGGTGATGACTTAAAAAAATGTAGAAATCTTTTATTTAAAAGAAAGCAAGAGAGACATGAAGCTACGAAAGGTGAGAAGTGCACTGTCTGTTTTGAGAGTAGCTAAGAAAGACCTTGGGAAAGATCAGGCTGGGCAGAAGTGCCCTGCCTCTAAGGGAGTAGCAACAGTTGACAGTCAGCCAAGGTGGATGTCTTATCAAAAGGATGAATACTGGCTATAAAAGGAATGAAGAAGGTTTCCAAAGCAGCAGTAGTGGGAGATTTGCCCTGGTTGTTATCTGAGAGATGTCTGGAGGAAGGGGTGAAGAAGGGCATCGGCTTAGGAAAGCCTGCAGTGTGGCTGTTTGTGCACTGCACAGCAGGACACAACCTTTCTGCTCTTCTGGGTGTAAAGCTGGTGCTCGCCAACTCTACCTTTTCTGCCCTGTAAGCAATGCCCTGCCATGAGTGTGGAGACCCTAGGAAGACGCTTGTAGGGACTGAGTTCTCCACAGAGGGGCCCATGTGCTGGAAGAGAGGGTACTTGCAGCTCCTCATGGATAACCTGAGTCTTGAGGGCAATCTCAAGTCTTCTACACATTGTGTTTACTACATAACTGGTGGCCATTTACCCTTGTACCTAAAGAGAGAGCAGCAAGTTGTTTACTGTGGCCTTAGCCTGCTTTCCTGCCCTGCTTGCAGTGGGCTGGGTGCTGGAGGCCTGACTTGGAAGATGATGGGGTGAAACCTCAGCATTCAGGAGAGGAGAAGGATGCTTCAAACCATGCTCATGTACCTGCTTTGCAAGGCAGGCTGAGGCTGGTTGTGGGATACCATTCCAGTGTACCTTCAGGGATAAATAAAAGGAGCTGTGTTGCCATGAATGCTGGCCCTTGTACCAGCCCCAGGTGTCAGCAGGTAAAAAGGCAGCTCCCTGTCCTCAGCCAACCCAGAGAGGAGTCTGAGGCACCTACAGGTTTCCCTGTCACTGTTTCAAGGAGCCTATTCTGCTGTCCTGGGCGATTTTTTCTCTGCTCTGTCATGGCATGGCTGTGAGTAACACAGCATCACTCAGCACCCCCTGCACCTGCAGATTCCAGGCACAAACCGAGGGCAACATCTGGCCCTTCAAAATGATCCAAGAAGTACCAGACACAGCCCAGTGAGAACCAGGAGAAATCTATAAACCCAAAGCTGCACCCTCATTTTCCAATGCTGCAGTTTGGTAAATGGCAACAAGGTCATTGCTGGGTCCATTTTTTGTCATTTAATCAGGAGGAAGATTTACAGCTTTTGGAGATTTGGGCCTAGCAATTATCATACAGATGCTCTTTGCATATGCTCCAACTTGAGGCAAACCAGAAAGCAGTTAATATTAATATAAGCTAACGCTTATAATGGAATAATCATGTCAGCAGGGATTCATCTTTTGGTGAAGGCAATGATTTGTCTGGGAACTGATCAGCTCTTTTCTCTGTAGACTAAACACTGAATTAAGACCAATCAGGTGGTAAGGATACGGTAGGCAAAAGGCGTGTGAATGAGGGCAATAAACGAGGTTTTCATTTAGTTGCATAAACTCTTAACCTTTCTTGCTGCAAAGTGCCATCTAGTGTTTGCAGCCATGCCTGCCAGCCCCTCGGCCAGCCAGAAGTTGTAGTGTCAGGCTGCAAACAGCTTAAAAAGACTAAAAATAAGGCAGACAAACAAACAAACTTGAATTGTTAATGACCAGACGTTATTGGTCTTTAATACATGAATGTAGTAACTTAGGCAAACGGTACTTCTTTATTATGTGACAGGATAGGAGATGTTTCAACTGGCTTCAAAAATTAACCTGGACACATCTGGAAAGCACAGCAGAGACCTTGCTGAAGGAACATGTTGTCAGGAAAGCAATTGTGGAATTTCATGCAGAAAGTATATGCCTAATGATATGTCAATTTTGCACGTGCAGAGAGGCATTATTAATGTTTTTTGTGTTGTAGAGGCTGGGTGCTCACAAGAAAAGTAGAATTGGGCACTACACACACGAACCAGTGCAAGGTTGTCCCTTCTTCACAAGTCTGCAAGTCAGCTCCAATGACTAGGTGAATCCAGGAACAGGAGAGCACCTTAACGACCATCATTTACTTTGAGTAGGTGCATGTGAGTTAATTGTGCATACAAATAAGTCATGCAATAGCTAATAAACTCCACAAACCTAAAATCAGACCCAGCAAAGGGACAGATTAGCATCTCTATTGCAAGAATTGGAGGGCTGTGATCCACAATAACACTTAGAAATTGGAGGTGGAGGGGAGGTAAAAAAGTGCACAAAAATAATTCTGCATCCAGGTTTGTATCTGGGGCATCATTTGCACTGGGCAGGGGCTGTCCTGATTAGCTTGGAAATCTCTCTGCCACATCTGATCACCCCTGAAATCACCCTGAGCACAGACCTCGAACACAAAGGTTGTTATTATTATTTGTTGTTATCTATAAAGCGCTGACAGCACTGAAAAGTGCCAGAGGATTCATGCCTTGGGTTTTGCTCTTACAGTGGCCAGGAGCAGAATCTAATTAGCCCAAACAACGTCTGTGATAGAGAGCAGCCCTACTGACAGGGAGCAAATTAGGTCTCTGACCTAGCAAAGCGTTTAACTATGTGCCACGCTTTTTAGTACGTGCATATGTGGATTAAGACCTGGATGATGTAACCTTTTGCTGCCTCTAATTTTTTTATTACAGTATGAAGCATAGCTCAGCTTGCTGGCCCAGAAATGCCTGTGTATAGGATTAATCTGCTTTCTAAATTGTATCCTTGTATCTGGACAAAAAGACAATGTTTACTCTGAAACTGAAGGATCTTTCCCATCTGCCTTCTAAGATTCCTTTCTATTTGTTCCTTTGTGATCTGCTGAATCTTTGATGTTTCTTGTCTCACCTTGATGATAAAAAAGAAATCAAATACAATGGCAGTCAAGAACCTGGAAGGCTATACAAACTATAGCAGATGATGAGAAATACCCAGTTTTATCCTCCTGAAGTTTGGGAAGTGGAAGTTGACTCTGAGCTTGAGGGAATCACCTTGCTGTGATGTGACCTCTATGAATTTCTCAGAAGACTTCTCAAAGGGAGTTTTGAGTTTAAGCCTTTACCATATATTTCGTCGTGCCATGGAAGAGGCGTGTCCTCTGCAGGACAGGCTGGAAGCACATCTGCTTTACTTTCCAAGTCACATTATGAGCTTGGTGGTTTCAGGGTAGGGAGAACAATGAGCTTGGTGGTTTCTGGGTAGGGAGAACAGGAGGTTTATGGAGGACACAGGAGGTTTATGGAGGAGAAGAAGGACCTGGGAGTGTTGGTTGACAGTGACTGAACATGAGCCAGCAGTGTACCCAGGTGGCCAAGAAGGCCAATGGCAGGTGGCCAAGAAGGCCAATAACCTCCCAAGGTCCAGGGAGGTTATTCTCCCTCTGTACTCAGCACTGTGAGATTGCACCTTGAATACTGTGTTCAGTTCTGGGCCCCTCACCACAAGAAGGATGTTGAGGCTCTGGAATGTGTCCAGAGAAGAGTGACAAAGCTGGTGAAGGGGCTGGAGAACAAGTCTTATGAGAAGCGACTGAGAGAGTTTGGGTTGTTTAACCTGGAGAAGAGGATGCTGAGAGGAGACCTTATTGCTCTCTACAACTACCTGAAGGGAGGTTGTGGAGAGGAGAGAGCTGACCTCTTCCCCCTAGTGACAGGGGACAGGTCATGAGGGAATGACCTCAAGCTCCGCCAGGGGATATTCAGGCTTGACATAAGGAAAAAATTCTTCACTGAAAGGGTCATTAGGCAATGGAATGATCTGCCCAGGGAGGTGGTTGACTTGACTTCCCTGGAGGTGTTTAAATTGTAGGTGGATGAGGTACTGAGGGACATGGTTTAGAGACTGGTGGGAATGGTTGGACTCGATCCAGTGGGTCTCTTCCAACCTGGTGATTCTATGATTCTATGAAACTCCAGCTGGAAACAGGTGGTTGTTGCACTTGATCTGCTTGCATCCCTTGGCTCAGAAAAACTCTGGTAGAGTATGCCACAAATAGTCTCTTATGAGTCTCCAGCTCTTTCCCTGTACTTGTTGGACATCTGAAATCACTGATCTAGATGGACCTTTGGTCTGCTCCCATGTCACTGCTCTTATCTACCATCTTCTTCATTAATTCCCACCTCTTCTGATCCACTGCATTGTTTCCACTGCTGTGACAGGGCATGGTATCACAGAGGGCTCCTGGTCCTGAAGTTACACCTATGCAAGAAATGCATGAAGCTGGCACATGACATAGCTGCCTGCAGAGCTTTTGCAACCCTCACCATGAGCATCTGCTTCTTATACTAAGCTGGAAATATGTGTTGAGTTACAAAGTGCTTCAGTCGCCTTGAATTTTGATGCAAAACTAAAACCAGGGAATTTGTCAGCTATAAGCGACTGCTGCAACTGTTTGTCCTTCACACTGGCGAGAAGTGCCTGATGATCCCATTCCTGAGTGAGGACCTGAACCTAGGTGTTCACAGGCTCCTCAACTGGCAGTACAAGAGGGAATACAGATAAGAGTGCTTCTGAGTTATGGAGAGGCAACATGAGGTTTACATGTCAGGATTACCATTCCCCTTGCAAGTGGAACTGCCAGTTCTTTAAAAAAAGCCCAAGCATGGTGCAGCATATGCCCAGACAGTACAGTGTGCTGAGAAATTTGACCTCGGTTTTACTTATTGTTGTATACTCAGAGCAGCAACATTTATGCAGATCAGGTCTGACATGGGAGAGAAAAAGCCCACTCCTCTCTTCATTACAGCACAGCATGTTTCTTTAGTGCCACCTCTTGGCCAACAGACTATTAGGTTTCATATGAAGACTGGAGCATCTCATGTGATGTAACCATGTTAAACCTGCTCTGCTCCGTGCTGGTGTTTCATGGAAGAAAGGAAGTAAATATTGTAAATTGGCATAGAAAAATAGCCTGAAATATTTTCTATTTCTTCCTTTGTTTTTTAACAGGCTTATGTTGTGTTGGGCATGGTATGGGTTTTAATGTAGAATACTGCCAGCTGGTACATGCTCAGGCTTTGAATACAGTTGTACCAAAAAAAAAATCAAGCATTTTCTAATATAAAAATACCACAGTATATTTCCTAACACAAAATACAATTACCAAAGGAAAAGGTTATCCAACATTTACTTGGTTTATCTCCTTTCAACTGCGCTTCCAACATATCTTTTGGGATTTATAAACAGTATGGTCAGAAGGACCCCTTCCACCACACACGAAGATTTTTTTTAAGTAAGTCTTCCATCAAGATCAGAACTTTGCGTGGAACAACATGACAGTTTTTCAGACTTTGGTCCACAAATCCCAGAGTTCATGACTTGTGCTGAGTCAAGGAAGGGTAACTAATACAAACAAGGCAAGCTTAAGGTATGCTACACAAGAGCTGAAACATCCACAGGAATATTTTCAGAGATCTGAGAAAAGTTGCAGACAGCTGTGTCAGAGGATGCTCTCTAGGTAGGTGCTGACCATTTGGGTGAGGTTCTCAAGTGACAGATCATCCATGCCAACCTCAGGTAATCTGTGAAGATGGTTAATGGCTTCCCTGTGACATCAAACAAGTGAAACTGGTTTGTAGACTGAGTTCATGTAGCTTCCATTTCTAGCCAGTGTTTTTTGTTAAACCTCAGCAGTCAGCTTTTCTAACCAGGACTATCAGTTTGGTTTTTTGTTTTTTTGAAAGCATGGGTGCTATCGTAATTACCAGCTACTGATTAATAAAATGAACTCAATAATATTTTGGAAAAATACTTTCTAATATGGCTTATATATGGACCAACTTTAATGCTTAAGTCCCACCCCAGTCACTGATTGGAATAGTTTATCCAAGTGCTTATCTTTAAGCCTCAAAATAATCCCACTGAACATGGCAGTAGAAGGCATACCTCACTATTAAAAGTAAAATGTCCAACCCCTGTATTTTACAATTTCAAGACCCAGGAACCTAAGTATTTGCCAACTGCAAACATTCTTTTAATTTTGGCTTCTCTTGGGCATATTATGTGACTGTAGTTTTATTCATTAAAGTCTCAGATTGTGTTTGTTTTGTTAACAACCATTAGGGCAGGGGTTCTTACTCTTAATTGACACCATCTGGAAAAGAGGAGGAAATTGCTCAGGATGAACGCAATGATGAGGTAAGGCCTTGCACTTTTCCACAGTTGCAAAACTTGTCCTATTTGGAATAACCACATCTGACCTGGGAACCAGTTTGCTCTTTATTTCTGCTGGAGACTGGAGGGAGAAGAAATTTTCTTTCAGGAAAAAGGAAATTTACACATTGCCAGCAGAACCAGAAAATAATCATTTAAAAGCAAAAAGTTGCACAATTTGGGCTGTTAGCGAACTAGGCCTTTTTATGCAAATGGAATATCTTTGTTCCCAGGTTTTTTTTTCCAATCTTGCACCACTTGTTCAGCATTTCCTCATTTTCTGGCACTGGTTTCCATAGCTGCATGCAATCACGCTCTCACACAGATGCCATTCTGTGTTCAAAGCACTGAATGCTACAGGGCATATTAGTGTTTTTATGCTTTAGATGTAACTTCAGAGCTCATTAATATATACCATTTTGTGTGATTAAAAAAACAACAACCTGGCACAGGAGCAGCTTTGAACAGGAGAATCGATTGCAAGGAAAATGGCTTTCTTCTCATTATGCAGATTTTAAGCTAGACATGAGATGGGCTCAGGGAGTCAATGGACGAGGTAGAACTTCTGCAAGGCAATCAGTCCCTGACTGCAGCCGAGCAGACTGCATGTCAAAAAAAAAAAAAAACCCAGAAGGAGCCAAAAGTTATTCAGAAATAGGAAGATTTTCACATTATGAGTTCACAATAGTGGATGTCAGTGAGTGAAAAATCCCATGATGGTCCTTTTAAGGCTGTTTAAAATCTCAGTGAAAGCAATACTCTTTCACTGTGTGTAAAGCCAGAGATGGGACTGAGATGTGGACTTACCAGAGTGATGGACTCACTAGGAGCATCTAAGAGTACAGACCAGAAAGGTATAAATACTTTGGCTGTTGGTGAAGCATGGTTCCCCCTGTAGTTACACCCTGAAACTCTGGCTCTAACAATGTTGTGCCAAGAAGTATTAAGATTACATGCGCCAGAGTGTAATTCTCTAGCTGTCCATGCTGGCTTTGAAGGACTGAGGTGATGAATATCTCCTGCACTAAATAAGGTGATGTGGGATTTTTTCTGACTGCCAGTTCCCACTTCTCAAGCTGCTTTCTGTCTAATGACACCAGCCTGTCCCCTGCTCACCAAAAGCACAGGCTGCTTTAGCAACACATGCCACTAGCAATTTCCCTTTATGGCTGCATGTCTGTCTCTGACGTGTCTGTCTCTTCTGCCAGGGCATCCTGATAACCTCTCAGAAGATCACACGGCACGGGTTCACATCCTCACTCACACTGTGATGGCTGCAACGATGAGGTGCAGTGGGAGAAATCGGGAACCAAATCGAACTTGCGATATGGCATCCAAAAGCTCAGAGATCCCAAGGTAGGGAAACTGCTTGGTGCATTTAACAGTAGTCAGAATATGAACCTGGTCCTAAGGGGCAAGAGAACATTTTGGTGTGAGGAGGAAGGAGGTCAGTGCAACATGATACAAAAATGACTGAGATACCTGTAATGCTGTCGATGCATGTGTTTTGTATGGCAACACTGAGCAAAGCAGAGATGCTCCTCCCCATCACTTCTAGAAGTCTATATTTTGAAGTAACAGCCTTCCATTAAAAAAGATACTTTACATCAGGATAGTTGTGAATCTGCCTTTGTTGTCATTTGGACAGTGGCAATAATGGAAAATCTGGTGTATACTTCCACCCAATTCTCACTAAAACCTTCCAGAAATGGGCAAGCAAGCACATTTCTCCAGTCTTAATACTGACTTTGTGTTAAGGGGTATGTGACTTGGGTAACAATGCAGCCTCTGGCTGGCTGGAGGGCGATGGAGAGACCCGCAAAACCCACATCAACTTCACATGTTTCCCCAGTGCTGGACAGTTTTCTTCCTCTTTTCCTTCTTCACATTCAAAGGGTTGTTCTGATTATATGCAACTATGACAGCAAATTGTGACTAATGTATGAAATGAAAATCCCTGCCTGATGGCACGGAGATCTTAGACAGCTACTCTGCAATTATTGCCTTGCTACAATTTCTGCTGGGTGTTACTTACTCCAACACAATACTGAGCACAGGCAATTTACTGTGCAAGTCATAAAAAAAAAAATCTCATTAAACCACACCATTTAAGACCAGGTAGTTTCCCAGCTCCCATTTCTGTTTGGTTTGAAGCCTCGGAGGCTGGCTGGATGACTGCCCAAGGGAAAAATTCTTCTCTGGTGTGAAGAACAGCAGTTGCAGAGGGTGAGCTGTGTTCTGCACAGGAGGATGCAGAGGCTGCTGAGCTGCCGTCTGCTTTGCTCCCTGCCCTGATGAACCAGGGGGATTTGGCAAGCTGCTGAGAGTGCAGGTGATATGCAGGGAGGTTTGGAGCTGAGCAAGTCTATTGAGTAGCCAACAGCCTGAATTTAATTGCTGTTTCGTTCCCGGGAACAGCAAAACCCCTGGGGACTTGGCGCGCTGTCCCACGGGATGATCTGTTGAATACTCTGCAAGATGCTGGACCAAATCCTCTCAGCAGCAGCATCAGGTGCTTGCAACTGCTGCTGGGAGCAGGCAGGGCCAGCTGGCAGCAGCGCAGGCGTCGTGTGAATATGCTGATGTAGCACTGACATGGGAACTCCTGCCAGGGCCCTGCCTGCAGAAGGCTAGGCAGACATGAGAGCTATCTTTGTGCAGTGTAATTTCCTGACAGCCCCAGCTGTCCCGTCTCCTGTTTGGAGTTGGTAGAGGCCCCCCATAGAGGTACCACAACTGTGCCAGTCGGGGTGAATCAGGCTCTCCAAATAGCCACCACCCAGGCCTTACTCCTTCTCCAGCTGATGACCGGAGCCAGGAGATGGCATCTGTGCAGCCCAGTTCATGCCGCGTGCCAACCAGCTGCACGAGCTGTGCAGAGGGAGGAGCAGCACAGGGAGCAGGTGCTGCATGGGCAATTGTGAGCCTGGCTGGGGGTCAAGCACTTCTGGGTAGAAACAAACCGGATCTGCTCCGGGGAAGATGGTTCATATCTATGTAATCAGAGGCTCAATTCAGACCAAGAAAACATGAACGTAACTATAGGTGTTGGAAGAGCCCCACAAAACCCCATCAGTTTACTGATTTTTTTTTTCCTAAGAAAGTGACACTGTATATTTAAAATGAGTTAATTCTCTTTCCACAACACTTTAGTTCACCCTTTTTATTTTTTAAGATATAAAGCTTTGCCTTCCATTCAAATACTACAATTTTTAGAAAATATTTGATGTTGATAGGGAGACAACACAATAATATCAGTTACCCAAGGAGAAATATTTGTATATACAGGGAGAAATTAACCTCAAACACTCAGTTCACCTATTCATGTGTGATTTATATTGCCCCAGGCTCCAAGGCAGAGAGAACATTGACACCCTTTGATGTTGAAAGAAGCCTAGTGACTGGCCTTTGGAGAGATTTGTGATGTCTTTATCAGCCTGTCAATGGAAAAGCAGGCAGCAAAGCCAGGTCCCCTAAAGATTTCAGGGCCATGTAGCAGAAGGATCATGTAAGCATTTTACTTCCACTGAGCGCTTGAAAGGCTAAGTACAAGCAGCCGGTCTAATTGAGCATTTACAGGGTGCTGTGCTCTAGTCGGCATCTCACATCTCTCCTTGACCTGGAAAAGGCTGACCCTTTCAGCCTGGAAAAGGTGCCAGTGTCAGTGATGGGGACATTTAACAGCTACACAGCCCTGGGTGATGGAGTGCTTCAGTTTCTGTGGCAGCCTGGTAGGACTGTGATAACCCTTGATTATTAGAGATGGAAATAATTTTCGTGCACTTGCTGAGAAGCAAGTATGCTCTGCTTATTTCTGTGGTATCAAGTATCCATAGCATTGAGCAGGGTTGACATCCCGCACAGGAAAGGATAATGCTGTAACAAATAACAAGGCACCAACAGCGTATTCTGCACTGCTGATCACTGGTATGGCAACAGGTTGTGCACCAAGGCTAGCAAAGAGAAGCAGGGGACAAGAGGGAACAGGTGCTTCTTGCGAGTCAGATTACTACGCAATGTGTTGAGTAACACTTTGGAAGATAGGATTAAAATTCAATACAATGCTGATAGATTGGGAAAATTACTTGAAAACAGTAACATGATATAATAAAGACAGCTGTAGAATGGTTTACATACAATTAGGGACTGCTGGCAAGGCACAGCAGGATCTGAGAGTTACTGGGGATTATGAATTGAAGATGCATCTGAAATATGATGCTATTGCAAAATCAAACAAAGGACCAGTACTCCATGCTCACAGTGAGGCTGACAGCTCATTTGAATCAGGTGTGTCCAAGGTTGCAGCTCAACAGGAGAGGTACAGAAACCATCTGAGCACTTGGAAACTAAGAGTGAGGGAGATCAGGTAAGTACTGCTTGGCAAAGAAAGAGTAAGGAACCGCCTGTGAGCAAGAGACTGTAGTAGCCAGAGGCTGTGTGTACTTCCTGTCTGTGGGCAATCAAAAAGTGAAGCTGCAGGTAACTTGGAGCAGAGGAGGAGGGTGGATAAGGATCTCAGTGACCAATTGCCACTAAATGCCTTGCCCTGGAAAGGAATCAAGCTCAGTCTTGTAATTTGTCTCAAGTTCATTTTACACATGATGGAGATAAAAAGTTGTATTTCTTTTTAAAGCCAAATTCTGTTGGGCAGCAATGAAGGGTGCAGAAATATGGCAATAAATTTCTTTTCTGCTTTAAGTGCAACACTAGAAAACACTCACACCTGTAGCGTTAGTGATGCAATATATCATCCTTAACTTGCTCTTGTCTCTTTGGAAAGTCCAACACCAGCTCCATACTTCCCTGTCTCTTCCCGTGTGCCCTTCAAGTGAAAGGACTGTAGGGTCACAGGCTTAAAGGTTGTGAACGGGATATCTGTGACAGGAAAGCAGGTATCTGCACATTTGCCTCAATGGGAAAGTGGAGAATAATTGTGGGTTCTGATTTTCCAGGGAGCCTCTGTGGGGAACTAATAGTCTAGGCTTGTCCTTTTTGAGGCCTAATTATGTCTTTCTGTCAAGCTATAAAAACAAGGGTCTGTAGCATCACAAGGGAAAATGAAAGCTATTGGCCTGTGTTCTGCATTTAATAGGATGTCAAAATCTAAAGTACAGTCTGACTTTTTTTGACTGAGGTTAGAAAAGAAAATGTAACTAATTAGGCTGTTTCTGAATATCCCTCTATGTCTAGTAGCTGTAGACTTGCAAATTGTAATATACTGGGAGTCCCAAACTCTCTCATCAGTGCTGCTGTCTGGATGGGAGGGGTCTTTCCTGCTGACAGGATTCAGTCTCCAATTGAGCAGTGTCACTATTAGTAGGGACAGTTTCCTAGGAAATGCCTTGTGCCATCCTACCTCTCTGTGTTACAGAGATGGAGAAACAGACCTAGGGTTTCAGACGAGGAGCACGGTGCTCTATGGGAAATGTCACACGCTGTTGATGAACTAGTGTTTTACAGCTTACCTTGAAGATTAATTTCCAGAGTCTTTGAGAATGAAGAAAGATTTGGAAAGTACCTTGTGTATGAAATGCAGGCTTTACTCTTTGAGTAACATGATCCCTGAATCAAAGTAACAGTTGTCCCCAGCACATGTACATAAGTACAGGAGCTAGAATTCAGCCAATATACACCAGACAAGTTATCTATGAGCTAAAGCCGTTGGTCCCAACATTTTTCTAGCAGCCAAGCTACTCTTTGATGTCTTGCTTTTCCAGCTGCACCCAAGTTCTGACCATTACCTCTAATTGAAGACCCATAAAGCTGCCTCCTTTTTGTTTGCAGTCCTTCATCAGCAAGCGCCAAAGGACAACATGATCATGTACCTCTAGAAAACCTGAGACAGGAGGTGGTGAAACAACTAAGGCATTCATTATACCTTGGAGTCTGCTACGTCAGGAATGTTAGATGATGTTGTAGTGCCTTCCTCTATCCTTTGGAAGTCAGTTTGAGGTTTTATTCCTGTTGAAATAATTTCTTGGGGAGAACTGCAGCAGTTACAAGTTCCTTTTACCTTTCCCTTGTCAGCTGCCCTCATTCTGAACCAATGCTACGCTCAGCTGGCTCCTCATATTTTACAGATGAACTGAAATAAAAGTGGAATTTGTCCCACTGTGAGAGAAAAGAAGAGGGAAAAAATAGCTGTCTACAAGATTTTTCATGCAAGTCCCACATCCTTAGTTTTGCCCTTTTTTTGACACAGAAATTTGATTGTATTCTGCTTAGAAATTCTGGGGCACCTTTCTGGTTTTCGTTCCTCTTTCTAATCTGACTTTGGGTCAGGAAAATGTCAACTTTACCTCACAGTCAAAACTAAACACTGCAAATCAAACTCAGAGGACATCAATGGGCAGGAAAAAAACGTAGCCTCAAAATTGTGATTTTTTTTTTTTAATGTCACTTCTGAATGAGCCCATAAGAAAACGGAAGGTCTTTCCAGGACTCAGCCTGAAAAGAAAAAAAAAAAAGTGGAAAAGAGTGGAAAAGGAGAAAGACTTGCATAACCCAAAGAAACTTTGGAAGCAGAGAGAAACAAGAGCACCTGCATCTCCTTGGCTACTTCCAAAATACTCCGTGACATAGTCTCAACACTTGCATGGAGATTTATAGCTGTATTTTTCAATAACTGCACACTGTTTTCACCCACAAATAATAGTTTCTGCATACACAGCCAATCCATGCTGCAAAACATGTCTTTTCCCAGGCTGTAGCTGGAAAAGAGACTTAAAGCAGTTCAGGATCAGTACTGGAAGCAAAAAACATTTTTTCACTAGAAAACCTTGTCTGTACAGATCGTTCTTCTCTGGCTTTTTATGAAGATGCCTGATTTTAATGGACTCATGGATGTCATAGACCAATACCCGCTATGGCAATAGCAAGGAAAGGTAAAGGACTTGGTCATGACTTGAAAATGTCCTGAGCTTTGGGTTTGTCCTATGTTGCCAGCTGTAGAACTGATCCGTCTAAAAATTAGGGTGGCAACACTGTGTCCTTTCTATGGATTATTCCCAATGGTCACCAGCTTTATTAGCCAAAAATATTTGCAGGAGGCAGTAGCGTCATTTTGGTGTAAACACAAGGTATAACCATGAAGATGACTCATCCACTGCCAAGTCCTCCAGTCTGGGCAGGGACCAGTCACAGGCTGCATTCCAGGGCCATGCAGCACAAACTTTCCAAAGCTTACCAAGAAGCTATTTAGATAAGCTCTATTTCTAGGAAAGCATTTGGAATGGTCTTAACCTAAATGCCCATTTAAGTCTTACTGAATCTTGGTATAGATAGATTTAAACATATGCTTAAATAACTTCCTGATTGCAAGCCATAGCCCTCAGTTGGGTATTGCTGCTGGTTTAGTGACAATAGCTGTGGCCTTAAAGATTCCAGTATTACGTGTATGCTGGGGCAAAAGGCTGATGCCTTGGTGTACCTGCAATATTAGCGGCAAGCACAGAACAAATGGCCGATGTTCTCATGCTTGCTAGCTTGTTGAGACCTTGGAATCCTTATTAAGACCTGTGGGTAAATAGGAAGGGAATGCACTAGGTGGAAAACAGGAAGGTAAGGGGCACATCTGTGGAAAACAGGGGGTTGCACTCTGTTGCTGTACTGTGGGATTCTCACAGGTGGAAATTCACTGGGATAGCTGTTACTGGATGCAGAGGCACTATATAAGGTTTGCACACTCTCAGTAATATTGATCTCGCTTGTTGCCTCATCAATGGGCTCGGTGCCTTAATTGCTACAGATAGCCATCTCCTAGCATGAGTAATGTGCAAGTTAGGCAGCGTAAGAAGAATCAAATGATAAATTATCACTTCTGAGAGGGCAGTCAGTTTTTTTGCTGTCCCTCACGAGTTCCTTCCTTCTGTAGACATCCACCAGGGTTCCCCAATCAGTACAAAGCCTTCCTTGCTGCCCCATATTTAGCACAGCTTACCAGGAACCACTGAAATGGCTCACTGGGGCACCAAAGCATGGACCATTTTGAAGTTTTACCCTTGTCCAAGGCAATCAGAAGCTGCAATAGAAATACAGGCTGTTTACAGAGGGGGGAATTAATAACCACACAGCTCAAATTTAGCATAACAAGTTATAAAATTGTAATTATGGGGTGGGTCGTTCTGTGGGGTTTCCCTTCTGCTTTCATCCGTACAGCTTAAAGGTTGGAAGGGCTGTGCTGCTCAAATAAAGGATTACTTCTACCTTTCAATCTGCCACGTAAAGGTGACATAAAATTTACCCCTGCAACCTGCCATGTAAATGAATCCAAATCAAATAACACACAGACAGCAACAAAGTGACCCAGCCTGCTCTGCGAAGGGGCATTTAATTTGTACATAGAAATGCCAGGAAGTGAAAAAAATGGGGCCATTTCACATGGAAATCCCCCCCCCCCCCCAAGCCTCCCTCTCGTAGCAAATGGTTTTAATTTTGGGGGGAAGACGGGGTTGCAGAGAGGGAATAAAGGTGGTCAAATCTGTATTAGATGACGGCACAGATTCCTCGGCTACCAAACGCAAGGGCCGAGCAGAACAAAGAGATTTGCATTCTAAGTGATGCAAAGCAGCCAGCAGTGTTTTAATGTTGTGTTTGCTCTGTGATGTCTTCATCAGGCGCTCAAAGGCAGCGGCTCTGGCAGCCGCGGGTCCCCGTGAGCCTGTCAAACTCCGTTTCCATGGTTTTCCTCCAGGCAGCACCATCGGCAGACAGCACGGAAACGGACCCCTGCAACCTGTTTTGAACAGTGTCTCTGATGTAGGGCCCCAGAGCGGGCATCAAACTAGCAACAAGCAGCAAGAAAATAACAATTTTGCTTTTTGCAGGTGTCAGAGCAGCAAACAAAAGGCTGTTTATAAAAGATGCAACATCCCCTTTTTGTTGGTGTTGGCAGTTTAAAGTCAGCTGGGCAGCCGCTGAGTTGAGGAGGAGGTTTTGGAGGGGGTGTGCTGTGAGAGAGGGAGCTTGTCTTGAAGAATTCAAATTGTTTCCTCTTGAATCCTTTAGCCTCACTAAATAAGGCCTTCTCATCACTGAACTAATAGTTATTAACAGTATTTCAGTTACTCTGTTTGAATTAGTGAGGAGGACTATTTTCTTCAAACAATGACACTTTTTCCCAGACTAAGAAATTTTCTCTCACCTTGAAAATCACTTTCATTTAAGTAAAAAGTTCAGAACATTTAAAGCATTTGAAGCTGTATTTGAACATTGGTAGTAAATATTAAGGAGATGAGAAAGACCAGACCACTGTATTTTACCACTGGGGCTGCCTGTGTGCAATGGTGAGATGGAAACACAGTCCGTGCTAACACAGCAGAAATCAGGAGAGCTGACAGCCAGACCCAGCTGGACCAGTGAATTTGTGAGCAACACTAGTTAGGGAACTTCACCTCTCAGTGCCCCAGTTTCACCATGTGTTACATTTGGATAATGATCTGTTTCTTCTTTAGTGAAGGACATCAAGTTTTATGCCTAAACGTGATAGAAAGCTCACAGTTGCTCTTGTGGTTATCATGAAGCCAATGCAATTCCCTCATGGAACAGTTTTCCATTAAAGAAAATTGATGGATCAGATGCTGACCAGCTACAAGAGAATTTGCCTTTTCCTACCAATTAGCTGACTTCATCACAGCTGCTCAGGGAAGTGCTGGGAGCCACCAGCCTTGTTGGCTCCTGTTTCCTTCGCAATGCATCTGCCAAGCCAGGGAGAAGCCAGGATTGAGGCGCTTTGGGAGAATTAGATCCCAAGCTGCCTTTCCTTTTTCCTGTAGAGGAAAGGCTGAAGTGGACATTTGGTTTTATGAGAGTAATGGCTTCTGTTCAGGAGCTGTATACGTTGAGCTGCGAGCTTACAACATGAGACTTTCAGAGTCACCATGGGCTGATGCAGCAGGGCTTTTGCTTTCATACATCCATATGATAGAAGTCATCAAGCTGTAAGGTTAGATTCCTGGCTGTTCTGGGACTTTAAGGTTCCCAGCTCCTCTTCAGTTTTCTAAAAAGAAGCCACAACGTTGTATTCTGGCTCCTGAATTCATGGTTCCTACGGTCTCAGAGACAAGCTCTCATTTTCTTTAATGAAAAGGTAAAAATATCTGTGGTTTGCTCCAAATTAGCATGAAGCCAATGAAAAAAGTAGCCAAGTCTCATGCAAAACAGAGATGCCTTTTTCTGTATATCTTTCAACATGAAGCACTGTAGTTCATTCAGCAAATGCTCTTCCTTTCCTCACAAAACTCACCTCCTACACTTCTAGATGCTTTCAAAGTAGACTGATTTAAGACTTTACCTATAATTAAGTGGGTAGTTAATTATTGCACAGTATTTGCACACAGAGCAGACTGAAGTCGCTAGGTGTGTTCATAGATGCTGAGCGTGTCAGGGACCAGATACAAGTGATGCAGCACTGTAACTCAAGTCCTACCCCGACCCTGTGTTTCAATGAATAGACACAGGAGCTGTGGAGAAAATGAGTTTGAGGTGGAGAAGGCTTTCCATCTGGTTATAACATATTGGTGGTTATTATTTTTCAGACTTTATTGGTCTATTAAATAAAATCAGAGTATTTTTAAAATTAATACCATTTCTATTTGCAACACTGATTAGCACCAGAACAAGGCCAGGTAAATCCATAATGATGGTATAGGAAAAATATTAACAGATCTCAGCATTGCTAACCACTGTGTAAAAGGTTTCTAGGTCCCAGGAATAGCTAAATTTCTCTTCCATGGATAGAAACAACACATTTGTTCTCAATATATTGCGGTACAGTGCAGAATTTGCTCTGACTTTCTCAAGAGCCAGCTGAGCGAACATTCAATGAAATGAACAGTGGCTGGCATGAAGGGATGGGGTGAACAAGCCACAGACTCTAGCAGAGATTTCTTTTGATCAGAGGAACTGCTCATGACTTTTGTTCAGTGTCTCATGATGAAAAAATCCTCTGGCAGAAAAAAAAGTGCCTGTGTCACAGTGGAGTCAGAAGCTGGCAGTTGTAGCACCTGAACTATTTTTTTAATGAATACTTATGTTTGCAGGGTATTGCATGATCATACAAAATACAGTTTTGTATTGTTTCCCAGTTTTGAAAATAGCTGTAAGTGGTTTAGGTTAGAGCAAACAGCCAGGCAAAGCAGAACTGACTTTATTCAAGAATGGTTTGCAGCTATAATCCTGTGTAGCAGGGTAAAGGGGACATGTCTAGGGAATTACTGGAGGGAATTGGGAACAGTTGCTTTAAAACTGAGGGCTTTAAAAAAAAAAAATTCTCATCTTCTCTGTATGGCTGCACTGTTATTTGTGGATGGGGACTGAGCTGAAGGGAGGGAGTGGTTTTCAAGATGCACTAACCTTGTATTCTCTCCATTGCTTTGTGAACCATGTTCTATCATCAGGAGATTTACAGGCATATTTATTTTGGAATAAGAATATTTAGTTCTAGTTTGGGTTAAATATCTCCAGAATTGGGCTTGTCACCTGTGCAGGCACTGACCAGTGTGGAGAAACACGCTGTAAACTTAGAAGGAGAAAACCTTACACAGGAAGACACTGCCTGCTCCAGCAGGGTGAAACTAAGTGGGGGGAAAAAAGCAATGCTATTTTGGAATGAATTATTCACAGAGTTACCCCAAGAGTGGCACAGGGATAAACATTTTAAACTCTTGTGCCCTCGGAACCAGGTAGCAGCCTTGAGCCTCATCACTAAATTATTAATTACTGTGTAGGAACTCCCTCCAGTGGGTGTATTCCCATTCTCATGCTTTGATTTAGCAGCAAAATCTCACCATTGCCATCACTATTATTTCATTTGTTATTCTTACTTTTGAAGCCACTAGAGAGAAGTTTTTTTACAGGAGAAAACTAGTCTGCAGTCTTACTCTGCCATTAACCGGGGATTTATCATGTAAGAAGTCTTTCTGCGCTGTCAGATTTATACTATTCTTTGGAATCATGGTGGGGAAAGGTAAAAAATAAAATCAAAGAGGACAAAGAA